>UFQX01000136.1:864403-949596 GCA_900497675.1 Arapaima gigas
AAAAAACCCCCCCCCCCCCCCCACAGAGCAGGGTCCTGCACAATGAAAATTTAATATATGGAAATTGGTACCTTTGGCGCCACACAGCAGGATTTGTACCCATCAAATGGGCAGTTTTTAACCACAATATAAATGTACTGTACATTAGCTACACTTCTTTTAAATGCAAATAAATGGGTACTGTGCAATAGTTATATTTATTTAGCTGAAACTTTTCTAAGTGAATTGCAGTGTTAGATCTCTATTGTAAAATCGTTTACTTTCTGAACAGCAGAGCAAGTTGTACTGTATCAGTGGATCAAGGCCACTACAACAGGAGGTTGGCTTTCAACCTGGGCCCTTTAAGTGCAAGGTATTCACTGTTTCACCATTCACGTATTACTATTTCTGGGTTTTACGTAGTTTTCAGAATTATGTTGACGAAGAATTACGAGAGGCAGCTACGCAATTATATAACTGTCATACCTCTAGGTTTACTCTACGCTGTGCCGCACATACAGAATACTGTATATGAAGTGCCGTGTGCTGTTTTCATAGGGGGTTCAATGGTTATTGTTTGGCTGGTCAAGCCAGGTCATTCGTTCCTCTTCTGATCTTCCCTGCAGTCCTGGTATGGGTTCGAGGGTCACCTCTTTCCCATGAGGGAACTTCCACAGCTCTGGCTGGCCGACACGGAGGGGGATGCTGACGTGGGAAAGGAATAAACAACCATTAAACGAATTACCAGCCCCTGGGCAGTGAAGCCGGGTCCCTCTTGAGTGCTGATTTGTAACTACTCAACTGCCTTTGTTTTGAAGATTTGCAGCTGTAGCTGTCATATTCCTCAGCTTGGCATTTTTTTTGTGTCCAGTCCTTCACCTTCATCCACATCTGTATTCTGTATCCTGTTTAAACATACCTGTCTCTGTGAGTGGATCTACACATTTATACTTGTTCTTGCTGAATTGTGATCTTTGCTATATGTAGAAAAGGTTGGTCTTGGCCAGAGATGTCACACACCTCCAAAAACTTTCTACCAGCTAGCTGCTGTGGAGTGAAGTCTTTACATGGAAACTGGCAGAAAGACAATGACTTATATGTCTTATCCTATATCTTTATTTCAGACAACTAGCAGAAACAGACAGACAACCTCATGCAGTAAGTATTCTGTGGAACCCTTATCTGGGTCCACTGTTATCTGGAGCAGCAACACAGTGATATGTGAGTCAGTTAACCACTGGAGATTTGTTGTACTGTGGTTATATTGCAAAACTGTTTGCTTACTGCTATTTCCTGCCAAAAATAATAAGATAAAGTGTATGTATATATATATATATATACACACACACACACACACACACACACACACACACACATACACACAAACACATATATATAAGAATAAGATAAAATAAAGTCTCTTGTCACATTGTACCAGTGTTTCTGAGCCCAAGATGCATGGTGTATGTGGGTTGAGAGAGTAATGCACATAATTGTGGCTTACATTGCCACTAGGACAGGGTACATGACACCTTGAGATACTGAGGTACAGTCACCGGAGTTTGACGCTGCTGCCTTTTGTTACATACATACAAATTGTGGTGAACAAAAACCTCCCGAGGTCCTATTGCCTCACTTTCACACCCCCGTGGCCGAGTCCAGCACAACACTAACTCATAACTACCTCGTCCCCTTGGTATCCTGTCTGTTCATTTCCAACAGGTCTTAAGGACTTGATCAGAACTGTGTTTTATTCAGAGATGGGTAAAACAATCCTTTACATTGCTCAAGTACTTTTACCTAAAAATATGCTGGTGAAAGTAAAAGTACAAAAAAAAAATCTATTTAATTAAACTTGAAAAAGTATCTAGTTAAAAATGTACAAAAGTATGTAGTGACTGATTTAAATTAGATTTTTTAACAACTAGCAAAATAAACAGCTTCAATATATAGTTTTATCTCATTGTGTCTTATTGCTCTAACCACTACTCTACCTGTGTCTCCAAAGAAAGAGTTATATAATTAATTTCCCATTTAGCCAAAGAGTTTATTCAAAGCAATGTACAATTGTTCATCGATCCATACAGCAGGGTATATATGCTGGAGCAGTTCAGAGCAAATGCACTGCTCAAAAGCAATACACAGCACAAATTTACCAAAGAAGTAAATGTAGTTTGTTACTATCCACATCTGGTTATTCATGGCTTCATGGTAGTACCTTGATCAAGATACTTACTGCAAACCACAGTCCTTGTCAACTCTATGTGTGACATTAGAGGCAAATCATGGATCGATAATTCACATGTTAACAAGCTGTCAGGAACATCCCCTTTCTTGTACATTGTTTCATACAGGGAGGCTTCTCTGCAGCACTGCCTTTGGAACGTACTGTTGACTCATCTCTCTGTCTGGTGTCCCACATGTATATGAGCCACACAGACACACAGCAAAAGGCCACTTCCATCCAAATTGGTCAGAGGGCTTTGCAAACATGCAGCGGCAGTGTCAGGCTTAACCACACACGTCTCCCGCTGACTGAGGTGAAGAACAACAAAGGGATCAGGATTTACTGTCCTGCTTGCTTTGTGTGTTCAGTCAGCAAGCTTGAGAAACTTATATGTCCTTTTCAAGCTTCTTCATGCTGCCTATTTCATCTCTGCTGATTGGATTAGCAGATACCACATCCAATATACAATGTGTTGTATGGTACAGTACCAGCAAAAAATCAGGGATTATTTCCCTGGAAACCAATTTTATCTGTAACTAATAGCATTTTACTTAAATGTTTTCTTGCTGAAGAATTAACATATGACAAACTAGCCATAATTCTAATGAAATGGCAGGTAATAATATACGTGCAAGTTGAGAATGCCACGGACTACCATCACCAACTGTGTAACCAGCAAAGCAAACATGGGCAATGACACTGCATCATCTATACTAGGCAGTGGGAACCACCCATTGTCACCACTCATGTGCTCTCCTCTCCATCTTACAAATATTTGGCAGCCGGGCCCACGTGTTCAGAATTTTTACTCGTCCAACTATATGACCGATTTTCACTCTTCAAAAGTCTAATTTCTGTGTGATTTTTGCCAAAGGAAAATTTGGGCTCAAGCAGGTGTACTCAAACTTTTGACTGGCACCATACACGCACCGGGTCGCTTTGAGGACAGGCCCAGTCAACAATAAACCAGAACTGGATAAAAAAAAACAAAATGGTCATTGATATATTTGGCGCTCAAGCGCAATTATTTATGGAGCCAAGCACCTCCAGCAGTATTTGTCAAAACCGGTTATGTGTGCCTTTCTAGATGAGTATGGGCTTCCACAGCACATAGCGCTGTGTCCTCCCTGACCCAGTGCTGTGGGCTCTAATGTGGTCCCAGCACTGTCTTTGTGGAGTTTGCATTTTGCCTTCTCTTGTTTGTGTGGCTCTCCTCTGTTTACATGTACAGTCCCAGTGCTCATCTGAGTATGTTCAGGGGAACCAGGGGCAGTAAAACTTGACTCTATAATAGTGTGTGTTTATGAGGGCCCTTGAGGTTGAAACGGCAACTCTGCGTTGTAGGCTCTATCTCAAGCCCTGTTGACAAAATCTCAGGTCCTGCTCTTCCTGTGATCGGCTCTAGACACCACAATCCTGACAGGACTGGTTACTGCTAATAACAGTTAAGGATGATTTCCACCACAGCTTCATGTTCATCACTGTAGCTTCAGAAGATACGCATCTGTGTTACATCTGAGCAACTTGAAAGTAGCAGACCAGAACTGGTGCAGATAAATATTACCGAAGCACATATAAACACTGCTGAAGCAGAAGGATTAAACATGTCAATAAATGAGGCCATAGACTTAAAATGTTCCGAATTTTGACAAGCGTTTCTCTGCAATATCTGAAGTTTGTGAATTTGAATTTAAACCCTTAGCTGGACCTGAGCTCATATTTCTATTGCTCCGTGTATTTCCAAAGGAAAGTGAACCTCTTTTGTAAACTTGGCTTGTATTACATCATGCAAAGTACCGTAGATCGTTTCCAAGCATGACATTCAGCTTAATGCAGTGGCTGCTCAAGGCTGCGAGAGCAGATTGAAACCGAACCAAATGTCTTCTCTTGGGAACTGGAGGCAGACTGACCTTGAAAAGCATAATAAATCAAAGTGCGGCACTTGCTCGCTCTCCCAAGGCCCCCGGTAAAATAAGTTCAGAAAAGGAGCACATTAATAATAAATTATTTGTAAACAGTGTATCAGTCATATTTCCTGAAGGTCAGACATGGGGGTCAAGAAACACTTTCTTCAGAATAAGATATCTGTTTAGAGTCAAATATCTCCTTGGAAGGCAGTTACCAATTATGTAACTCCCTTGTGCTTTTTGACTTCTAAGTCAGGACATATGTGCTGTTTTTTTGAGTCTTAGATTCCCAGCTCTCACACTCACATCAAATTATAGTTAAAAGCAGTGATATGTTGGCTTTAAGACTATGATCTGTCATTTGGGACCAAATCACATCTGGGGTCTGGTGACACTAAGCAGAATGCTTTCAAAGTAGACCACCTCAAAAGAATTATTGTACATTAGACTGTAATTCAAAATACCTTGTTTCTCTGCTACTATCAAAAAACATATTTCATCTTGCTTCCAAGCCCCAAGATCTCTGAAACACAACAGATCATTTAGAAATGATACAGCTACTGAACCTTTAAAAATTACATTTTGACAACATGCACTGGGAATATTTTAAATGCAAAGTTTGGCACACGGCTGTCAGGGTCGCACCCCTCACTCCAGGTGATATCTGTTCACTGCTGCAAAGATGGTGCATCTCACTGTCTGCGTCAGCCGCTTGTTGACCAGTGATGCAGTTTCCATTCCGGTCAAAGCCTTGAACAAGACTCACACCCTTCAGAGTCTCCATTGCTAGAGTCTTCAGCAAATATATTTTTCATGATTCTTTTTCCATATGGATTTCACATATCCCACAGCAGCATGTAACCTTATAAAATATGACCATGTGAATTGGCTCTGTTGTTTAACTTGTTTCTGTGTGCCTCCATGCAGCTTCTGGATGTCAGCTATGGCTTACAAATACCAATCTAGGTAAGTTCTGTCTTGATTGTTTTCAAACATCACCTCACAAACTTACCTCTCGTGCCCCACTCGTAATACTGAGTTAAAATACTGTCCTTTTTTTAAACATCTTGAAGGTCAGACATGGGGGTCAAGAAACACTTTCTTCAGAATAAGATATCTGTTTAGAGTCAAATATCTCCTTGGTAGACAGTTACCAATTATGTAACTCCCTCATCAATGCATTATCATTTACCACTTTTCCTGAGGTGGGTCACGGTGGTCTGGAGCCTATCCTGGATGCAGAGGGCACTAGGCAGTGAAACAGAGGCCAGTTATTTCAAAATATATATTATTTATATTTACTTTCTATCCATGTGCTTTAGTTGGCTAAGTATGCAAATAGGGTAATGAAGCAAATAATCATCTGCATTACCCAGAAAAAATAAAAGTTTCTTTGCGTCAGAAGGTAACAAAGTGCAGCTTTGCGTACTGTGAGTTGTAATAAAACAGAACTGGGGGATGTGAAGGCAGTTTTTGCCTGACAACTAGAGTTCTAATTTCCAACCCGTTTTGCTGTTGCTTGGTAACTGTGAAAGAAAGTCTGCCAGAAGTGAAAAGCTTCTTTTCTGCCAGCCTCCCACAGCCACTTGTCAGGCCCTCGGCGCAGGTGTCAGGCCTCAATAGGAGCGGTTGGCCTTTCCACACAGCTGGCCGTTTCAGTCCACGTGAAGGCCTCCGCCGCCCTTCTGCGGAAGCCCAGGAACAGGACATTCAGCTTCGCTGTCACTTGGGGTTCTAAGATGAGGAACCGCCACTGAACTCTTAAGCGATGTGCTTAACCTAAATTGCATCGGTGAGTATCCAGCTTCTCAGCATCAGTGCTCAGAGAGTCTATCAGAAAACAGATGTCAAAAGTCTTGCAGGCGACATATGATGCTAGTTTCCCCAACCTGTGATTCCTGTCAGGTAAGAACTCTGTGGTTGGACTTAAATTTCAGTAACCACCTACAGCAGTAGTGGGAGACCTGGTTACTGGCAGCCAGATTCTAGGGAAGTCCGCACTCCAACATCCTATGTTAACTTCAAAATTACCACCATAAACTGTATTTCTTCACAGAAGAGTGTAGGAAGTAGTCATTGACAAGTTAACATCAGGGTTTGCAAAAAACCCTACCAGTAACCACAAGTGTCCCTTTAACCTGTCCTGTGAAGTATTATAATTGGTATTTTGTTGGTTAAACAGTTGAGAAATGGAAGTTTGTAATTCACCTTACGTTTTTTTAAATAACATTTTAAGCATTAAAAAAACCAGCTCAGTTGTAAAATAAAGAAAAAAACTTAAAATATGTGTAATAACTTCTTTTTTTTATCAGTGATGTGATGTGATGCTCAGTGCTATGTTATTATCGGTATTATTTCTTCTGTGCTGCAAAGCATGAAGAAACACACACCCATGAGTGTGACCACAAACAGGGCCAACATCAGGAAAAAACGTAGTCCAAAAATGGCAGTCATTTTTGAACACATGACTGCTATCATCTTGTGCTCCGGGTGAAAATACACCGGTGTGTAGAATGCGGATGAGGAAACGACTCACTGAGCCTGTTAAAATGTAAGACGGGATGCACCGTGAATGGAGCTTCACACCTCTGCCTTGTTGTGTGCTGGCATAATTTATAAAATAAAATCCAAAGGAAAAACTGCCAGCCAAAAGACAAAAAGAAAAAGGCTTCAGCAGAATTAGCAATAGCATAACAAACAAGCATTGTGGTTCTCTCTATAGGCAACTTCCCCTTATGCACATCAACACAGACACTTTCCCAAATTATAATTTGCAATGAGTTGACCAAAATGAAAGAGGGTAAATCAAGTGTTTCAACACTGCACACCGCCACCCCTCTCAGCGCCTCCCCCTGAGCCACTGGACCAGCATTTTAACTCACTCAGCTCCTAGCAGACACATGCGGACAGTAAAGCAGTCGTACCCTGCGCTGGTCACGGCACAATCCCTCCAGTGATAAGAATCTGGCCATTCTACGCTCTAAAACAGAATGGTTTTCAATCAGTAGAACACTATGTGTGGAAAAATGATACATTTGCCTAAAGTGCTAAAACAGGATCTAGTTTAAAAAAATAAACTCAAGGTAGAGTAATCTTATGTGTTGCAGCCTGCCTTTTGTGGGTGTTCATATTCATAATATGGCATGCATTTTTATGGTATATGGAAAGAACAAATTGTATAGATCTAACACAGGAGTAAGGGTTATATTCATTTAATGTATTTTATATTAAAAATCATGCAACCGCATTGGTTACTAATAATGATAAATGTTCAGGCCCCACAAATACTGAACCAGTTGTAATGCCACTGCTTAATACTTACAAATGACTAGTGAAATCTAAGCATGCAGAGAAATTGTAACTACTTTTCATAGTACACCGCAGTGAACATGACTATATTAGTACTGTGTTGTAAGTGGTTAGGTTTTCCACCCTCGCTGATGGAAGTTCAGCAAGACCCCCCCCCCCACCTCCCACACGGGACCCTGGCTGAGGGATGAGTCTGTCTTTAAATGCCTCTTCAGGGGGAAGCGGTCGCAGATCTTGGCACTTTCTTACTTTACGTGAGAAGAAAGTGAGGTTGCTGTAACCCTGCTATATTCCTTGTACGTTTCCTTTATTTGTGTTTTTCAAAGCCGCCGTCCCAAAAAGCAGTTAGAGGCATCCACACTACACCTACTTCTGTAGCTTTTACACATACTGACACTATACCGGTAACCTTCTGCAACCATAACACATTTTTATTGTGCTTTTTTTTTGCTTCATATTAGCTTTTTCCCTTCTTCAAGTTAGATTTGCTTAGGTTTTTTCAAATAAGATCACTATTTTACAGCAATTGCATGTATGATTCATATTAAGTGCTCCACTTCTGTCCACAGTGTATCTGTATATGGATGGTGGCTTGTGCTTTGATCAGTTCAAGCACCTCACTGATTCCTGAGTAACAAAAGGAACATTTGAAAATGATGATGTATGAAATGAAAGCAAAACAGTTTTCTCATAAGCGGAACATAAAAGGTTTCATGCTGTATTAAATCAAAATATATACATATATAAAAAGATGTTCACAAAGCAGCCATTCAAAGCAACAAAATTAATTCTGCATTAGGACTTTATAAATACAAAGTCACAAAGCATAAATAAAACAACGACATGTAGAAATACAAACTGTAATCATGTTTTAATTTTTTTTCTTGCTGACTTTCGTTGAAAAATTTTAGTTTCAGGAAAAACTAATATTGCAATGTACTCTTCCATATTTGTGCACAGGATGTAGGAAGCTCTCGATCAAAGCAAGTACCATAAGTTAACAGTAAAAATGACCCTATTGTATACATGGGTAAATTATTGTTTAAACTTTAAACAAAGACTTTGCACAAAGGAGTCACTTAAATGAAAAAATAATAGTCACAGCAGTTATGGAAATGAGGATCTGGGCACAACTTTCGCATCCTTGATCAGGCACTTAAAACTTCTCATACACCATATTTAATGAATGGAAGGAAAAAGAGGAAAACAGAAAAAAAAACTTGAAAATACTGCAAGCTGTGTGTCGGACTGTGGCTGAGAATTCAACTCAGCAGTTTGTACGATTAAACGTATAAAACTATAGGGAGGCTTTATTAATATATTTAAAAATGTGCAATAGATTGAAAAAATAGTTTCCATGCTTGGTTGACTCCACACCGGTGTTTTTGAACACTGTGTTGGGGGAAGTACGGATTTATCCTGAGAAAACAGCTCCCAGAACCACGATCAATCGCACCTTGACGCAATTTCTGACCTGCTGAGTCAATCCTTTAACATTGAAGAAAAAAAATGAATTGGGATCCTTTAAGAGAGGTGGGATAAACCATATTAAGTAGAGCAGGGAGAGAGCGGCGTTACATCAAAACGTCACCAATCTTATGCTGCAACATAAACATCAAAAGGAACTTAAATAAATTAGAAGTTAAATTTGTAGTCATATAACACGAGTATGGGTTTTAATAAAAACCAGAGAAGGGACTAAGAGTTTCTATATTGTCTGTCTCCCCCTTTCTTCGAAGTGGTTCTGTGGTCCCAACAAGGGGGACTCGCTTCTCGTCGCTGGAGGGTGAAGTAACGGCGCTAGACGGGGTCGCTGCAGAAGCATCTGCTGCACAAGCGAGGTGAGAACTTCTTTTTTCTTTATTGAACACTTTTAATATCAAAGAAGCGGTAGCAGTTGGAGGGGAAATATCGCTCAGTGTCTCTTGCTCACCTCTGTGCTCTGCGTACCTGCTGGCTGCTGCGTGTCTTTTGTTTCGCGGTTTCTCTCGGGTCCCGGTTGCCCCGTTTCAGACAAAAAGAAGAAGGCAGATATTAAATATTAAACATTATAACGAGTGAAAACACACTCGCGATTCACGATCTCTGCCCACCTTTCCACGCTGTGATTGTTTTTGTTGACAGTCCATCAAATTGCCGCATTCGGTGCGGAGGCAGTTATAAAAAGGACCTGTTCATTGTAGGTAAAGTGTTTAAAAAAATGTTAAATATTTGATCAGAATTTGCACCTCCGAAAAGTGGAACTGTTTGATAGCGCCAGATACTCGATGGCGACCAAGTTCGTGATCTTTTTAATGTATTTGCTTCTTTGTTATTTCTTTTTCGGTTGCATTTTTCTTTCAATAAGAGGAAAGCCGAGGAATGATGTCCAATAAAATAGCGTGTTTATAAAGGAGGGGAAACGTGGGGTTTGGTATATTTCCCACTGGATGGAGAAATGCAGCGCAGATGTTTGCGCTGTACAAGGCAACGCCGTGAGGTTTTGTTTGTGTTTACTATTGTTTTATGTTTATACGGTGACGGAGACGATTAGTTTAGAGCGGCGACACGCAAATTTCATTCATTTCCACGCAAGAAAGACCACAAATCCGACTGCAACCTGTAGAAAATGTTGAAATATACGACCATTTCCATTATTTACTGTAACAAAGAGAAGGACAGCAAGTGTGTGTGTGTGTGTGTGTGTGTGTGTGTGTGTGTGCGCGCAGGTGTCTGATCATCCAGGGTTCAGCCATGGTGTGTCTTATGACTGCAGACTAACCACAGCACAAATCCTGGATGAAGGAGCGGAGACCGGGACACAAAAGACCCCCATTTTTACAGAGCTGATAAAGCTCGGCCAGGGAATTTTGTCCACTATAATCCTCCATTTCATATTTTCGTGAAAGAATATACACAGACTTGTTTTGGTTTTTTAGTCAATTCTTCCCCTGCATCAGAACAATAAGAATGCATGCTTCCCCCCCTAAACCAGAACAAGCTGTTGCTTTGGGGTGAAATTATTTTAATACAATGTTTCTTTTAGAATGTTTATAGTTCCTTGAGTAAAAGCCTTTAAAAATGTTCAGAGGTCTTGAAAATGCATCCTGCAGGTAAAGTTGGCAAGTAGGATTATTTTCTGGGTTTACCCCTTTTTTCATATGACTTCCCTGTTTGTTATTGCTGACAGGAAAATGTTGAACATGTCTTCAATGATCCTCGAAACCCACATCAGACAGGGTCAGCAGCACAAAAAAAGAGCTGAAGTGGAAACACTCCGTGTTGCTAAGTGTCAGGATTCAAAACCAGGAACTCAGGAATATCTCTGCAACTGTAGAATTTAGTTAATCTGCAGGGTTCTCTGAAATCTCACTTTTCCCTGTACTGGTGCCGGGTGTAGAAAACTTGGTCCACAGATGGAGACACGGTAATTTGAACATCGCTGGAATTTGGTAGTACTTTTACAAGGTTTGATTAAAAAGTTGTAACACTTTGCTTACATTATGTACTGTCCCAGATGATATGCATCTGTCCTGATGTTCCTGCCACTTTGGGAAGCAGTGTTGGAAGTCTCCAGCTGTTATGCAACTAAGATCTGACATTACGTTATTTTGAGGGCTGGAATGTCTTCAAATTTTTTTTTTTTTTGCTTCATTTTGATTTTTTTTTTTTTTTTTTCCCTGGGGGAGGGGGGGTTCTGAGGGAGTGAGGCTGGGTGTGTATAGAGGATGTGGTATCACCCCACACCCCCCTTCTGCCAGAAAGCCTTGGAGATGCCACCACACACAACATGACACACATTGTTACCCTTTTCTGTGTGTTTTTATTATGACAGGTAAGCAATATGTTTGTCACTGAACATGTTTCTTAATGGTCTGCAGTAATAGCTTGTTCCTGAACTAGGTTATTTCTTTTTTTTACCTCAGTAGAGCTCCCTGCTTCCAAAATAATCTTAGAATTCTTGATCAAACCTTGCATACAAATGCTTTTAATTAGGTTGTTAAATTTCAAATAAAGTCCCTATTAATCTATGTATTTTAAACAAGTAGACGTAAACCTTTACCAAAGCGGAGCTCTTTTATGATGTTAGGCAAAAACACTTAAAACTCTTAGCCTCTTAAACCCTGAGTGAACAGTGAGCCAATAGAGGGAACTTTAAGTGATAGTTGAACCAGACAAATACTGTGACTTTGAATAAAAGATTTGCAATGTTTACGCAGGAGTACCTCAAGGCAGTAACCTGGCAACCATGTGGCGAAAAGACACCTAGTCCCTTATTAACGTTTTATTTCAGATCTCTGAATTAAGTAGCATCTTGTTTTACAGTAGTTAGCATATATGAAGGTTTCACTTACATTGCAAAGTAGGGTATCCACTATTTTAAGTTAGTTTGGAGTCTGTGAAGAAAATTTACTTTTTGTCAGTAAACATTCGCTGTCCTATAAACATTTGTCTATTCATCTTGCAGAAGGGTTTACTCTGTGGTTTACCCAATTCAGCAACCAGTAGGGGCTCAGAAATATTTGTATTTTTATATTTTGTTTAATATATACTTGCCATTTTGTATATTGTTTTGTTTAATTGTAATAAGTGATATAAATAGCAGTAGTATCAAATTTTTCAGAGTTGACTAAAGCCTGTTTAAATATAAAATTTTGCAGCAACAGCTGTCCTACAGTCCCTTGGGTCTTCAGGACCTAGGCGTTGACTGCTGTGGAGTCAAAGATGACCATGTGATCTAGAGACAGGCTCACATTGATTATTTTTTTTGACCAGGGCCCAGGAGTTTGGTTGGCCTGCATTTTGAAAGCTGGAGGATGAATGTTGCGAGTCACCCCTCCGGGCCTTATGCTCATCTAACCTCCTCAAGCATTTGCTGAGGATGCACATAGTTGATGGGTGAATGCAGCCTTGGGTCAATGTGTAGGAGAGGGGTGCTCGTGCAGCGTCAATACCATAAACCATAGCATATGTACTGATGCACATCAGATGCCTTTTCGGGAAGACGGAACGTCTCAGAACTTGCGTCTGAAGTTATGGTCCGTGAGATGAAAGGTGCAAGACAAAGGTGTCCTCTTGAGTGGCAGTTATTTGTAGAAGCTGGACCAAAAGTCTAGCTGCAGCGGTTTCCGGATTCCTGCTGAGTTGTTCTTTAAAGCTGAGCTCTTAATGAGGTCAGGAGCAGTGTGTTGTGTGTCAAAGGTTTACTGCCACACTGAGGTAGTGCACCATTTGGCTTGTGATTTTGAACGTTGCTTTTGAAGCAACGAGATTGTGCTTTTCTGTCTGCCTGGCTTTTACCTTTTGAGGAAACGCTCGAATGCGAGCCAACTGAAAACACAAGCTGTTCGTGCATAAATCTGATATAGTGGAAAGTGACAGTGTGAAAGAGCAATGTTTTCCACTACTTCTATTTATTTTTATCTTTGAAGCTCAATAAAGCCACGTTATTTGTGCCTGTGACTCAGTTATTCGACATTGCCCTAATTAGGATGTTTTGGTTTTCCTTACAAAGACGGAGAGTTGTGAACCTTGCCAGCCAGCAATTTTTCAAGACCGCTTTGGGAACGAACATATGTCTTCCAGCAATTCCCTTTGAACTCCTAGGCACTTCACAATGGCTAGGCACTCTTATTATGCAATGTCTTGCTTCTTAGTTGAAGACTTGACTTCTCAGTGTTTAGATTTCTGTGAGGGTCTCAATTTGTAATGCTCCAGTGTCCAGGCTGCAGACTGGGTGTCAGTCCCTGAGTTGCCAGCAGACTTGTAGCTCTTGAGTTAGAGACTAGTTGCTCTGCAGTGGTCTGTAGTTAGGCTGTCACTGCTCTCCTTTCAGCTTAGTTAGATGAAGTCCAAAAAATAAGCCACTTTGAAGAAGCATTGCTCCTGGAAATTCTGCATTTTTTCCATTCTTCAGATATTAGGAAGTAAGATGTGATAAAGCAGGGTTGCAATTAAAAGACTGCACAGAAACGCAGTGCTCCTTATAGTGAATCTTTCATCCACCGATAATGACAGAAGCAGTTAAGTGGCACATCAAGCTGTGACACTTTTACATAAGGAGCTCTTTTCGTGGTAAACTGAGAAATTTTCAGACTTTTTCCCTTTACATTATACCAGTAAGGGGTGTTAATGTTTTTCTTGAACATATCTCCATTGTCAGGCTGATGTTCTAAAATGCCAAACGTGATGGTCCATAACCGTCTGAGACAAAAAGTGTGTTTAATTTAAGTAAAGCCTTTACGTGGCTTGTATTCTGCCCCCCCGTAAGATCTTATTTTGACACCTGTGCTGTTCCGATAATGGAGGATGACTGCGTGTGAAAATTAGGGAAAGTACTGATGGGTCTGCTGTGAGCCTACCAGTTCAGTGTTCTTCTGTCTTGTTGAACAGCTTTATTCATGAAGGCTGTGCTCCCTAAAAGAATCCTGTATGAGAGGGACTTCATCATTAGCAGTGCTGCTGTTTTTCCACTGGCCAGTGCTGAATCGGGCTGTCGGTCAGCTGGCAGGTGCAATCCATTTGGAAGGTGCGTGAGGCACACGTCAAAACATCCCGCCAAGCGTGCTGGCTGTATGCACACAGAACCAGTTTTCAGGCCTCTTGTGGCGAATTAGGACAAACCACAAGAGCACAGCAGTGGAAAAGGTGTGTCACGCTGGTGCTGGAGTGTTGGCATCTTCAAAGTACTCTCATAAAAGTTGCGGTGGGAAGGTTTAGACATGCAGCATTATCCCCTGATTTTTAATCTGAAAGAGAGCCTTCAGCAGAAACCCATGAGCACATGTAGAGATCCCTGACCAAAGATCCACCCATTTCAAGGAAGTATTGACCAGTTTTGAAAGCGAGCGACAGACATCACATGAGGTGGATTTACAGCTTATGACTAAGTCCCCTGTGAACCCAGGACATAGGACAAGTTAATGTTATTTATTAATTTCATTAGACAAAAGCTGATTGTTCTTACTGGGTAGGTCTGGCAGGCCTGGACCAAGACATGGCAGGATGGGTGGAGCTAGACTACCCATCGGCATCCACAGGAACCAGCGAGGCTTTGCAGAGCGGCAGGGGGCAGTTTACTGACCTGCTTACTGCATCAGTGGGGGCTAAGCTCAGGGATGATGCCAGCTGTGATACTGGAAAGCTGCTATCGAAACTGCATGATGGTCGCTGCTGCTCAAACACATGCATTTCCTAGTGACTACATTCTCATCCGGGACTACATCATCTGTGAAGTTATTTAAGGGTTTATTGCCATTTCACTGTACAGAGGTGTACATGAGGAATGTAATACTGTTTCTTGAGGTGCTACACCACACAGTGAACATTGATCACATGTATGAATTCAGACATGCATTACATGATACAGACTTGATGATAACACATATACTGATCTTTTAGGCAGCAGTGTTAGACATAGATGGGTATGAAAATTGGTGATTCATTTTTAGAGAGAACACACCATTGTTTATTGCACCTCGTAGTACAATCCCCTCAAGAAAACAACCAACCATGTGTCTGACCGCTTTACTGAATGAAGCTGCTCTTTTGAGGACTGAGGGCTGGTGTGTGGCCCTCTGTGCGGCAGCACCGTGAGGAGAACGAGCCTTTATGTGAAGAAGGGGCTGTGGTAAGTGGGGTGTATGCCTTGTCATTCTCGGGCAGGCATTAGTGACAGCCCCCTGCTGTTGGAATTAACGCTAAACCGATGGGGTGTTTCGCGCCTCTGTGGGCCAGCAGGGATTGGCACGGGGTCCCATCTGTTGGTCCTGTTAGGCCACTTGTGGGATATGGAGCCTCCTCAAAGATGGGCCCTCAAGGAGAAATTGAGACTGTAACACATCTACTCTCATCACGAGCTCATCGAAGCACTGAAGCGGCCAATTGTGCCCTTTTCCCTACACAGACACACACACACACACAGAGGTACAAGATGGATAACTTGTGGGGTTTTATCACGGCCTTGGTGATTTAAGCGCATAAGTCTGGTGATGTGTGTATGATAAGCACCAGTGTATAGTAGCATTTTAATGTTCAGCATTTAATGAAATATGCTTCCCTCTTCAAACTTTAATCATTAAAGGCTGAATGGAGTTTAATGCTATGTGAGACATGAGATGCAAAAAAAAAAAACATTAAGTGGAAGAAGTGGATATCTCCAGTTAGTATTCATATAGACATTTGTCATTAGCAGTGGTTTAAGTGGAAACCAAGAGTGCGATTTACTTTTTGCTTACACAGTGGAAAGAGTAAACTGTCTTGCACTACTGTAGAAGTAAATCCAGTATAATTTACCCTTCCTCAAGGGTTTTGGATGAATCAGCCTCGACCCGGCAACTAAAGCTTCCGTAACTGACACAGATATTGTAGTGTATGGTCACCAGCCTCATGTTCACCTGGCGGGGGGCATGCGAGTTAGCTCACTGTTTTATTTCTTCCCCCTTGGCTGTGTCACATTTACAGTGGCTTTGTTTATTTTGAAGCTATTTTATCTGATGCCTTTGTTCAAGGTGACTTAAAATGCTATGCCTGTACAGTAAGCTACTTTTGATTTATATAGCTGGGTCATGTTTGCTGTATCAAGTCAAGTTAAGCACTGCACTTTGAGGGTGCTGCATGGAAATGGGGATTGGAACCTGCAAAGCACCAATTTCACTGCACTAGCTGTAACCCTAGTGATATTGAACACGTTACTTGGCAAAGTACAGACACCAAGAACAAGAGCAGATTTTGTAACGCGTAATAGCATTTTACAAATGAAATCTTGTTTGAACACTCCAGCCTTCTGCTCAGACACTACCAAGGTGTTTGTTCAGTCAGATTAGCAGCTGCAGCAAGCTTCTCCTTGATGTATCCTATTGTGCCTGCGTTGGTTCCCTGGAGCCTTCTGGGACTCCAGTCCATCTGTCTGGCTCTCTGTGGTGCTGTGGGCACGAGCTGTAAGCCCTGGCTCCCTGCAGGCTGTCTCACAATGGTGACACCCCGGGTTGCCGGTTCACAGCACCGCTGATGACGTGTCCTCTTACCCGCTGAAAAATCATCCATGTAGAAGTAGTCATCTGTTGCTGAAGGAATCCTGTTACGGTTGGTCAGCTGAACGGTCGCATGTTACGTACTTAGCCCTTTGAAGTCTGTGAGAAGCTTCTTCAAAAAACCCATTATGCATGTGTTGTAAATGAGAACTAACTAATTTTGATGGTTCCTGCAGGAAGAGGCGATACTAGTGTTTCTTGTGTCAAAATTGTCCCAGTGTATCGAGTTTTAAATAGTCCTGAACAACAGGTTAGAGCTCAATGCAACTGCGATCAAAATTTGGATCTGCCCACTCAGAGTATGTCTTTCCCAATGAGGGATGTTTTTCGTTTTTTGCATCTACCTAGCAATCGTCAGGACGCAGTCTGAATGATCGTGTGTCCAGCCCGTCTTGCACAACTTCAAATTATACACTCAGCAGAGCTTTCTTCAAAATGCCAATAATTATACCTTTGGGCCTCAAGCGGGGAACAGCAGCTGAATGTTATGGGTGACAAGCTGAAAGATCTGCTTTGTTTCAGAGGTACTGCTCGGCAAAGCTGTCCGTTTTAAACGTTGGTAATTCTCACAAACCGATTTATTTTATTTTCATTCATCTGTGTTGTCAGTGACATGAATTTTGTGCATAGCTCTGCCTTTTAGTTAAAATCTGCATGCTGCATTACGTGTTCACGTGTTCTGCGAATTTGGGATTTTTTTTGTGCTTTGTTGGTATATAGTTAGTTCTGCTGTAACACGTTAAGTACATGATTTGGATATAATATAATGAGAACGGAATTCATAATATGAACTTTTGTGAGTGAGCTTTGGGAATAAGGTGGTCCAAAAATTCCAAACATTGTGTGGCTGTGCCAAGTACAATAATACGTCATTTAGTGATAACCCCACAACCGTATCATGTTGGTGTTATTCTTAAAGGTAAAACTATTTTGTATCATGCCGCACAGGCACATTTTTCAAGCACCATTTATGTGATGTACTGTTAAGCACTTCATTTCTCAAGAATCCATGTAGAGCATAGGAGCACTTTGATTTTTTTTTTCTTTTTTTGATACTTTACGCATTTGTTTCATTCTGTGTTTAATTTTGCTGTTCTATGTCAGTGTTCCACAAGGTGTTGGTCAGGGTGATAGGTGTTCTGCTATTCCAAGTGGAGGTCATACCAGAAAGAGAAACACTACACTGGAAGTTGGATGTTATACATCACTATGAAAGCTTGTGCTATTAGTTTTTTGTATGTTTACTGTTTTTTATGTCCTTTACCCCAGGCACTTCTTTCCCAATTATATCTGTGTGAATTGCAATAACTGTTTCATTCTCTCATTTACACTTGTTTGTGTGGAATGACAGTATGGTTAACATTAACCTTCATGGGAATACAGCTGTTGCCTAATACCAGACCTGACTGTTAACATGTCAGAATTAACAGTGAATTTTGTCCCCATCTGGGTGATTAAATGTGGCATTTATCCATGAAGGCTCAGAACACTCTTCTAGTTTTATGTCATTTTCTTCTTTAGTGCCGGTAACCTAGCCTGCTTGGAGTTGTGTTGGTGTTTACCTCGAGTCATCTGAAACCACCCATGACCTGACGCATTCAAATAAACATGGTCATGGAAGCCTTTGCCTTTTCAAAATGGTTTATTTATGCACCACGGAACATGTTCCCACAAGATCGTCGCCGCTGAGGGAAAATGTGTCTTGCTCTTTTTTTTTTTTTGATGCTTGTACCTCCCTGCAGATCCAGGAAAATTCTTGAAATAAAACTGCTGGTATGAGGACACGGCACAGATCGCATTTGGCGTCTGCAGAGCACAGTGGTGCGACGAAGAGGCAAAACGCTGCGTAACTTAAACACAAACGTGCATCTCTGTTCTCACAAAAGTGTGGTGCATCTTCACGTCACCCACAGATTCAGGTTTGCAGATGGCTGCTGCTAATTATTGCATAATATTATTTCAACATTTAGACAGATCGACGGGAGGGATTATCTCCCAATGGCTGAGACGGGGATGAGTCAGCAGGAGGGGCGATTTAAAAGGGCAGTGGCGGTTTGAAATAAGGGGCAGATGGTCTTCTCGAATGCTGCGGCTCGGTGAATGATTGGACCGTTAAGGCCTGAGCTGTTCATTTTTGTCCAAGACCATCTAAACAAGATGCTCAGTAAGAGTTGTGCTTGACACTTAGCTAATAGCCTCTTAGATCCCTAAAACAACCAGCGTCACACAGTCAGCAACTTTGCTTGTACTGTTGGACACGTGATCCATGCCCGGTTAACAATGATCTTAATTTTGGGCTCGTAATTTTCGGTTGCCTGCCTACTGTATATGTGAGAATCGAAGAAAAGCTGTATTCAACTTATGGTAAGATCTTGGGTTACGAGTACTGGTGTAATGTTAAAATTGAAACACCTTTGT
The DNA here is from genome assembly GCA_900497675.1 of Arapaima gigas. Lineage (NCBI taxonomy): Eukaryota > Metazoa > Chordata > Actinopteri > Osteoglossiformes > Osteoglossidae > Arapaima > Arapaima gigas. The sequence continues at coordinate 883,255 of UFQX01000136.1, forward strand.
GGCTCAGGCAAGTTAAATTTATTGTGATATTCTAGCAGTTTTATACAACACCACGGAGTCTTGATGTGTGCACTGCGGCCGAAAAGTTAAAGATGGTAAATTGCGCTGAAACAGCCAGGAAAAGGACAGGTAACCATGAGTGTGGCGTTGGACTGATTTAAACTGAGTGACCTTAAAAAAAAAAAAAAAGTGTATGTGTAAATGGATTTTTTTTGGTGTTTTTCGATTTGAAAAAATTTTGCTTTTTTTTCCTGTTTGCTTCCACAACAAGGGATACATGTATTGGATTCAGGAAGTAGTCAAGCTGTATTCAAACATGCATATCTTTTAATTTCAAGTAATTATGCTTATTTCATTGTTTCTACCTTGTGACCAAATAGTCTTGATTTGAAAGGCAGAATTACAACCCTGTGAATGCGCCACACCCTAGCAGTGACAACCTCTCAAAGCTTCACAGAGAGGGCATCATGAGGTTTACATTAAAATGTGATTACAGCATGACAAACCCTGTTGCCATTAGTTTTTTTTTTTTTTTTTTTTTTTGCTGTTTGTATGCCTTTGTTTTCCCACCATCCAATAATGCTTTTCAGTTGTACTTTTTTTTTCTTCATTTCCCAACAGAGGCCCAATTCAGCGTAAGAACTCCCTCACAATTGGTGCCATTGTGGACGGCCGCCGCGCTCCTCGTCCAAGTATAATCAAAGTGGGCATCGGGAAAATCTCGATTCATTAACCTCTTGACCACTCGTGATCCGTCTTTCCAGTGGATTAAAGAGGTGACCCTGATCCTCAAAGCTTGATCGGACTCCAGGCTGGCTTCCAAAAGGTGGCATTCTTTTTATTATTCTTCATCTGATTCTATTTATTTTTACTCTTTAGAAGACCTGCGCTTCTCGTCGCCTGGAGCTTAGCCAGCGACTGCAGAGCTGTGTCTGTGTCAGTGGCTGGTGATGTGTTCCCAAGTGGAAATGCATCTCTGGATTATCAGTTACCAGCAGTGAGTGAGTTTAGAGCAGGGTGCAGAGACGAGTCATGTGGACAACTCGCCCAAGTGCTTCTCCAAGGCCACATGTGCCTCAAAAATGATCCTGTGACACAAAAGGCACACGAACATGTACATATTGTATATACCAACTCTTCAGTTTAATAGATTATTTTAATATTTAGTATAAAGTTGAAAGTTCAGATCATCGCACAACTGTGATGGAACACGGTATGGGGGTCCACAGATTGCAGCCCCCCGCACTAAGTAGGTTATAGAGATAGAATTGTTATTTTTGCAGTGGTGTCAACAGACTGATGTAAATCCTGTTCTCTCTTTTGGATGACTGTGTTATCAGTTCCAGTCTCCGTGAGAATCTGCCTTGGTTCTGTGCCTAAATAAAAAGATGACAGTACTTTGTACCTGTCTACTTCTTGTTGAACTGTGTACATTAGTCAGTCTGTTTGTGGGCTGCCTGTATAGGAAATATATTTTCACCCAAGTGCATTTCCTATGTGGCCTTCTTTCGTTTTTGTGAATGTAGAGCACCGCAAAAGTGGAACTAACTGACATCACAAACACAGAGTGATTTATTTAAGTATTTATGTTGTTAAAAGTGCAGGTCCTCGTGGGAAAACTTTGTTTCCTACAATTAATGAGTTGGTGTAAAAACAAGCTGTCTTGAATCCAAGAAAGTCTCATTCACTTCTTTAGGGACGGGTGAAAATATGTGCCCGTTCATTCTCAATCGCAGCTTGACCAAATGCAGGGTTCCGGGGATCCAGAGCCTGCCTAGGAAGCAGAAGGTGCGAGGCAGGGTACACCCTGGACAGCACACAAGACCATAAAAATACAACCACACACCTATTCATTCACTCACTCACTCACACATACACACTGCAGACAATTGTCATCACTTTACCTGAAACACATATCTTTGGACTGTGGGAGGAAAGCAGGGCAATTGGAGAACACTCACATGGGAGCTGTAAGGTAACAACACTACTTGCTGTACCACCTGTAGAGAATTTGTGTCTGTGTGTTACGTAATATACAAATAACACCATTGTGGCATAGTTTCAAAAGAAAGGATCTGGATGCTCTAGTTGACAGACCAGGCACAAAACATTAAATGGTAACGTGATGGCGTTTGTGCACTACAGCATAAAAGAAGTTAGGTTGTTATTGAAATATATCAAAATATTGTGTTGATGTTAGGACATTAATAGCAGCGCAGCCTCTTTGATGAAATGTAAGGGTGTGGATGGTGCGGTAGAAAGGTCTAATAACACTAGTAACTGTATCCTTATTAGAAGGGCAGATAAAGTGCTTTATCCAGCTTATGTGCTCCGTTTTGGTGCTCGTGTGAACTGATGCTTCACCTCAGTGAGGCCACGGCAGTGGTGGTTTCTAGTCTGGCGAAATGCGGCTGTTTAACAGTATATTCAATTAAAATAAATGCAAATTAATTTAAAAGGCATCTGCAGATCCTCCTCTGCAAGAGCACAGGGTGCAGACGCTTCAGCCACATGCTCCCATCACCGGTGTGCAGGGACCAGAGGGTTATCAGTCATGGTTACTGGAGGGCAGATGCTGATGGTCTTTGAAGGAATGTTTACCACAAAACATGAAGCAGTTTGGTTTTTTTTTTTTTTTTTTTTTTTTTTTTTTTTTTTTTTAAATTTAAAACTGGAAATTTCAAAAAATNAAACATGAGGCGGTTTGGTTTTTTTTTTTTTTTTTTTTTGTTTTTGTTTTTTCTTTAAATGTAAAACAGCCTGGCCTTGCTGCTTTCACTGAATGTTCAGGGCAGTGTGCGTTCTTGCTGCCGTATCATCTTGGAGCTGGAAGTTTCATTGTATTCCTTATTGGCAGCCTGAGGTGAACACCGATGTAATAGCATTCTTTGGCTTTATTTAGTTGCTGTAGAACCTTACCAGTTCCTGCACCAGAGGGAGAGACAGTACATTCCTCCCCCTCTAGTGGTTCCACTCACAAAAGATTAAATGTTGTACCCAGTCTCAGTGTATCTGCCAGGAGATGCATAAACTCACATCACATTGTCTGCAGTGATCACTTGTATATCCTATATATGTCTTTATCTGTAAGAGCTACGGGAGTGACAGATGCTGATAGTAATGGTTGTATCAGAGAAAAAAGCTGCACTTCGATAATCCTCTGTCTGCATCTGTGAAGCAGTTTGCCTGTTGGTGAAATGCTCTTTTGTATGTACCTGAAATGTGTCTCATTTTGGAGAAACGAATCTGCTAAATGAATTAATGTAAGCACTAAAGAGACAGCCGTTAATAGAACTTGGCCATTTTTAAACTGATGTTTATGCGTGTTGCTACTAAAGATCAAGTTAGGGAACCACCAGAACTACTACATGCCAGGTCCAGATCCTTATCCACTGATGGTACATTATTATATAGACTGAGGCTAGATGTTACTTATGAGTGAAGTTCAATGCAGGTGTTTAACTGCCATTAGCATGGTGTGCTCTGTAGCAGCCATGCGCAGTGACTAGAGATGCTCACTTCAAGGTCGGTGGATAGATGAGTGATCCTGGCCACCCGCAGTCATTGTAGCGAGACCACAATGATACTACACCTTTAATCTTTTCACAAAGCTGGTTTGAGAACCACAGGACAATGATTGGATTATTTTTCAGCCCTTATCTGCTCTTATTCTTGAAGCGCATTATCCAGCCATACTCCTGCTCTGTTTGATTTGTGGCTACAGCGGCATTTGAGGAAACTTTTTTTTTTTTTTTTTTTTTTTGTGTGTGTGTGTGTGCGTGCTCTCCAGAAGCGGCACACTGCATTAACCCTCCATGGCCTTCGTGGAAAATGGCCCTGCAAGTCCAAGTGATGTCAGTGGGCGATTAGAACAGCCAGTCATATGGTCTTAAAGTAATGGGGCCTGGCAAGAAGGCTCCAAGCAGCTTGCTAGAGGTTTGGAGGGGTCGGCGACGTCGGCCATTGCGAGCAGGCCGGCCCCAGGTAAAGGAGCAGTGCGTGTGATGCGGCACCGAAAGCCATGTGTACAGTCATCTTGTGCTTCGTTTTGCGACAGATCTGGAAATGTGTGGTGAGTGTAGGGCCCTCCAGCGATGCCAAAGGACGTAAGTCTCATCCCTTTTGTTTTCCTTTTTGTTTGTTCTATATGTTGACTTGCTGTGGAACTGCAGTGTCCTGAGCAACACAGTCAAGGTTCACAAGCATGAGAGTTCAGAGGTGTTTGGCTGAGTACGGTTCCTAGACTTGTATGCACCACCCGTTTCTGCTAAATGTTGTTCCCTAAATGTACAATAAAGGAATGCTTTTGTTCACGTGTCAAGTGCTGAGAAGATTACAAAGCCAGTGCAGTTCTTCAGACAAGCACTTGAGATATTGATGGATGTGCACATTTTTAGCTGCTCGCCGTGACTGGTGGGACAGTCTGATGGGTTCTTTATGTTTGAGATGTGGAGGTGTGTACCAACCAGCATTGGATTTTAGGGAAGGAAGGTCATCACAAAGACTGATCTTTTCATATTCAACAGCATGAACTAAATGATTTTGTGAGGATGGTATGACTTTGAATACTTTTGGAGGGCTTTGGTCTTTTGTATCATGCATTGTTGGAGCTCATACCCAGGCATCTGAAGTTGACTTTGACATTGATTTTTGAATTGGAAAAGTTTCATATTTTCAATTACACCGATGAAGACATTACGTAAGAAATGCGATACCAATGTATTACTGATACGGGGGCGGGGGGACCTTGTAAAAAGACTTGTAAAATCAAGTTTTGGCTTTCTAATGATGTTTTATTGACTGAAACCACTTGGTTAGAATACCTAGATAGGTTCCTCATGTACTTTCTTAGATTTAAATCTTGAGCTATGGCACTTTTTTGCGCAGAGGACCGTTGTACTACTAGCTCTATGTCACACACTCAGACAGACACTGGTCAACTCAGCTTTCATCTGTACGGTGGGCAGTTTACGCAATGGGTCTGTGGACCGCGACCCCCAGCATGCTGCATGCCGTATCTCTTCTCTGCAGCAAGTTTCAACGGGGGGGGCGCCTGTAAGCGAGATGTTTATCTGTCTTGGGTTCTGCGGTGCTCGCTTTGAGTAAGGCAGAGGTATGGTTCTCATTTCTGAAAACAATGGGTGCATTGTGCAGGCCCATCAAAAGCAGCACTGCAGCACAGAGAGCGGGAGAGAATGATGAACACCCCGGCTACGTGCGCTGTCTCCTACCCCCTACAGGGCCTGATGTGCTTTAGTTCAGGGTTGAACGCCATGGAAGTGAAAGGCTGTGTGTGTGTGTGTGGGTTGGTCGAGACTCCTTTGTCATTTTCCCCACATCTCCCCTATAACCACTGTGTAGCAGTGGGAATGGAATGAAGGGAAATTGTGGATGGCACTTGGCATCATTACAATGCATAATACACGCAAAGTCACTTCTCCAAAACTACACATTTGAGAATCTTTGACACCTCATTTGAGTTATGGGGCAAAAAGGTGTCATCTGATGGTGGACCAGGTTGAAGTTGTTGGTGGGTGGGGAGTTTTTATGCAATTCTTGCAGTTGATCTGCATCAGTCAGGACGTTCCATGAGCTACATTTTGCTCGTTCCTATGTTATTTAACAGCCTCACAACTACAACCTTGGTGCTGCTGGGTTGTCTATAAGCGAGAAACCAGTTATAGTCTTTATTTAGAAGATGGATGTGTGGATCGGATGCCTTCAGGCTGTAAATGGTATTCGGGTTGCCCAGCTAGAGTTGTAACGCTTCCTCCCACTACGGGTCACTTGCTGTCTTCTTAGTGTGTGGGATGAGCTGGTAAGTACTTAGTTGCATCGGTACTGATCCTTTGTGTTTGCCGCTGTTTGTGCCCTCATTCTAAGGGTGTACATGTGCAGCGACCCCTAGTGGCCCGATAGTCAAATGTCAGGTGTAGCCAGCACTACTGTTTATAGAGTGACATTGCAGACACTGAATGGCTCAGACTCATGCAAAACCACTGTGTGTTTTTATGGATATAACAACATTGAAACAAACTTGAAAGGGCACATACGTATATATTTGAAATGTATTTATTTAGCCGATGCTTTTCTCCAAAGCTATTTAAAATGTTAATCTACTAGCAATGATTTATCCATTTGTACAGCTGGGTATCATTTTTTACTCTATCATTTCGCAGTAAGTGCTTTGCCCAAGGATACTAAAGTATAAGGTGGTATTCAAACCTGGATCCTTTGAGTGGAATATGCCACCTGCTGCTTCATGCAGAACGGAACTGGAAATCCAGTATGTTATGCATTCCAGCTCATACAGTACTCAGAATATGGCTTAATATGAGTTGAAGTGAATATCCAGAAAAATCCCTGTAGATGACAATGTGCACATAAATAACAAACCAGGATGAGATTCAGCTTTGCTCATTGCGGTTTGTTTTAAGCTCCAGTGAAGCATGGTGTGTTTCACCAGTCATTTAATTTGTTACCTGCAGAAACACATTTACAGTACGGCACAGCTGAGCCCCGGCGGAGGGGTGACTGATTCCTGCTGACTACTGAAAGTGCGTAGCTTCAGGATCCACGATTGGAGCTTCTCCCAGTGCTCCACGAGCGATTCCCGCGGTCGCTCCACAATGACGTGCGATCAAAGATGGGAGTAAGACAGCTCTCCTCCCCGTCGCAGCCTGAGGGGGAAGAGCGATCTGGAAAGACATAAAGACTGGCAGGAGGGAGTGACGGCGGGGCAAAGCGAAGGGCGCTCCGCTACAATGGGCCCCGCAGCAGCACCAGCTCCCTCAACAAAAGACTGGTCGGCCTGGCACATTAAAAGGATGCCCAGATCATGTTGTCTCCGAAGGATTTCGTTTATTAAAATTTAATTTTGTTGGTACTGTGCATGGCCATTATCCTCTCTCTCTGTCCCCCATCCCCACCCGCTCATCCGGGGGACTGGTGAGGATCTGTAATTAGATTAGCCACCAGCCGGGAGAGGCGTACGGTACTGTCTGTTCCCCACCGGGCATGTGCAGAGCACTGCAGGTTGCCCATAGCCAGCCACCCACTGCCCACCCCCCCCCACTACCCCGCAGCTCTGACATCAGTCCACGACGTGTCAGACCGCCAGCCCCCTCTGTTCCATTAGCAGAAGGTGATACGTGGAGAGTAGAGTCCGGTGCTCTGGGAGCTGGGGAGGACAGGCGGCGGCTGGGGAGGGAGGGGTGGGGGTCTAATGCTTTGTCTTTGTTGGAGCTTGAAAGGTCGGCTCGTCTGGCAAAACGCGATTAGGTCGAGCCCTGCGGTAAACGTCTCCTGGGGGCTTTGATCGTTCCCTATTAAGCGCAATGTTGCACAGCATCAGCATTGATGAGAACACCAGCTTTGTGTGACGATTATTGCATGTCCTGTATGTGTGCGCGAGCTTAAAAGTCTGTGAGCCGCAACCCAGCGCTGCAGATCAAGCGGAGGAAACGGCAGATGGGAGAGGAGTTAAAGAGCTTATTAGAGGAGTTCGACAGGACCGACGCGTGTGATTGTTCACGTGTGTATACACACACATGCACACGCACACACACACACGCACACAAACGCCAGCACACGCACGTTTCGCCTTTGATTCTGGAAGAAGAGAACCTGGAGCACGGGAGAGCAAGCGGGTAAGGGTATGGCATCCGGCAGCGCTGTTATTTTTGCACCTCTTGAGCGCATTTGTCGCCAAGGATTATCCAAGGAAAATTGCATCAGTCTCTCACTGCTGCTATAGACCAGAATGTGGCCGGAACGCTGCATAATACTGACCTTGTTTCCAGTTGTGTCTGGACGAGCATTTAAAGCCAGCTTTATCTCTGTCTGGCCCAAACAGGACCAACCAGAGCGCATAAAAATACTGCTGGCTTTTTTTGTACATGTGAGCTACATCTTTTCTATTGTTTTTATTAATCTGGTTCTTTTTGCAGTGGTACAGTAGCACCAGTAAGTGATGAAGAGCCATTGTTGTGAAGGATTAGTCTTGGCCTCATGAGGAGAGTCTGGCAGTTCAGGTGGCCTATGGTGGCACTTCCAGAGTTCACTTGGACATTTTTGTAAAGACTTTACAATCAGTCAGTTGTCTTGGACTGAACTTAATCTACCCATTATTGGGAACCGTTTTTCCAGTGTAAAATCACTGTGATCCGGAACCTATGCCAGAAGCAAAGCACATGAGACAGGGTGCATCCAGGCAGGTCACCACTCTGTTGCAGTCTCTCTCACACACACACACACACACACACACACACACACACACACACACACACACACACACACACACACAAAATTTAGTCAGCAGTTTGCTTGAAACGCATGCGAACACGCGGAGAACATGCATACTCACGTGTTTGCCTGATTGGAATCCATATCCAAGCCCACCAGCCAGGAGCCGTGAGGCACCAGCAGAACCCACTGGACCACTGTGCCATAAGATTTATGTTTATAATTTGTTTATTTTTATTCTGAAAGATAAACACTTAAAAATCACCCTCTGATCCCATTTTAACTGAAAAATAAATCGCTTTAAGGTCTGTGGATTACATTTGCAAATGTGGTAAATACTCTTAAGCGAACATGTTCTTTGGAGAACAGAGAATTTCATTGGCAGATTGAAGCGAGAATTTGAAGGGTCAAGTTGAAGTGCAGCTTCTGTCAGCTGACAAATTTTATTTTCTTTAAGTTCCAAATAAGAAAAAATCCCAAGACTTAGAAAAGGTGTGAAATTCATCCTTTTGTGTTGGCCTCATAAGGACATTGAGGGATGTTGAAGATGGCAGTTAATATTTATTGCTGTAGTTCAATATAGTATGAATGTGGAAGGGCAGTAATTGTGCATTTAATATTTTATCATGTTTTATAACAGCAGTTGAGATGTGAGGCAGAGTATGGTGTCCAGACTGATATGCGTTTAACTTGAAGGGTGCAGATCAGAAAGATCCACTGCAAAGTAAACAGGTGTTATCGTGAACTAATATTTTGTTATTGCTATTGAAATGTATAGCATTTTCCTGGATCTGTTCAGGGTAGGAACTTGATTAAAGTTCATAAGTAGATATTTCTGGGTTTTGAGCTGATCGCCTTCAGGTGGTACAGTGTTGTGAGTTAGTTAACTGGCTATTTGGTTGAACCCAGAGTTGTGCTGTTTTAAGGCAGCCAGCAGTGAACATTTAGTACAGTGTCAAAGTGGTTAGTTACTGCAAGTCCAAAAAATAAAATCTCCCCTTTGTAGACAAGTTGGAGGCTGGAGACCAGCAGCTGCTCGTTGATCTCAGTCCTTTGATGGTTGCAGGTTTGAGTTAAATTGAAACGTCAGACTTTGGGGTTACTTCTTTGCTTTGCTTAGCAAGTTTTTTTTTTTTTTTTTACAGTTACAGTAGTAGTCCTCATTCTGTCCCAGACTTGATAGATCAGCAGTTTTGCACTCCATCCTCAGGCAGTGTGACAAGAGACTCTTGGATGTGGATTGTGCGTGGATTGTGTACAGCAGTCTGAGGAAATGGTGCGATTTGTTTTTGGAGTGGAAAAGCAGGGAAAACGACCACCGCATTTCAACAGGGGTCAGTCATAAAAAAAATGTTGAAGATCAGATTTAATGTCTCCTAAATGCTCAGTGTAGCTGTGTGCTGGCTCTGGCTGAGGGGTTTCTATTTGTAGAGCTGCTCATTATCATGTAAAGTTCCATGTAAAGTGACTCCTTGCTTATCTTTTATTCATACGCTCCATTGCCACAGTCTGATGTGGGGGAATACAAAGTCCTACCCAGAGGTTCCTTTACTGTAGTTGTGCTGTGTCTCTGAAGTTGCTGTTGAATTACCTTTTGGAAGAAATGTAAGAAATTTTCAAAATGCTGTTCCAAGGGTGCAAAAACCAGGACGTCATAGGGAGGCTTTCGGTTGGCAGTCCACAGGCTCAGTCCCTATGCTGACTGAAGCCTTGAATAGATTCTATAAACACGTCTGTTCAGAAAAGCTTTATGTAAATATTTTAATGCTGACAAAAGTGTAGTTCACAGTGCTGTTTGCATGCAGCCTAAATAAATATCGTGTAATAAAAACTTTGAAGTTTGAAGGTTGCAGTAATGGTGCTTGGATAACGTGACCTCAGTCGTCCATCAATACCTTTTACTAATGGAGGTTCACGTAGCCCTTGACTTACTATGGGCATCCGTTGTGGCAACCGATTTATGTAAACCATAAAGATATACAATTATATAGACAATTTAAATTTATCAATGCTGTGTTGTATAACAGAACTCTGGTATATTTTTTTCATTGATTTTATACATTCATGTTAAAATAATACTAATATACAACAGTGATAAATACATTATTACATTTTCCTGCTGCACTATAATGTTTGCATTCATTTTTAATGTTTCTTTTTTTCAGCACTTCCAGAATATCATCTTCTTCACTTGCTAGCCATTTTGTGTGTGTGTGTGTGTGTGTGTGTGTGTGAGAGACTGGTTATTGAGTAACAGTTGTTCTCTGTGAGCAAATTTGGGATTTTCACCTTCCCGTATGACCTTCCTTCCTTCCTCCCTTCCTTTTTGGAAAAATACAGGGCAGCAATAGTAGTGATGTTAAGCACGCGAAGTAACCTGAAGGTTTGCAATTTGAAATCCCAGAAGGGTCTTGCTGTAGTACCCTCGAGCAAGCATCCACCTACGGTTCAATTAATGACCCGGCTAGTTGGTTTTAAAAAAGACTTGGGATGAGCAGCACGTTGAAAGTGTCTGGGTGCAATGGGTGTTGCAGCTGGTGCGAACATGGCCCTAAAGGCTGCTGAGGTGGCCGCGAAAGCCAGCAGTGCCTGCCCAGTGTCCAACTGCAGCTGGTTTGTTTTCAGAAATTGGCTGACTCAGCAAGCAAGGACTTCAAACAAAATGCTCTGCTGTGGTTTGTTTCTCTCCTTCCTCATGTGGCGGTAATTCTTGTCTGTACACCGCATTAATCTCTCAGTACTGGGCCTCACGGGTGCTGTAGTTTATCGTGCTGCTTCTCCAAACGGCTCGGCAAATTTTTTTTTTTTTTTTTTTTTTGTCTGCCATTGATATGAAGTGATGTGTAGTCAGCTGATCTGGCACAGAGTTTTGTTTTTCAACGGGACAGACTTTAGATAATAATGCCCTTGGTGCTGGCTGGTTCCCACATGGTCATTATAGCTGTGACAAGGCCTGGAGGCTGTTGCCATTTCCAAAACAGCCCTTGAGGCCAGTTGGGTAGTCTGCCGTCATAACGGAACGCACATCTCTGAAAACCAGTATGGTCACCCCTCTTTAAATGGGACTTTAGAGGCTTGGAGAGTTACTGGCACAAATTGGTTGAACAAAATTCCATCATAGTTTACTTCTAATAAGGCAAAAGAGGGAAGTGGGCTGGTGTTTAGGACAAAGTTGAGGTTGAGGTTAGGGATGGAACTGCATTATGGGCTGAACAGAACCCTAATATTGGAGGGAGTTTGTTTTCTATGTAGTGTGGAAACTAGTTGCATTGTCTTGCATTTGGACATCGCAGGTTGAAATCCTTCCTCCTCCTGCGATACCTGTGATCGCTGTACTTAGCCTGAATTGAAATATTAAAAATTAATCCATCCTCTATAAAAGGGTAAATCGTTCTAAATATTTCACTGTATAAATTCATTACAGCATAAGCTGGTTTGGACAAAGGGTTTGTATTCCTGGACCGGTGCGGAACTGAAAACCGAGCCCTTTTGTTTTCCCTCAGGAAAATCTCCACCCAGGCCTCACTTTCTCCCGCTGAGGGACCGAGTTTGCATTCCCTCCCCTTCCGTGTGCACGTTGCTCCGCACCTCAGGTGACCCATCTGTTCAGAGCAGCAAGGCCCCCAAGCTGTGATCTGCTACCCTGTATGATCTAGAAACTAGTTTGCAACTTGTCAAAAAAGGAATTTACTGGTTGGGGTTTGTTACAGAGAGCTGTGTTCTGTCCCTCAGTCAGAGGTTTTTACCCTCTTAAGTCCTTTTGCAGACTGTGTTCTTGTGCTCTGGCACAGCAGCATGATTGAGTATTAAGGAATCGCAGTAGAAAACAACCTTTATGTTTTGCAGTGGAGTGGAGGCTCCAGGACAGGTCTTCTGCCAGTGATTTATAGGACGGTATTGGCTGTCATTAAAAAGTCATTATAAGCGCACTGCAAGCACACCCCGTGTTCTGGTAGGATTTATCTCCAGCTTTGCGTTTTTGTGTCTGATTTATAAAAACATTGCACATCACCTGGCGCCACATCACCCAAAGCACCTCTAGGCTTACTGGTATGTTTGAGCAGATGTTCAGTTGACCATGACCTTAGTGACACTGCAACCCAGAATTACTGACCGTGATGAACGTGTGTGGAGGTGCTGTAGGTGTTAAAACCTGAAGCCGGCTGACCAGTAGCAGGCGAGAATGTCATTGACACGACTGATACTAAACCTCATGCAGACCAGTGGCTCTCCATGTGAGGTGTATTTGACCTTTGTGACTGATAATAGGCACTCAACTATATACAGTGACAATGTCATGTTATTAAAATCCTTGAGCAACAAGTTCTTCGTCACTTAGTTAGATGTCAACGTTTGTACTTCAGTCTGTTCATTTCTACCTTTTCACACTGCATAGTTTAGTCTGTGTTATATATATATATATATATATATACACACACACACACACACACACACACACACACACACACACACCCACACACACACGTACAGACTGCCCTGTGTCACCAACCTCGCTTTGACCCAGACTTCCCATGTTACATTAAAAAAATATAACCCCAGGAGAGGCCAGGCACAGAGACCACCCAGGCCTCCACAGACATAAACAAAAAGGCATGTCCCTTTGCAGGGTCAGTGCGGGTTGAAAACATCTTGTACTGTTTCCTTAAATTACATGCAGTAATACTATGTTGGTTACTGTTTTTATATTTTAATCCAGATACACAGCTGGATGATTTCAGATGTTTGTGCTGAAATGATTCAGACTGTGCCATGCCACACGGCTTGACCTTCAGCCTGTACTTGTAACGTTGGCTCTTCGTGGGAGCGTGAATTTGGTGGGGGAGGGAAGGGGCTGTGAGACAACTGCAGGCAATCGCCAACTTGTGACTGCTCGTTCTACAGGTATCACCCCGTCTGAGGACCTGCAGCCCCCGGAGGACAAAGGTGCAGCCGAGAGCAGTGAGTCGGCAACCAGCAAGACCTGAGGCCGGTACAGGTGAGCTGGTGCAGCGCTCGCAGTCTGCCCGCACAGTTGACGTACACAGTCTGCTTCCATGCTCCATCCCTCCCTGTCAGTAGGTCGTCGTCTGCTTCCTGAGCATTGCAAAGGTCTGTCAAGTTTAGATAGAAGAGAAGCTTCTGAAAATTCAATATGGTCTAAACAAGATTAATATTAATTTTAAGAGAATTAATGGTGGTCAGTCTCACATCACTACAGCAGTGGTTGATCATGGTCCACCACTCCCAAGAAGATCTTCTAGACAGGGGGAGGCATGGAGTGACCACTAAGGGTACGAGAATCGATTCCATCGCACTATCCTTGGTCTGCTGTGTTTCTCTGGTCAGATCTGTGGACAGCAGTTCCTTCAATCATCACCATTATAACCGGCATGGAAAGTGTTGAGACTGATGATAAGAATAGATGTTTGTGTCCATCTTCCGCTAATGTGTCATTAATGACTTTTACGTTCTTACTGCTATAAAATGCTGGTGGCTTCTCATTACCCTTCACAAAGACATGCCTCTGAAATGAATCCATCCTTGGCTGTAAGAAGCATTTGACCTAAGTGTAGTAATGAATATTATAGAGAGTTTTCATATTGACTTGAGTAAATTAAGTATTCCGTGTATTAACTAGCAGTTCATAAAAAGGAACTGAGTTGTTTTATTTGCTGCTGACTGCTTCTTATTAATGGGTCAAAAAAATTACAAAATGCGTATGATTTCCAAAAATGACACTTTATCAACAAAGCGACCGTGTAGCTCTTGTTCACAACATCCTGTTGTATACATTTGCCTTATCTGTCTTTGGTGTGGGTATTATGATGTTTGAAGTAGATCAGTGTTGTTAGAAACCTCGGTGGATCGCTTCTGAGCTGGGTTGTGCAAAGGAAGCTGACGTTGTCTTCCAAATCAGTTCTTTCTTGGTTCTCTTCCTCTGCGGCATGAGGGACATTCAGACAGGCAGTCACCCTCTGATAACCCCTCGTAGCACAAACAAGGCCGGTTTGCCTTCCTTTAGAGGGGAGCCACAGCGGGGGGTGATGGTTTGCTTGTGTAACGTGGCAGTTTACATTTCCCGTTTGCACGTGTGTTGCGAGACTGGGGAACTTGTGAGCAGTAAGATGCCCCTTCCCTGTTGCCTCCTAAGAGGCTCAGCCTACTAAGGAGGTCTTCAGGACAGGGGGCTAAGCTGTGCTGCTCACGTTGCAGTTTGAATCCGAGCAATTTGCACATATAAGCGGGAGCCCCTAGTGAAGGAACACAACTGGCATTGCTACACCAAGGGAGGCCGCTTTAAGTCGGTCAGGGTTTCTCGGTTGGCTGAAAAAGCCATTCTGCATCAGCCTATCAGGCACTCCGGAGTCTCCAGTTGCCAGCAGCGAGAGCCGATTCGCTCCTCCAATCGGCTCTCGGCTTTTGGCGAATAGGGCTTTTGGGGGATGGAGACTGCAGGACAGTTACGGGGAGCACAGGTCCATCTGTTGACTTGCCTCTCAGGAAGCAGGTGAAGCACAAAGTCGCATGTAAAATAAAAGACGGGGTCCCTCGTGGTTGTTCAGCTAGTTGTTTTCTCCATGTTCTTCTGAAATACACGTGCACATCTGTGGTTTAAATGCATATACTTGTCCTAAACAAAGCTCCCAGGACCTGTTTTTTTCCAATTGTTTTATCATTTTGCCTGCAGTGTGGAAGTAAACAAACATCTCATAGCATTTTTACTTTACACCGTTTTGTTCACTGCAACAAGGAAAAGGGTGGTGCAGAGTTCCTAAGATCACAGCACCTTCCAAGCAGCAAGATGTCAAGGCAAGCCATGCTGGGAGGTAAAGGTCACTGTCAAATTATGTTGCCCCCTGCAGGCTGATATCAGCACGGCATATGGACCAATGTTCAGTTTTGGAAATCACAAAACTGAGCCAAACTAGCTGCTTGTCATGTTTTGCAATCCTTTGTGAAGGTGTAGCTGTCAGTATTGCGGCGTTTTGGCATATGTCGTCGACAGCATTATGGTGGCTCCTCCTGTTTCATCGGAGGTTTTTGAATGTGGTTGAGTTGATAAGCTGCAAGGACTCCACCCACCTGGCAAAGGTCTGTGTATCAGAGGGGAAGGTCATCGATCAGACAGAATGTCGCACCGATGTTAATGCTGATCTAGGGACAGACGCCTCGGGGCAGAAGAGACCTGTGCTGCTTTAATAGGGTGCACGTTAAATGCTCTTAGTCGTAGTCGTTCCGTAGAATGTTTCTTTTTCTGAACACGAGCGCCTCTTTAAAACGCAAATCCTGAACATTGAATCGGTTAAAATGCTTTTAGACTAATATGTCTAATTACATGTTCCCACTTTGACCTTTGTCCTTGTATCTGTGTAGTAGCAGGATGTCATTGAGTCAAAGTGGACACTTAGAGACCACTTGTACCTATAATTAAACATGGGGGCATTTGGACATATTTGCCAGAAGAGCGACAGTTTCAGTCGTACTTCTTTTTGTTTCTTATAATCAAAAATCCACCAGAATGGGGAAAAAAAAAAAAATCTCGCTGGAAGTGGGTTGTTCAAGCAATCCCATTTGCTATGGCTCTGAAATAATGCAGAGTTTTCCGGATCACGTGCTCCTGCTCGGCGTGCTTCCCTTTTTTGGGAGGGGGGGTGGCGGCAGCAGTGTGCACAGACCATCGGCGTTGTTTCACAGAGCCTCACAGACTGGAGCAGAGCAGCCGCGTCTTCCTGCTCCATCTGACAGGGGGTCTAACCCGCGGACCTGCGGAGACCCTCCATGGATGGTATGTACAATGAGGGTGTGCAGGGAGTCGTAGGAGGGGTTGGGGAAGTGGTGTGTTTGCCGCTGCGAGTCTTATCTGCTGGATAAGGCTGGAAAGGTGCCTGGTGGTGGGGATGAAGACTCACACCCTGCACAGAAGGTATTCTCTGAGACGGCGGCCTGTGAAAACCAGGCGGCTGGTCGGCCGACAGGCTGCGCGAGAGGTGAGGTGAGCGCAGCGGCAGCGTATTGTTCGCAGGGTCTGTTGGCATGGTAACCAGATTGCTAGTCTACAGTTCCCCTCAGGCCGCTTTGGGGAACGTTAACCTCTCCAGCCACTTCAAGCAGCCATAGCGACACCACCGTTTTGCCTGCCGTTTCTACAGTTTTCAGCCAACACGTTTCTGGTGCGAGTCACCCGACTTTACACGGTGTGACGTTGGGAAAGCCGTTTTTTTTCCTTCCTTTTTTCCCCTTCTTCTTTCCCTTGTCCTTCTTTCTCGCCTCTACCTGCCTGCTGTTTGGACGATAAAATGCTGTGAGTAATTCAAGGCCAGGGTTGAAATGGATCTTTATGACATGTTGTTTTTTTTTTCTTGTTGTTGTATATGTTTGTTTATTTTTTCTGTAGTCTTTATGCCATATTCATTGCACACGTTTTCCAGCGTTGATGATCCCACGAATTGCAGACACTAAGAGCGCATAAATGTGTAAGATGGGTTTTGTCCTCCCATAGCCCGACTTGCGCTTTATGTAACCACACAGGAGTGATGGCTACAGTGTGAAAAGCATGAGCCCTAAAGCATCAGCTTCAATTTACTGTAAACTGGGTCACTGTGTCTGCCCTGCTTCTCGTACCAAGCGGTACACCCGCCTGGTGTGGGATGCCGCCCCCGAGCTCAGCCCAGTCCACCACTCATGATATGGGCTTTGAGCTCCTGGAGGAATATTTTTGATTTTCATCCATTATGGCATTTGGATTATTTCATTTTAATCACCTTTACTTTTCACACAATATCTTTATTGGGATAATTGTAACTGTAATCGGAAAGTGAAAATGTTCAACAGAAACAGCCATTGAAGTCAAAAGCTGTATGTACATGTGCATTTTTTAGGCCTCTAATTTTTCCATAAAAATGTAGCGAAACAGATTATCATTGTTATTATTATTATTATTTAAAATAATGTGCATTTTAAACTAAATGAGCTTTCACTCTTAAAGGTGCACTGGTTCATTGGTCAACAAAGACCAAACCGTGGGCCAAGAGAAGACAATGGGCAGATCGTGCCTGAGAAAGGCACCCACCTCCTGGGGCATCGCGGCAGTGTGCCAGGCCCTGATCTCTCTGCTCTTATTTGGTTATTTCCCCGGGGCTGGGGCCGTCATCTGCTTCTGTCCCATTTCATCTGGGCTTCAGCGAGAAGCTTGTTGGGGTGAAACTGCTCTTTGCTGCTCCGTGATCTGAAGGAAGTTCAAATCGGAGTCATTTTAAATGATGGCTTCAAGGGTGATCTCCTCTTTCACTGTTGATGTAAGTAGGTTAGTGTTAAAACTTGATTTACCCATTGATACAGCTGGGTAATGTTTACTGCACGTTGTGTGTTTGCAATTTACAAGGCAACAGCTCTAACCAGTATGCCACCTGTTGGGCCTTTTCCACTCTGCATTTGCAAGGAGGTTTGATGGTGATCTTAGGCTAGTAACAATGCATTGGTTTCTGTGTGTGTGTGTGTGTGTGTCCGTGTGCACATTCTAAAGCCATTTTACCCTTGAAGAGACAGCCTTCTAAATGCCACGATTACTGCAGAAGACAATAATTTACTACCAAATAAGCAGATGCTCATTTATGGAGCGTGTGGGCTGCTGCTTGTCATGTTGGATGTGTTGATCGCCTTTGTTTAATTTTCTACATAACAGATTCAGTCTCTTTCTTGCCGAGATTCACCTGCCTTGCCAGTAATGAGTCCTTTTTCTTGTGTTTATCGCTTGTCACGTGCAGACTGGGAATTATGTGCGTGGACAAAACGGCACATGTGTCCTACTTGGTGGCCTGTGTGTATTTGTCTGGAGACTGTTGTTTCCGAAGGGTTGGCAGGGCCTGCCACATTTCTCCTGGCCTTAGTGTCCTACCTGGTCGTGCACGTTGGAAGTCTGGGCCCAGGATTTTGGGGTGGTGGTTTGATCCATCACCTTGCAGTCAAAAAAACATCAAAGCTTCCAATCCCTGCTGCTACTGAGGTACCCATGAGCAAGATACTTGCCCTGAGTTGAAAGAGTAAGAATTACCCAGCTGTTTGTTTAGTTGACAAATCTAGCGTTGCGTGTCACGTGGCACAAAGACCTCATCTAAATAACTGTTAAAAATAATAATTTCTAGGTAAATGTATGCAGATATGAAGAGTTGAAACTAATCTATATATAGTTGTAAGGATCTTAAAATTTTAAAGAAAAGTATCTGCTAAAGGAATCAATATTCTCTCTGCATTCCAGTGAACTCCAGACGCCACATTGATGTTGTTCTGTGAAATGAGCTGGGTTCACACACGTGTCCGGTGGGGGAGGGGTCCCCCATTACTAGGAATGGTTAGTTAATCATTGGTCCCTTGTAATGTGTTCTTACTGAAAACAGAGAGAAGAGAAAACCAGTTTGAACCGTCTGACCTCAGAGGATTCGACAGACTCGCTATTATTCTATTCTGTGTACAGTGGACACCTCCCTCCTTTGCTGTTCAAAGGCAAAGGAAGCAGCTGCTATTTACTCTTTATTACAACAGGCTTTCGGCACCCAGGTGCACGAGTCGGACAGTAAAACATCATTTGTGAAGAGGGCAACGTACTGAGCTGAAACAGCAATGCGATAACGGATGTTACGAGTTTCGCTGTAGTAAATATGCACAGTTGTATCGAAAGTCACACTTGTCGGCTTCTTGCATTAAACAAGTGACTGACAGATGGCTGGGATTTCAGACAGCACCCCGCGTAAGAGTGATCTCTGGGAATTTTAACAAGCCCGCCGTGGACACGTGGAATTTGACCTTTCCTGGACGCCGGAGAGCTTTCGCTGTCGGCACGTTTGCGTGATCCCGCTAGCTGGAATAGTAGCATCAAAAGCATAGCTTGCTCATGGTATTTCATGCAACTGTTATGTTTCCAAATGAGACCTTGTGGGGTGTGTTTTTTTTTTTTTTTTTGTTTTTTTTTTTTTTTTAATGGAGTCAGAACAAAAAAAGTCATTGCTGGCAAAGTACCTGACTCTGTTCTCATGTTGTTCTCTTTGACCGCAAGGTAGGTGTTTGGGTGCACAGCCCAGAACAGGTGGAAAGCCTCTGTTACTCTGACCCCCCCCCCNCCCCCCCCCCCCCCCCTCCAAGACCATTCTTTTTTAGCTTTATTTACTTTTGTCTTTCTTCAGTTGGGAGTATTTTTTTGTTTTTGTTTCTCCTTGGTAGCCAGCTAATTGTTTGGTCACAGTGTTAGTAAACATTACCTTTTTTTAAAATTTATTTTTAATTCTGGTCATCTGAGCTCCGGTTCAGGGCTCTGCGTCACTCTGTACAGAAGAGCACTCTACAAAAATAACTATAATTGAACTGAAATCCAGGCCGATGTCAGTCTGCGACCAGGCTGAGCACAACTGCATCACAGTAAATCACAAGTAAAGGACAGGATACAGGGAGTGAGGGACCAGGATTTCAAGAGGATGGTCAGGATTGGAAATGATAAACAGTTGCAAGAGTAAAGAGTTCTTTTCTGATGAAGAAAACATTCATTCATGATGTAAAACAGCAGAAAGTTATTACTGTGAACATTGTTCTCTCCTTCCTGTGACCCTGTCCGTATACTGACCGCTGAGGAATATTGCACTGGATTGTGTTAACATTTAAGTAACTTATTGGTGTCTGAATTATAGTTGTCGTATTTACAGCTCATTATAATATGATAATAGATCATCATTCTGTCCTTTGAGAGTGTTATATCTCACAGCCTCAGTCCACACTGGCTTTTTGATCATCTGAAAAAAGAAGTAAAATAATTTTCTTTGGTTAATGCAAGTTTATCGCAGCATTAAATTTGAGCCTGATATGTATTTTCGTTGTTGATGGAATAAAGTTTCTTTGCAAATACCAACTAGTTGGGCGTTTTGTCAAGATGTCCTTTTGTGAGCCAGCTAATGCACAAAACCCCATGGTCTGGATGTCACACTTAACAGTGAAAAATACAGTTTTAAACCTGATACTCAAGGCTGCTACATACTCATAAAAATCATTTATAGTGATATGAAATAAAATAAATTACATTTTTTTTCCATGCAGAGACTTCCTTTGTCTTTTGGTGCACTAGGTATCGAGGTGCTAGCAGTTTGCACACTAGAACTTTGGAGAGAAAATACACTTCTGGTGAGACGCCAAAAGTTCGGCTTATTTTCCTAACCTGTAGCACAGACACGCTTGTTAAGTTCCAAATTGAAATTTTTCAAAATAAGCTTAACACCAGCATTTTCTGTGATTATTCATGGCTAATCTCCTAAGTGTAGAATAGTATTTAGTGAGTGTTCCTCCGTGTTTGATTTAATACTTCAAGCATTTTGAGACACATTTCAACTGCTCAAGCAAACCTAATAAAGGGCCCAGCTAGATCAAAGAGCAGCAAAAACCCACATCAGCCAGGACAAGGGTTCCATCCCACTGCCCTACCGATCTTGTTTGTGGATCACGAAGTCTTAATAAGTCTGTGCCACTGACTGAAAGAGTTAAGGCAACAGGAGACACCGAAGAAAGGTGGACCACAGCGCCGTAAGGTCAGCCGTTTTCTGCAACCTTTGTTTGGCTCCTCTATTGTGTGCACTGTAAACAGGTGATCCCCGCACACCGGTACAACATTCACTTGCAAGACGGTGGCCATCTCCGGGCACCGACAGGAACAGTACTGGTGGTTTGTGCCTTTCCTCTTTGCTGCCACACTGGTAGCTGAGGGTTTTTGTGCTACAAATGGAAATTCAGGGTTGAGAAGGCACCACAAATGCTCAATCCATGCCTTCTCTGGGTTTGTGCTTCTACCACATAGCTAATGAGTCCTTGACATTTAGTGAAGCATTTTATGGTCAGTTTCGGTTTTTGTGGGGGGTTGGAAGAGAGTCAGAAGAAGGTTCAAGGAGCTGCTTTGAAACGTTCAAGTGTCTCTGAGCCAGATGGTGCCATACCACAGGACGTCTACCTCGCTATGTAGAATGGACAAGAGGCACCATGATCCTACAGCTGTTGTCCCAAATAACTCGGCCTACACGCTTCCGCTTGCTATTTGTGTGCAGTTTTTTGATATAACACTTTGATCAGGGCTCTGCTGAAGGTTTTGAAGACCATTAGGTGCAGAAGGCCTTGTAGACTTCCTTCAGGGAAAATGTTTTAAGTGGTCTGGGGGGGGCAGAGCTGTGCATGTGGCCTTTTCCCAGGTGGTTTCTTGTACGCTTTAGGGGTTTTGAGCCCAGGCGCTTTACCGTAGTCTGTCCTGCACGCCTTCTAGCCTTGACAGAGCCAGAAAACAGCCCCACAGGTGGCATCAGGGCCAACATCTGAACAGTTTAGATACTTGGGTGTTGCAAAAGAAGACCCCAATGTGGGTAAAAAGTGTTTATTTGTCCTGAATGGTTTGGTAGGACTTTTTTGTGTGATAAATGTGTGCAGACTAGTTGCTTTATTGAAAAGATTGTTGTTTTTGTTTTGCAGCACATGGAAGTTGCCTTATATAAGAGCACCTGGTAAGCAAACCTGTGGTTTTCACACACTAAAACACATATCTGTCAGTACTAAAGGAATCGAATTTGTGTCGTTGCAATGTACTGGACGAATGTCGGAATTGAAAGCGTGTGATGCGGGAGCATCTTCTGACAGTTTAATTATAAGCTCCATGGAAGTATGTCGAACCCCAGAAATAGCCACTAAACCTGAATTTATAACCCAGAACTCATTCAGTACAATTTTATTATCAAACTAAAATCTGTGTGTCTGGACACTTGAACACGGAAAAGCTGCATCTCTCTGTGTTTTTTTTTGCCTCAGCTCTTCAGAAGTGATTGAACAAAAGCCATCAGACTGGTCGATTCAGGCGTAGCCTTGATTTGTGTGGAAAATGAATGTTCTTTAGGGTGGTGCTGACTGTTAGCAGGTTTCGCTCGAAACGAAACTTTCCATTAATGGCGTTCACAGGAAATTCTTCAGCTCAGGTATTTTATTGCCAAAAAGAGGATATTTTCTCAAGATGGCAAGCTGGTTGCTGCAACTTCAAATTGCTTAAGCAAATTTATTAAAAGCAAAATAACATTGCTGATCGCACAGTGGATCCAATTCAAACACTTTCTTTGGCCAGTTCTCTGGTAGATTTTCTAGTACTGCCTCCTTGAATGGTCGAGTTACAAATTTGCAAGCATTCCAGTTTTTTTTTCCTCCTCCTCGGTTTATTGCCTTTACTTGTATTTTTGAAAATTTGCTTGTAACAGAAGGATCTTGGAAGGTGTTTAGTTGCCGAGCTGAAGGGTGGTAGTAAATAACTGTGTTACGGCTTACTTTGCGTTTAGAGTCGTGTTTTCTTGCCTTTTATGCTTTTTGAGAAATACTACTCACCCGTAATCATCTTTATAAACATGTGTTGGTGATTCCCAGTTGTTTTTGTAACCTGGGGAGTCTGTGGTTATCTTACTAAGACTGTAGCATTTTTTTGGGGTTAAATCAGGGTGTCTTAAAACTGCTTAAACAGCCCCTGCCCCCCACATCAACTTAACTTCAAATCGGTGGGAGGGAAACCAGCTGACAAAGATGTTTCAGTAGCTTGTAGATACTAAGAAAACTTTAAAGCCCCTCAAAGGTAGGATCATGGATTGAGTGATGCTTTACGGTGAACGTGTTCTCCTGTATGAGCCACCGTGTAGTGCTCTTATTTTGATACACTTTATTTCAGATTTCCTGCAGGCCCTCACTGCTGCTCTCATTTTTGAAAGAAAACACCTTAATAACAACCAGCTGCTGATGATCCCGCTCCCCCACTCCCTCTCCCGCTCTCGCCCTCTCTCACCCACCCCCCTTTGTTCTGTGACTCAGTTGGAGCCACATTGTGCCTGCAGTCATGTGGAGAGGGAGAACACTGCATGAACTGTTTTGTGTATTATTATTATTATTATTATTATTATTATTATTATTATTAGCTCTGCAATGGACTGGCATCCCACCCCGAGGTTGTTTTGTAGCCTAGTGCCCTATGATTTCTGGATAGGCTCCAGACCTCTGCAGCCTTGCTCAGGATTAAGCATTAAATGATGGATGGATGGATTAATTTAGGTGGTGGTTTTCTTAAGGCTGACTTATAACGTGAGGTTCATTCTTTAGGATACTTAAAGTGATTTACACAATTTACATAGCTAAGTTTCAGGTTTGCATGTGGTCTAGTCACATGTGCCATCATACCTGGGCAACAGGTGGCATATTGGTTAAGAGGCAGTGCTTTGCAAACAGGGTCCCTGTTATGAGTCATACTTCCTGCTGCAGTTTCTTTGACCTCGACACTTATCCTGTATTGATGCAGTATAAATTACCCCATTGTATGATTGGGTTAAAATACTAAGTTTCTTGCAGAAAGTGGTCAGCGTAAAGGAATGAATAATAGAAATTGATATTAAATATGATTCAAGGAACTGAACTTCTACAGATGACTTTTGACAAGACTGTTTATTTGTGCTGTGCTGCTTGCTGTGTGACTGCAAGTGGCTGTCAGCTGGGGCTAAGAAAAGGGCCCTTTTCACAGCAGTGAACGCCTGTACTGCCACAGCCCTCTGCCATTGTACCCAGACTTGTTCCCTTTTATCAGCTCTGTCACACTTGTGCTGGATGACACAGCACGGTTCCACCAGAAAACACGACCTGCGAAAAGAAAAACCATGATCCCCCCCCAGCTGTTCCCACTCCTTCCCACTTGACCATCTCCATGTGGCTAATAACTCTGGCTTTAGCCCTGCCAGAGGAAACCCCCAGAATGTCCTGTTACTTCCAGCCCCCATCCTCACAATGGCCGAGTTCTTTTTGGAAGTGTTTGAAGCTGGATACAGGTGCCCAGCAGGTATTGGCCAGCCTGGTTCCTGTTGTGGGTCATGTGTTTTCATAGGGCCCATCTCATAGCCTGAGAAGAATCAACAGTGCTGACTTCCTCTGCCATCGGCTAATGCCTCTCTCTCTCACACACACACACACACACACACACACACACACACACACACACACACACACACACACACACACACAGAGGTGTCTGGAGATTCCCTTGGCAGGTAGCACTTTTTTTCATCTATATGCATTAGGTAGCAGCATAAGCTGTCCTTGAGAAAACCAAATACCGTCTGTCATTGGATTCATTAAAATGTAAGCAGACGTTATTCCCTCCAGGGACTGTTTGATTTAATTGTTTGCAGCAAAAGAAGATACAGAGCATAGGCTGGTTTTGTGAGAAGTGAGCAAATTTAAGGGTTAAAACTTAAAAGTAAGTCAGCATCTTGAAGGTTGTGCATCATAACATATTCATCCCCAGTCAATAACTGCTTGTCCGGTGCTGGGTCATGATGCTCTAGAGTCAATCTCGTAAACACAGGGAGTGAGGCAGGGACCCCCCCTGGATGGGACCTCAGTCCATCACAGGACAATGACACACACTCATTCACTCACACATACACACCCTACAGGCAGTTCAGAGTTGCCAGTCAGTCGTGTGTCTTTGGACTGTGGAAGGAAACATGATCACGGACAGAATATACAAACTTGACACAGACCGAAGCAGGAGCCGAGAGCCACCAGCTACCCACTGCCTGCCACCCTGCGTGTCATAACAGTCCCTTTAAGTTGTAGACAAATGACAGTTAATTATAGTTTCATTATTCTAGTTTCAAGATATTTTCATTATTTTTGTCCTAATGTGAGAAAATGCAATTTTATATAATGTTGAGTTTGCTGTAAAGTTAAGAAAACACCCATGTTATAAGGTGTGATATGGATATTAACATGGCACACAGGTATCACATTTTTATTCCACATTTAAAATTCTGTGACAAATCACAAATTACAAATTTCTGTGTCCATTGTTGTCTGCTAGAAAAAAAGAAATTTCAAAGTGTGCAATTGCTTAGAGAGGTATTGCGGAGTCAGGCCTACTCTGTTAATACTGAAAAAATGTTGTGTTTCACAGCCCCCCCCCCATGTACAGAACATAGCCGGAATAATTCAATAATTTGGCTTATCCTGTGAACTGCGTGAAAACTGCATTATTCTTGGTACCGTAGCAGCTTTGCCAAATGTCTTTTGACATTTTAGTGGCATTGCCCCAAATCCCTGTTGTTACTTTTTATTTGTGCAGCAGGTACCTTTGGCAGATCCATGTTGGAAGCAGCTTTGCAGGTGCAGCTGAATACAGCCTCTCTGGTGCCTGTGGGTTTTTGTGTCTTTTTTTAAATTTTTTTCTTTTTTTTAATTTAATTGATAGAAAAGAATAGGTCCAGCAGTGCAGAGAAAAACAGCACACCAGGAGACTGCAAATGTATCTACATAAAGCAGGGGCGAGAGGGTAGAGTATTTCGCAGGTGTGATCGGATATCAGTGTCTAAGTGGATACAAACAGTGTCCAGTCTCTGAAATTTGACTGAGTTAATCATGCAGATTGAATTTTCATTTTTCTTGTGGGACCAATTGACTGGTTTGTGTGTTTCTTTTGGTTTATGGAGCTTAGGTTAGGAGTTTAGTCTGGCTGCAGCAGTCCATTGTGTCCTACCTTAGCGGTCCGATCACAAAGCAGGGCTCTTTCTGTGCAGTTGGAAAGGAATTTCTCATATTCAGCATTTGGGGAACATGTATAAGGAAATGAGGCATCATGTCTTCCCAGCTCCTCTGCAGCACTTCTCTCGGATGTAGGACATTTGTGGGTTGCTTTGCTTTCATTTTTCTGCCCCATGCAGGTGTTGCCCAGTTTGCTTACTTTGCGCTACAGCTAGGCTGTGAATTCCTTAAAATGAACATTAAGTCCCCTTTGTGATGTCAGATCAAACTACAGCTTCAGTCGTTCTCTTCCAGCCAGTGCTGCTGAATGGAATCAGTCTCCTTTGTTGTGTGTGTGTGTGTGTGTGTGTGTGTGTGTGTGTGTGTGTGTGAGATTAAGCCTCAATATGAGCAGTGCTGGGCAGCAGAACATCAGGCACACAAATCCAAATCTGACCTTATGTCTGACAGCATGATAGTATAAAAAGAAAACAAAAACATGATTTATTAAATGAGTCATTTACCAGTTTTTATTTTGCCTTAAACTGCTAATAAAGTAGAGCATTCATAACGCTGTGTATACAGGAGGAACATGTTGTGGTTTTATTCACCAACAATTAAGGAATGTATGTAATGAGATGCAATAATTCCCAGTGGCGGCCGTGCAGCCTTTCCCGCAGTCTCTCGTGTGTATGACGTGAGTCGGGCACCAGGGCGGTACTGCCGGCTACTTGCGCCTCCACCCTCAGCTCTGTCGTCGCGCTCCCTGTTGTTGTTGTGAATGTGATGCCGCTTAACCTCCCGATGCCTGAATGGTCGCTCTGTGTTTCAGACTGCTGCCACCTACCTGCGCTGATTGGTCCAGGTACAGC
Organism: Arapaima gigas; assembly: GCA_900497675.1. NCBI lineage: Eukaryota > Metazoa > Chordata > Actinopteri > Osteoglossiformes > Osteoglossidae > Arapaima > Arapaima gigas. The sequence continues at coordinate 909,918 of UFQX01000136.1, forward strand.
AGAGACTCCGGCCAACGTCCAGTTTGGCCGGGAGGAGTCAGCGGATCCACGGGGGCTCACGGCCGACACGCAAAGGGGCCCCGCCTTCAAGAGGGCTGTTTAATGAGCTGCGTGAGGGGGCCTTGCTGCTGATCGTCCGCGGAAAACAGGATCATTCGTCCATCCATCTGGCTTGATGTACATGTTTTTGGGCAGTACTCCAAGGAGAGTCTACCACGGAATCCAAAACGGCCGCCGGGGAAAGACCATCAAGCATGCCCACAGAAACACTACAGACAGATAGCATGGTGAAGCCCGGGGGCCAGGCCACCACCTTCGCCTCGGCCGTGCCCCTCCGCATTCTAAACAAGGGGCCCGACTACTTCCGCAGGCAGGCAGAGCCCAACCCCAAGCGGCTGAGTGCAGTGGAGCGGCTGGAGGCTGACAAGGCCAAGTACGTGAAGAGCCAGGAGGTGATCAATGCCAAGCAGGAGCCTGTCAAGCCAGCCGTGCTCCCCAAGCCGTTGGTGTGCCCCACCACGAAGCGAGCGGGCAGTAGCCCCGCTTTGAAGGCTTCCAACAACAACTCCAAGTCAGACACTTGTGTGAAGCGGGAGAACCTCAACCTGGAGGTGCTGAAGAACATTCTGAACAGCTCGGAGGGCTCATCTGCAGGACCAGCACACAAACACAGCACACGGAGCTGGACCCCGCAGCGCTCCGAATCGGCGGAGCTCAACCGGCGCTCCTTTGCCGAGTCTCTAAAGGTCTTCCCCACGCAGGGAGCCTCGAGCCCCCAGGGGAACAACCTGAACCTCAGCAGGCGTCTCCTTGAGGAACAGTCTAGCGACTCGTCTCTGCACGTGTCTCACAGCACCTCAGACATACGAAGGATATGCAATGGCAAGTCGCTGAGACCCGCCCCCAGCAGTAGTTCGGCTCCACCGCTCCCGCCCAAGCCGAACCTCGCGGGCTCAGGCACACTCAAGTCCCCAGACAGCGAGGCAGCAGAGCCCGGCGCTGCCGTCAGCCGGAGACCGTCTCTACACAGATCTAAGTCGGACCTGAGTGACAGGTACGCGCGGGCTGGTGCTGATGTCGAGCGCTTTTTCAATTACTGCGGACTGGACCCTGAGGAGCTGGAGAACTTTGGCGTGGAGAACTTTACCCGGGCCAATTCGGATATCATCTCGCTGAACTTCCGCAGCGCGAGCATGATCAGCTCAGACTGCGACCAGTCGCGGCACAGCAACGACGACCTGACGGACGACGAGGACGCCAACGAACGCGTGCCCTACGGCATATCGGCCGTCGAGAGAAACGCCAGGGTCATCAAGTGGCTCTACAGCATCAAGCAAGCCAGAGAGTCTCAGAAGGTGTCTCACGTTTGAGGAAAGCCCCCCCCTCCGTATGTTAATTATTAATTATTTTGGAAGCCGCGTATTTGTCCGTGTATTTTGAATTTGGTGGTAAAGTCTTCAGTTCACAGTTGCTCGGTCGCTTGGCGTTAAATGTGCAATGTCTTCAGAACCTGCATGCTTCTTGACATGCGACCTGACTCAGCCTCAAGTTAACAATGCAAACCTACGCAAAACACTGAAAGATGGCTGCCATTTCAAGCCTTCCGTCTTACGATGACAGTATTTTAGTTTTTTTTTCTTCTCCGCTTTGTCAAACGATAACGGTGACGGATGTTCTTAGTGTTTTTGGTACAATGTAATGTTCAGGTCCAGAAGATGTCTCCACATGCTGAGCCCACGTGAACCACGTAGCCATTTCGTTGTATAAGCAAAAGTCAAAGACCACAGCCACACTCTGTATATAAACCACTGGGCCGTAGATGCATGTTACCGCCCAGACTAGCCGTACGCGGAGCCGTGTCCCTCTTCCGTTTGCGCTCTCCAATTCTTGCACTGGTGACGTGGTGCAGACAGTATTTGCTTCCAGTCCATAACACCAGCTACACTCAACTCATCACTACACTCTTCTACTTATTTTGTGGTACTAAGGACTGGAAATAAGTTTTGTCGTGTGACCCCTTCCTCATTTTTTAGCATTTGTGTCTCAAGTAGTTGGCAGAACTACTCCTTTTCATTGGAGAGTCCGTTTTTTTTTTCTTGTAAATGCTGTAAGGATATGTAAATAACTTCTAAGTTGTTACCAAATCTGTAAAGAGGAGACTGATATGCTAATAAATAGCACTTGAGGCAATTATTCTTTGCTTTGTTTTGCATTCCAAAATTGTTTGATATTCTGTTGATAATAAAAACAAACAAAAAATGTATGAGACAGTTATTCGGGTTGATGTTAATTTACGTGTTCTCTTCTCACGGGTCGGATGCTCCCTGGGAAGTGGAGGGCTTTTCGCTGCAACGCGGGAGATGTGATGGTCTTACTGCGCAGTAGATCCTGTTAGGAGAACGACACCCGACCTTACAGTCCGTCTGTGTTCTCCAACAGAGCGGCTCGGTTTTATTTCGCTATTTGCACCTTCAGGCAACAAGGCAGCATTGATTCTTACAAAGGGTTTTTTTTAAGTAGGAAAAACGTGAAACAAAGCATTTTGTGCGAGATGCTGAGCTGCGGAGGGAACGGTATCAGGTCAGTTAATTTTTGATGAAGGATTCCTCCGTGGATTGGCAAACGATCATCGATCTGGGGGGCTGGGGGGGCGGAGGCGCGTGACGTCACACAGCGGACTTGAGTGGAAAAATACACCCTAGCAAAACTGGGCTGGTTGTCACGTCTGATGGGATGTTCTTCACCCCCCCGCTGTCAAGAAGCACAAACTGCCCTGAAAGGGAGAAACGGACTCCGTTTTGGTTTAATATGGGTTGTAGGAGACGTGAGATGTCAACTCTGGGGAAAACTTGCCCCTTTCCCTCTGACACCAGTGGTACTCAACCTCCCTGCCCCCATGGAGCCTTTGGCGCCACACTGCGTTCTTACCATGCATTTACACATACGTTGAGTTTGAATAAGGGGGCAGCAAGTATTATAATGAAAAATGCTAACTCCTGCTGTTGTACCCTGAATTACTAGGTATGTAGGTACATTAAAGGAGGCTTTGCTCAATGCTATTTCAGTGCTATTAAATGTATGAGTGAAGCATGAATTTGAACATCTGAAATAGAGAAGATTATCTGGATATATGAAGGAAACAAATGTAGATGGTTGTGTACCATCAGGGGGGCAAACAGCTGTCCTGTTTATTCAATCTGAAAGGTAACCTGTAAATGTTTAAAATGTTTAAAGGTGTGTGGAAAATGAAGGGACATGCTTTCATTTCAGTGACTCACATAACCAGTATGACAGGCCAGTGGGTGAAATGTTGCCCCTAGATAAAATACAAATATGTACACCCTGGTATTGGACATTCTCCTTGCACTATACGCTGGGCTGCTTATACGTGGCAGGATCCTCTATTCTTACCTACTACCCTCACTGCTGATGCAGTCACTGATCATCGTGTGTAGTGAAATGTTCATGTTCACCTGCACAATTGGGAGTCTACCTTTGCTCAGGAATGCAGCCTGGTCCTAACTTGGTTTGTGACCCTTTCAGATTTGAGCCCTAGATCTGATGCCAAAAACCCACAGCATGCAGACCATCCCTGGCTGAAGAGAAGCACACAGATTCACGTCTTTCACAGGGAATTAAATCCTAGATGTGGCCTGAGAGACAACAGAGAGCGTTTAGCAAATGAGTTTAAAACCCGGCCGCTGTTGTCCGAGGCTCCAGTAAGCAATTGCAGTTGGGCATTAATGTTGTTAGCAGACTCTTGATGACATAATACCAATGACAGTTTAGAATCTCCACATCACCTAAACACATCTTTGGACTGTGAGAAGAAACCCACACGAATGTGAGAAATCTGCAAACTCTACCTGGACTGAGTTGGTTTTAACCCTGCAGGCTCAGAGCTGCCTACTCAACCAGCATTCAGAGATGAGCTACAGGGATCCTCAAGTGACCTGTGTCAGTTTGGGATGTGAACCTTGCTAGAGGTGGGTGTTGAAGTACTAATACTTAACTGACTAAGCCTGTGATATAAACTGAAATCCCAGAAGGTAAGTGCTTACCTTTTATAAGCTTTTTTTTTTAATCAATTGTGCTTTATATGTGTCTGTAACTGCCTAATGAAATTCATCTTAATGCCCATTTAATCTGATGGCCCACCAAATATAATTGACATCCATTCTCTTAAAGCCAAAAATTACATTTAACTAAATTTTTAATATAAGTGTACCAGGGATATTGCGTTACTAATGCGGTGTCCTGTAGATTTGTTCATCCTGTAAAGTCCATGTTTGTCCCCCACCCTTCACAGACAAATCAACTCTCACAAATGCTTCCCATCAAAGCCATTTCATTTTCTAAAGGTGAAATTGTTCTCCATCTCACTTGAGCGTACGCTGTATTTGACCCCCAGCTGTGCACTGCTCACCTGCTGCGTCTCCTTTCAGGTTCCAAGCATACAGCGGTGCTGGATCCAGATGCAAACGCATGCTCAAAAACAGCCCACTTTCCACTGTAGTTACCACAGGCTGGGCATGTAGGTATTGTGTTCAAAACCCTAATACGGTGTACAGTCAGCTGGTAGATCCTGCCTGATAAAACAGAAAACATTAGAAAACATCTGTGAGGTATTTCTCCATTCATGCACAAAACAAGTGTTCATGTAAGGCAGCTTCACAGGACTCACAATGACTCACAGACTCCCACTAAACAACTGAGTGGTTCATTCTTCACATTAATTTAAATATTCATTTAGGTATTTAAGTGCTTTGCATTCAAATTTTTTTGTGTGACTACTTCACTATGTTCTTCATGAGAGCAGATCTAGTGTTTAAGCTCTGCACCAATAAGAAACTTAATTTAAAAGGTGTCAACGTCGTGAATTTGAGCAACACCCCACAAACATATTGAAGTTCTTTAAAGTTTCTATTTAAAATGACAAAAAATATTTGGAGATGGTTAATTTATATGTTTAATTCTTTAAATGGTGGTTCCACGTTTCGGACAGTTTGAAAATATTTTCTGTGGAAAAATCACGATCATCACACGGAACCTTGTCCACTGTGATGGACATCAGCTCCTCTGTTACTGCAGTGTTGTTTGTAACACTAAAGAGGTTGTGAGTGTGACCTGTGCTCAGCTGCAAAAAGTATAAAGTCCACAAAATGCACATATGAAGGACTAACATTGAGTATGAAAACCAATCCACTGTTGTTAACTTGTTTATTTAGCTAAAAAGTTTAAGCATTAAAAAAACTATTATTCCCATTGGACTTGATAGCTGTTTAACACTTCAGCTCCACGTCCATTACACCATCTCTTTACCCCTCAGTTCGGCAAGAAAATGTTTTGAACCATGAAGTGGTGGTCGGGGCTCTGGCATTGCAATCTAAGGGTTGCTGGTTTGAATCCCTTCTGCCACAGGATTTTTGATCAAGGTACTTCCCTAAAATGATGGTGTAAAAATACCACTGTATATATGGGTCACTTGTTTCACAACAATATATCTAAGACTGTAAATCGCTGTGGAACAAAGTGTCTGATAAATAGAGGTTCATAATAACAATCGGTAGCTCTTGCATGTATAATATCCTTTGATTCTAAAGCACTGAATTTTAACAGGTAATCTCTGACACACATTCTTGATCTTTCAGAATGTGTCCACTAAGCCAAAGCCTTAACTGTTTTTTTTTTTTGCTCTTAAAATTTAATTTTGAACATTCAAAGGGGCCTATATGTTTCCGACAAGGCCCCGCACTCAGGTCAGGCCTTTCCCCCAGCTAATCCAAAGTGAAATGGGAAGAGTGCGTATGTGATTTAGTAAACCATCCAAACTGAGGGATAAATAACGTGCACGATGGGTTCAGAGCAGAAGTTTATTGCTGCGCTCTGCCATTGCCAGCGGTTTCAGACGAGACCACCGCCTCGCCATAATGCTGCTGGCGGGAACCAGCATAGCTAAGCGACGTTTTCACCGAGATCTGGTGACCCAGACGAGGGCCTGTGATGGATTATAGTGCAGGGATCCAGATCACACAAGTGGGCCCACTACAAAGAACCCAGTCCTGTTTTACTCACATTTTATCAATTAGCAGACACTTTTCTCCAAAGAGATGTACAATGATTTTTACGTAGTATTTAACTGACAAATTTATCCAAGGTGACTTACAATTCTAGAAACACTACAGCGGGCTGCCTGGTCATTTATACATCTGGTCCCTGGTGTTAGTGGAACAACAGTGAAGTACTGCATGGAAACTGGCAAAGCGCACCAGCAATGTGTTTGAAATGATGTACAGCCTTTAAGATTGAAAACAGGAGGAGTTCGGGAGCTGAATGCAGGGAAAAGGTAGCGCAGAACTGGAGTGGGGCTATAATACAACAGTGGAAACCTGTGCGTGTGTGTGTGGGGAGGGACGATGAGATGCTGTATTGGACAAGGGCCCGACCAAGCGAATGGTCCAAAATGGTCTGGTTGGAAAATCATGTCAACACTTTGCTCGGCTCTGTGTTCCATCCTGACCCACAGCTCCTTGACAGGCTCTGGACTGTGTTACAGCACCTGGCAGCGTTTCCTGAAATTCCATGATGTCATCATCTTGCAGTCTTATTCCCCTCTGCCCCCCCCCCCCAGGTATAAACCTCACTTTCTGACACACCTCACACACTCCTTTCTCAATTGAGGGCTTTTAAACCACTTTATGGAGACACAGTACCCCCTGCCGTGTGTCCATTTTCTTCCTCGAACCCAGAGACGAGACGCACGCTTTTTTCTCCCCCCCAGTGCAGCAAAATCACGGCTGAAGTGTGTGTAGTGAGGGAGTAGCCACAAACTAACCGATCAGCCAATCAGATCACACCGTTGCCTCTACCTCCCCGAGAAGTGCAGTTACTCTGAGGCCTCGCAGTGATTCATTGCTCTGGGCGGCACTTTCCGAAATCCCACTTTTTTAATGGAAAACACAGCCACATGTTCAGATCCCGCTCACCCAGGACTCCCGTGCTCCTTCAGCATCCTCGCGGAGTTTGTTCTGACAAGGGGGGAGGCCTTATTACATTCCACAAACACACACACTTACACACACATCAATCACTGGTGTCACAGCTGGCGGCTTCATGTTCTGATCTTCAACCTCTTCACCTCCCTTTAAAAAATACCTAAATTAATTAATATATGATGCCTCAGTTTCTCGTTCTCATCTCCCATGGTTGTTCCAGTTTTCTCTAAATGGGTTGTGTGACTGCAGCGCTGTCATGCGAGTGTGTGAGCCCTGCTTCGCACTGATTATCGCCGCTACAGTTGCAGTCGCATGACGCATTTCAAGTCAGTTTTGACTTCCAAAAACTGGATCTGAATTCAATTTGGCCAAAAAAGGGATGGCATGACAAGCATTAGTTCACATTTTCTTTGTTACCTCTTTCAGAGGATAATAATATTTCTTTGTCCAGGATGAGTAAGGTTGACTAACCTTGTGTATGAAGGTACTTACACAATATACTCATTTATAGCCATTTATACAGCTGGGTACATTTTTCATTTCAGGGAACTGCAGCAGGAGCTTGGGTTCAAACTCAGGTCTTCTAGTTGGGAGGTGATGGCTGGCTCTATCCACCAAGCCACCTACTAACACATGTCTGCTGTATTCAAAGAAAACTTCTATATACTCAAATCATGTCTTTCCACTCCACAGACTTCTGTTTCTATCATTAGTTTTTTTTTTTATGAAAAGCTTACTGACATGACAGACACACCAGGTGATCATCAGCATCATGTGGACTTCCTACCAGAAAAACACTGGACGGTTACAGTCATCCTGACAGAAGTTTGCAAACCACATTGGGCAGAGCTCTGTGCCCCAGTGCAACCCAGCCATCTGACTCCCATTAGTGAAACAGCTTAAAATCAGACCGGGATAGATGCCACCCCCACCCCGGGTCCCAGTCCTTTTTCCCAGGAACCCCCATCATGTGCCTCTCCACTCCTGCCTTAGCACCACACACCGGCTGAGAGTCCTGTGGCCTCCAGGAGCTGTGAACGAGCAGCGAAGGCCATGGGAAAGTGAAACACCAAGAGGGACCCCATCTGCTTCACATCTGGTGCTACGTGTTGTCGTGAAAACATTCAAAAACAATATGGCAGCTGGGAGAGCCCAGGGAACATGGGAACGCTCTTCACAGCCATCACCGTATCCCAGTTGGACGCTCGGGATGGTCAACAGCAGACCAGCTGCCTTTTGCCTCCGGGGAGCCAGCGCTGCTCACCACATGGGGCTTTGAGCTGCAACCCTTTGGCTCACTCAGTTAACCACGAACAAAACCTGTAATCATCTTCTTACTTACAGCAGCAGATGCTCTCTCTTAAACCCAACTGTTCTGGTTAGACAGTGCAAGTGCCCAGTTCCTCTGTGGATCAGACAGGCCCTTTCGGAGCTCCGCTTACAGGGGTGAAATTTGTTCTGCCGCTTGCCTCTACATGGGTGATCCGCAAAAATGTGCAAAAGACAGACACATTTAATATATTATTAATTTTTCCTTTACCTTGCACTTTTCTCCAAGGCAAAAGGTGATGCTACTTTTAGCTAAGCTACTTTAACTGATTTATCCTTTTATACAGCAGGGTTATTCTACAGCAGTAATTCAGGGTAAGTACCTTGATCTACCTTGTAAGTACTACAGCCGGAGGGGGATTGAAACCCAAGATGTTTGATTGCGAAGAGACCGTTTTAGCCACCTGCTGCCACTCAATATTTGGTTAAAACACTAAATTACTTTTAATATACTGTTTTTTTACTGCTTTAGCTCAGGGTAAGTACTGAGCAGAGTGGTGTCATAACAGCAGTGGTGGTAAATGGTAAAGCCAATGTCATAATGTGTCATAATGCCTGTGTTTTTGCATGTGGGCAGGTTCAAATCCAGCTTTGAATGTACAGAGTCTGCACGTTCTCCCTGGGATCCAAAGAAATGCACAAAAGAACGTAAACCACTTCCACACCCCCCCCACCATGATCTGAAGTTGACTCAACAGCACTTACTGAACCCCAAACCTCCTGTAGAAGGAAGGTCGACATGGGTCCTTCAGTTGCAAGGTGCTGGTTCTGACCACTATGGTACTAGTGATGATAATAGTCTTAGAACAGGTGTGCTCCTTACAGGTGTATGTGTGTCTCAAATATAGCATACCCACCAGCTGAGCAGTAGGTCAGCTGCACCTGAACTTGCAAATGACACATTTTATGAGCACCCCTGGAGGAGGAATATAAACAGAGAAATAACACCAATCTCTTGGTTCCTTAACCATGATTCACTTTCCCGCTTGCCCCCCTCTGTCCTCTGTTGAGCCCTCCAGCATAAAATGTAATTATTTCTTCCTGTTTCATACATTTTGTTGTCATTATGAAAATAGGATATTTGTAGTGACAAAAGTTGCTCCTCGTATGAGATCATCATTGCACTTATACCCTGTGTTTCATACTTTTTGGTTGCCAAGGAGGGTATCACCGTGAGGACTGAGTGACAACCCTGCACATTACCCTCTATTAAATGTCATTTAAAGGGAAACGACCTCATTTCCTTGATTGGTGGCAGGAAGCAACATCTGGAAAGGGATCCAATGTGGCTGCAGATCACCTTTTGCGGGACGTGACTGGGGCCCCCCTGAGCTTGCAGCCCATTTAAAAACAGCGCACATCCTTCAGTGCAGTCGCCCCCTCTAAGCCTCTCCTTCGTATTATACAGCTTGGACTGTTTCTGATAGTTTAGGAAGTTGTTACAGGATATTTCAAATTTATATATAGAACGATATATTCCAGCCCCGATCCACCACTCTCTTTCTGGCCACTTGCTGGTGGTTGGAAACAGCCGAAAACACAGCGAGCTTCATGCAGCTATGTGAGGAATTCCATTGTTTGTGTAAAATGCTAATGTGTAAAGTAATTGTGTGTTGCTGTAAATAAGGATGTGTGGTCCTCACTCTACTTACGTTGGCCTCATTTTCTTATGTCAGTTTGGTATAATTGATCTTCTTGCCTTTCACTGAATGTTTTCTGATGCCAAGGTGCAGTTCATTAAGTTTATTCCCTTCTGTAATGCAGGAAATGACTGTGTCTGTAAAATAATCCTACAATGAATGTGGGGTGGGTGGGTGGGTGTGTGTGTGTGTGTGTGTGTGTGTGTGTGTGTGTGTGTGTGTGTGTGTTATGGTTAATAAACATTATGTCTTGTCCAGTGTTTTCTGGTCTCTAGCTATGCAGAACTTCAATTTCCAAAGACCCAGGGGATTCACAACACTGAGTCACACATTTAGTTTTCACAATTATAATAAATCTACATTATGAGCTTTTCATGATAGTAATCATCACAATCTTGACTCTTATTCCCTTCAATTCAGAGTGCTTCTCATAACAAACACATTTCTGTGGTTTTCTTGCTGTTCTGGATGTTTATAGTGAGGTAGCAATGTGAACAGAAGCCACAAGGACAGACCGCCGTTCTGTATCTGATTATTAGTTTGTGCATCACGGCAGGTGAAACAAGCTGATAATGTCATCAGCATTTGGGCAGAGGATCTGTCACTGTGGGAACATTCTGGCACATTGTATTCTTTTGGTATTATCAGCTTTATTGCTTTAATGCAAAAGTCTGAGATTGCATGAGATATGGGGGAGAGCATTTAGAGTTAACAAGGTTACTAGAAGACACTGGTAATGAGAGAACTGACTGTGCAATGGGAGTGGACCAGTGGATATTCTGCCAAGTGTTCCCCTAGCGGGAAAAGCTGTAGGGTGGCAGCAGATCAGCGAGTGTATCAGCGTAGTGATGGGGCACCTGGTCCAATCCTCAGTACTACTGTGGGACCTTTGATCAATGTACCTACCCATAATGTTGAATTCAGGGTAAGTCATTGTAACTACCTTAGTACGCAAACCTAACATTCTAAGTCACGCTGGAGAAAAGTATAAGCAAAATAAATAAATAGACTGGTATCCTATCTATCCAAGATTTAAGTTGCACATTTTTCAAGATACAGTTTCCTGATTATCGATTTATTTTTAACTGCTTCCACTTTGCCGTTCAGTTTTCCAGGCTTTCTGCCTGTTGTTCAGTTCAGTTTCATTGTCCCGTCTGTCCTGTGAGGGTTGTGTTGGGACCAGGCTGAGAAGACGACCCAGACCCTCCTGTTCCTCGAAATGGTCTCCAACTCCTCCTGGGGGATCCCCAAGTTCCCAAGCCAGCCAAGAGATAAAATCTTTCCAAAGTGTCCTGGATCTGTCCCAGTTTCTCTTCCCCGTGGGATGTGCCTGGTACAGCTCCAGAGGGAGTCACCCACCCAAGTGGCATCCTCACAACATGACCAAACCACCTCAACCGCACTCTCTCAATCCAGAACAGTAGCAGTGCTACTCAAATATTCACCCCGAATCACTGAGCTTTTCACCCTGTTTACCCAGAAATGCGGTGTAGAAACCTCTTTTGAGCTGCTTATATCTGCAATCTCATTCTTTGGTTGTAACTAACAGCTCACAGTCATAAGTGAGGATGGGAACATAGACTGATTGGTAAACCAAGAGTTTTGACCAAGAACTCAGCTCCTGTTTTACAACCACAGACCAGTACAGGGCCCACCAAACTACTGCTGTTGCACCAATCTGCTTTTCAGTCTCTCACTCTTCTTCCATCACTCCTGAACAAGACACTTGAACTCCTAGTCTAGGGGCAGCTGCCCCCTCCTCACCTGGAGAGGGCAACCCACTGTTTTCCAGAACAAGTCCGTGACCTTGGATGGTCATTTTATATTTGTTGCTTCACAATCGGCAGCAAAACTGTCCAGTGCATGCCCACATCAACCACAAAAATGCAGAGATGCCTCCTTCGTTCCCACAACCAAACACCTGAACACTTGACTGGGCTTGATATCCTGTCCATGAAAATCACAAACAGGATTGGAGGCAAGACTCAGCCTTGTCAGAGTCCACATATCCTTATTCATCTTAGTACCGAGAACACAAGCATAGAACCCGAGAACGCGGCTGGGCTTGTACAGGAACGGATTCTTCATATTCCTGCAGTACCTCCAATGTTACGTGTCAAGAGACACAGTCACATGGTTTCCAAAAAAAACACATGTAGACTGGATTAGCATATTCCCGTGACCCCTCAAACACCCCTGCCAGGGAGAAGAGTTGATCCACTATTGCACTTATCCTCCTGAATCTGAAGCTCAACTATCAGATGGAGTTTCCTCTCCGGTACCCTGACATAGGCTTTCCGTGGGAGGCTAGGGAGTGTGATTGCCTCTACAGTTGGAAGACACCCCCCAGTCGCCTTTCTTAAATACAGGGAACCTCAGAGCTACTTTAGAGCTCTTTTGGAGCCTGCGGTCCTAGGAGGATCTGGGGGAAAGTCTAGACAAAGAATCGTCCACAATGACCCCCCCATGAGTACACAAAAAGAAACAAGTATACGCTACCTAGATTAAGGTTCTCAGGACCCAGCTCTGGATGCAGGGGTGGCTGGGTGACCCACATGGCAGGTTATGGTCTCACCACCTACCTGCAAGGTGAATGGTGGGGGTCGTGTGCAATACCAGCCAGGCAGTGGAGAAGAGTGGTGAGGACGTGGATGGCATGGTCCCAGGCAGTGGAAACCGGCTCTGGAAATGTGGAATATTTATACTTTAGTTATTTTTAAATGAGTTTTTTAAATGTAGCCCAAAGTTAATGAAAACATTAAGATGAAATGATCTGTAACGTAGTTTACTTTCTGTAACTATATCCCACATTTTTACAGTAGCTTACACGTAAATAATCTGAGAGTTATCAGCTTACTGAGCTTTCAGATAATAAAGTTCAAATTAACTTATAGATGATGAACATCAAATGTGTTTATATTTCTCACTTATTATAAATGAGTTTTAATTTTAATGCAGCTTTGAAGTTAATAAGCAATATTAAAAGTGTTACACTGCAGATAACTGATGCCACTTCGAGGGGTGTGTGCTGGTTCACTCCCTGTTTACAGGAGAGGGTCCAGACGCTGCAACCCAGCACTGAAAGCGTTAGAAAAGGTACTGACACTTGATTTGGTCCCGAACATCAGCACCAGATGTGATCAGAGGTTATGACTGACGCACCCCGGCCTTCAGGACAACAACACGCTCCCGAATGCATGTTCGATAGCCATCACAAAACCAGATCCATGTTGAAGATTTCTGGGGTTCATCACGCAAGCACTTCCAAAACTGAGGACATCTAAGGACACAGCATCCGAGTAACGGTCCGGTTACATCACATATTTTTCCAGTAAAATAAGGACAGCGAAAATGGGCCCAGACGGCACAATCTAAAGAGGGTAAAAGCTGCACATGATGTACTTATTTAAACTAGAATAGAATGTCCAAAAAGACTCCCTTTTATAGCATCCAGCTTTTAAATCTCTAGGAGACTAAATATGTTTATATGGCAGTAAGCCCGGCTGAAACAATAGGGAGGGGTGGGGTGGGGAGATCTCTCCCGAGACCAGCTTACTGTGGCCAGGGATGGAAAAACGTGGCATACGGGGAGGGTGGCGGAAACCCAGGGCCGTAGGCAAGCCGATGACCCAGACTCAACCCTCAAACACGCTGATAAGACATGGGCCGGACCCAGCCTTACATCACCATTCGACCAGCCAGCACCACCATTTCGCAGATTGCTTTCTCAGGTTTACAATGTCAGATGGCGCCTCCTAGTGAGTAATGGCAGTTTATGAAATGTTGTGGCTTGCCAGGCATTCATCAGCGAAGCACTGCGGTTGCTGCTGGCCAGACTGAGGTTTTGTAGTGGGGCCTTGCTTTCATCTCATATTTGTCCTGATCTGCTTTTAAGTTCCTTTTTAAAATATAGTGACTTCACAGGACTTTAGAACAATGTTGACATTGTTCTTCCCCATCAGATCACCAACAGGACCTTCCTAACACACAAAAGCTGACTAAGCATGCTTCCATATTTTGTACTCACTCTCCGAGCGGTGTTGTACCTGACAGTTGTAGTACACGTCAGCTGGTGGGGTGGAGGTGGAGGTGCAGTAGACCTACAGTTAGACGCCTGAATATTGTTCCAGTCCAGAGGTGTGTGGCTGTTGTCAACTTCGTCAACGGTATCGTCGCTGCAGGCATCTGAACCCAGCTGTGGTGGTGGGTAAACTTCTGGAACAGCCTAGAAAGAAATCTGAACCTCCTGGTGACCTCAGAAAGACACTTGATCGCTCTAATAATGGAACATTGTAATTACAATCCAGCCTCAATTTAGAGGACTTTGACTTTATGGGTTTTGGATTTTACAAATCATCACAAACAACAAAAACATCATCTCTTGAAAAATACTATTTTTGAGCATAATAAGGAAAAATATAAATTTCTGACAAAATTTTACCTTTTTTGGGATAAAACAACAATAAAATAAAAAGAAGATCATACACATGTTTTTGCTAATGTCTAAAAATATTCTGAATATTATTTGAATTATTACAGATTACAGTTTTTATTTACTCTTTGCATAAACCTGCCAGAAATGAGGAGCAGCCGTACTGAACGGCCCACGGAGTCAATTATCCATGCAGTATAGGAGCAGCAGACCGAGTGGCGGTTAGAGCCGTTGCCCCAAGTTCAAGTCCTCACCTCCTGCTGCAGTTCCCTTGATCAGGGAATTTAACTTGAATTGGTACAGTCATAATTCCCCTGTCATATAAATAGGCAAATCATTGTTGGCAGCTTACTTTACAAACGTAATCTTGTAAGTTGCTTTGGAGAAAAGCTTGACGTTAAATGAACAAATGCTCCGCAGTCCTGTTGGAAGTTGCACCTATTTCCAGTTTAAACATTAAAAAAGGAATTCTGGGCCCATACGTCAACAGGGTACTGAGTTGAGAAGCCAGGTAGAAATAAGATAAGACAACATGTCTAAACATGTTGTTTGCTATTAACACTGCTTCTTGTTTATTATCCAATCTCGACTAGAATTTGGAGTAAAGGTGATCGTCACAAACTGGTCACCGGTTTTCAGTGGCGTCACCTTAGGCCATCTGAACTTGTGGCCGAGATGAACATTGGCTTGAAACCACAAGAAAAAGACAAGTGTTCTTTGTTCTGCTGTGAATGGCAGATGTGCAAATTTCTTAAACTGAAATTAATTTCAGATTTCCAGCATCCCAAACATTTTCCACTTATTTCATCCCTGTTTACATGACCTGAAGAGCCTGTGTTGGAAAAGTCCCTCTCTAGATCACCTGCTCTGCCATTTTCTATCTCCTCTAGAGAACTGTGGGTAGAAGTTTCTAGGAAGCGACAGCATGTTGTTGAGAAGACTGCAAATATGAGACCTCTGTTTACAAATTCTTGCCTTATATGTAGGATTTCATCCCACATTTTAAAGGTAGCAATTTGCCCCAGGTTTCAGTTGAATCAGGTTTATGGTTGTCTGCTAGACAAGAGGATTGACAATTAGCAATTGAATATGTTTCTTAAGCAACATGAAACCCAACAGGATCAAAAGAGGTAAAATAGTCAATGTTTTAACTGCAGGTTCATTGGCCATTAAAACTCCGAAATGATTCAATACGGCAGAGGATAGTATGAAGAATCATGGCCAAATATTAAAAACAAACTCTACTAGATGCTGCTCATCTCATCTCAACCCAGGACTTCATCTATCAGCCTTCTGGTTACATGCGCCTCAACCTGAGCTGAACCAACAGCATCTTGTTACTCTCTGCTGTCCAGCTTCTAGTGTTATTTTGTTCCCAGCCCTGCGCGCTTACTTTCTTCATCAAGAAATTTCATCGGGCGGACGCAAGTTCGGTTCTTGCTTGGTTTTCGTGGAGTTTGAACGATCTTCCCATGTTCGTGGAGGCTTCCTTGTTTTCCTCCCACGCTTCAGCGTGTGATACCGATTACTCTCGCTTGCCTGCAGTGTGTGTGAGATGAAGTGGTGTCCTGTCCAGCGGTGCTCTGCTTCAAACTCCCCATGTTTCAAAAAATATTCTTTGGACCACATAGACCCTCCGCCTGATAAACAGTTATTGACATGGGAAGGAAGAATACTTATTAAAGTAAACCCACATTTTCCTTGACAACAGATAAAATCTAGATTCTCTGCATATAACATCTTTGTCTTGATATGTGTTTTTTTTGTGGATGTGTCATAAATATAATTCATTTCACGCCACCCTGTTTTACAGTAAAACTACTTGCACTTTGTAACCGCTGACAGCTGTCCTCCTGTGAGAACCTGTCCGCACTGGTTTGGTCTGGTGTGGTTATTTATGTAACAATGTTCTATGTGTCAGAACTGATGGAGCATGGTGAGGTTCTCCACCACAGGTCTTTGGCTGTCAAACGGCGCCTCCTACTGAGTAATGGCAGTTAATGAAATATTTTGGCAGGGTTAACCCCTGTTTTAACAGCATATGCTAACTGTATTTCTGAAAAATAAAGTACTGGCAGTTTACCTACTGACACAAGGCAGACAAATAGCAAGTATCATCTGCCAGCAAACATACTGTTTGCGTGTTTTTTTTTTTTTTAGCAGAACCGTTTGTCTGACATATTGACAGAAATACTGATCAAATCATTTTTGGTGGTGTATCATCTTACTTCTTAATGTACACGGTCACACAGACAATCTTCATTTATCCTGAGCTATTTCACTAGCATGTGGTTTCATGGTTCTGCAACCGTGGAGAAAGATACAGCTCTACATGCACAGCTACTAAGTCCTAATGTCAGTTTCTTTATAAACTCAGCATATTGCAGCTCACATGCTTCTAATAAGCTTTTAATATTCTTTAAATCTTTAGTACTGAAGGACCACCGAGCAAACTGTGTTGATCTGTGGCTAACGTGTAGTTTGCTGAGTGTCGGTAGAAAGGGAGGAAAACATTCCTCTAAACATTCTCAGTGACTTGCTTTGAAAATGGTAACCATCATGTTCTTTACCATCAGCCATGACTTTATTTTGCTGTCTACACCTAATAAGACAATAGATCCTGGGCCGCAGAAAAGGAGTTCATACACAGGTTGACACAAGAAGAAAATTGGTCGATGAGCAAATCAACGTCCTGGCAGTTTTTCTGCAAAGTTTGGCTATATGGCACAAAACAATATTTTATCACAGAGGTTCAACAACCCTAAGCTTCATACAGACCATGGCTTTATCACCACTTTCAGCGATCAGGACAGGACAAGAACAAACAAAAATAAATGCAGATGAGACAAGCCTTGTGTGGCAGACAGGCAACTGATGAGTTAATCAGAAAAGTATGGATGACTCACTGGCATGTCACCTAGTATAAGAACACATGCTCTTAGGTACCCTGTACCTACTCACCTCTGGATGCCAGAAACTACAATGATCTGCATCACCATATGGATCCTCCTGCTCAGCCTCTGCTGCTGTCTCCGACTTCTGCTTGGGACACGTAGAAGGTAAGCAGCATGTTATCGCTTTGCTGTTCAAACATAGACAATGTATTTTAGAGACTCCTTTGAAAAATGACCTTGAAATAATGTACATTAATAATATGTACATGTATATTTTGAAATATATTTTTGTACTAATGATTATGCTGGAAAGGTGAAATGTGAATAAAAGAAAATAAATGACATTGCTCTGTGTGTGTGTGTGTGTGTGTGTGTGTGTGTATAAAATCACCATCACATCACACTATTATTTTCGCATTCTCAAAATGTAACATTTGATTTGCGTTTCAGCGTATCAAAACATTCTGTATTATGCCTGTTTGTTAACATCCTGCTCTTCCAAAGAAGGACTCATGTTGCTATAGCTCAGTTCAGTATATCTAAAGCATACATACATACAGGGTACTGTACTTCACTTAGTGTTTGAATAAATATTAGAAGGGGCAAAACGTGATTTTAAACGTTGTGTGATTGTTGGTCCTAAACGTGGTAGTTCTAGAATCCAGGACACACGCATGTAATTAATCACATTTTAGGAGATTAATAAACACTAAAAAAAAAAAAAAAAAGTCAACTGAATGAAAAAATGAATTGCATTCTTGGAAATTTGTAAACATTCTTTATTGAAATGTAAATGTAGCAAAACACTGTTTTATGTATAATTTACTTTAAATAAAACAAACATACACATTAGGGAATGATGGCTCCATTTAAAACACATTATAAATATTAAATGAATTACAGAAAGATACTAATTAATTGAAACAAAAAGGTTAACAGAAAACCAAGTGTAAGCAAAAGTGATGCAATCCAAGTAATACAGTTAAAAACATTTTTTATTCACACTTTTTTGTATGCTTGTTTCTCTCTTCTTTGACTTGCAGAGAGTAAGTTGATATTTAATTCCCACGGTGATTGTTGTTACCTCTGTCCAAAACCGGATCAGACAGGATTGCCTGGTCCCACAGATATTAACTTTGTTTCTGTATTTTCCGTTGTTTGAAAAAGGTGAGTTCTGTGCCTCCCTTTCAGGCGTCCCACTGAGCCCCCGCTGGAGAACGGTAATATACCCTACCTGGGCTGTGCCCTCCGCTTTGGCTCCAACCCCCTGGAGTTCCTTCGAAGCTGCCAGCGACAACACGGATGCATCTTCACCTGCAGGATTGCCGGCCAATATATCCACTTCCTATGTGATCCGTTCTCTTATGACACGGTTATCCACCACAGGAGGCATCTGGACTGGAACAAATTTCATCTGTCCACATCTGCCAAGGTAATTTAAAACCATCCATGATTATTATTTATTTATTTATTTTTTTTAAGCAGAGCTCTCATATTATAGACAGCAACTAAATTTTGGCCCACGTTAGGAGAAAAGTGTTAGACCGTTCCCTTTCCTTAGAGAACATCATTTCTATGATTAACATTTACATCATACAATCTTTCTGGCTATGTTTTTGCTATACTATGTATTACAGTCACCCTGCTAGGGGCTGCCATCCCATTCAGGGTATGATTTCCTAGCTCTGCACTTGGACCACTGCAAACCTGACCAGGACATGTGGTTAAGGATAATGGATGCATGGAGGCATTATACTCCAACTATGGTTTTAAAGGTCTTCTTCTTCTCAATTACTTATAAACTTCTTTTCCAATGCTACTTCCCTTTATTAATTCATCTTACATCGTACGTTTTGGTTCACTCCAGGTATTTGGCCACGAGAGCATGGATCCTAGCCATGGGCACACCACAGAGGACCTGCAACAGACTTTCCAGAAGACTCTGCAGGGCAAGGCCTTACCCTCGCTCATCCAGACCATGATGGAGAACCTGCAGTCTGCCATGCTGCTTTCTGGAACCTCGAAAACCAGGGTTATGGACTGGCAGCAAGATGGGATCCTTGCCTTCTGCTACAAGGTGATGTTCGAGGCTAGCTACTTGACTCTCTTTGGGACAGAGCTGAGTACCCATAAAAAAGAAGGCCCATTCAAACAGGAGGTTCAAAAAGCCACAGTCCTCAGTGCACTGGAGAACTTTAAGGAGTTTGATAAAATCTTTCCAGCCCTCGTTGCTGGCCTCCCTATTCACATCTTCAAAACCGGCCGCAGTGCCCGAGAGAACCTAGCTAAGAACTTCCTCTACCAGAACCTCAGCAGGAGGAATAATATCTCTGATCTGATTTCACTACGGATGCACCTCAATGACACTCTATCCAACTTTGATGACCTCAGTAAGGCCAAGACCCACTTGGCCTTGTTGTGGGCCTCGCAAGCCAACACTCTGCCTGTTGCCTTCTGGAGCCTTTTCTACCTTATCAGGTATCTTAAAAAACATAAATGCATTAATGCTGACACCTGCATTCAAACAGACTGGCTTACCCCATTATGAACATTACTTACAAATTTTCAAAGACCCAGACACTTTCTACTTTATTTCTAATTGTGTGTATTTTTGCAAAATTTATGTTTCTTTCACATTTATGGGATGAATCGGTGAACAATCAGTATTGAACAGAAATTTATGGACACGATACATTTTCACTGATTTTTAATTGGTTTTAATGTAGCTTATTTTTGTTATGAACTACAGTTTAGCTGATGGCCTTGCCTTACATACAGCAGTAGATTTGTACATGAAGCTTTCAAATATCCAGGTATACACTAGTGTTATTTACATCATAAGTGACAGTAAGTGCCTTACTCAGGGATGCTATAGGAAGAGCAGGGTTTCAAACCAAGGCCCTTTGATGGTGAGGTAGTGGCTGTAACTGCTCTTCTTCCTGCTGACCTTAAGTAAAGGGGAAAGAAAAGTCTTACAAAGTATTTTATATACTATCTGACACTTGACAATATAGCCCATTAATAAATCAAGGAATGTTTACATTGTTAGCCAATTACTGATTGACTTGGTTTCTACTAACAGTTAGTTATAAACAGACTTCTGTCTCAGTAGTGTTATTTACTGGCAATATGATTACCAATTCATTATAGAGATGTGTCTCTTTGCCCCTATATCCTGTGCCTTTTCTTGAAAAATTGGTCTTTAAGAAGTCCAGAAGCCATCAAGGCTGCCACTGAAGAGGTCACCAAAATGCTGGAGAGCTCTGGACAGACCACCAGTCTCCACAGGCCTCATCCCACCCTCAGCAGGGAGCAACTGGACAGCATGCTGGTACTGGGTCAGTGCTTTGCTCTGAACCTGTTAGATATAACCTGAATGACTATTTTTGCCACACCTGATGATTATTCACATTAGATACGTGAATACTGACAACTTTTAAATAAACAATCAAAAAAGAAAAACTGCATGACTAGATTTGGTGGGCCTGGTTCTTGATGACAAAATCAGGGTTTCCACTTGGAAAGGACATCTTCTGAAACTAATGTGAGACACACCTGAACTGCTCTTCCAAATGTCGAGACATGTAATTTATACCACTGATTCTGAATTTATTGGACTTTCAAAAAAGGTTATCACCGATTATTATACCACTAAATTGCCTTGTGTACAGCACTTGAGACGTAAAGAAAACATCAATTCTCTTAAAAGATCTTGACAAAAAACTAAGACTGATCAGGACAATGAATGCCTGAAATGAAAATCATGCCTGAACTTATAACCAGATTTGACATGAACAATATACAGTGCCTCACAACACGGTGCTCAAAGGTGATATCTTAAGTCATGGAGTATGTTTAGACCCTGCACGTACTATTTTCAGGTTCCCATAAACATTTAAAATTGTTGCAAAAAATTACATACTGGCAAAAAAAATCATCCCATATCTATGATTGAATTGTCTTTTCTACACAGATAGCATCATAAAAGAAGCAATGAGGTTGTCTAGTGCCTCTCTCAACATCCGAATTGCTAAAGAAGCTTTCCAGCTGGACTTAGAGAGCAAGCGATCCTACCACATTCGCAAAGACGACATGATCGCATTTTACCCTCAAATGCTCCATTTTGACCCAGAGATTTATGAAGAACCTTTGGTGAGTAACAGTCTCATTCTTTTGTGTCCGCCACGTCTTACAAGTTAACACACGTTCTTCTTAAGAACTCTATAAATACCGTACATACCCTACTTCTTCAACGTTCAAACAATAGTGATTGGAAAGTTATTCACATTTTGATTTATTTGTAAACAGAAATACAGATGCTCATTAAACCATTTGCTGGTTAGGCTGTGTAAAAATTTCGGACAGCATTTTCATTTTTAAAAAATTCTGTAAGATTTATGTCTTTTTTTTATATTCACTTGAATCAACATTAAAATGAAAAAAAAAACCCATCTTTTCCATAACCACCTAATCAATGTCAAACTGTTGACTAATTCATCACTTAAACCTGTATGGTGTTTGTCAGCTTCTGACCGCTTTCAGCTTTCTTTATCTACACAGTCAAAAGATTAATAATACAGAACTTCCATAATTTCTTTATGGGATTGGTTCTGTAAATTTTAAATAAAACTACAATATACAGTATAAAACCAAATTTGACTTAACATTTTTTTTACTAACTTCAAACTACAGTACCACAAAAAATGCATTCCCTGTAGACACTTGTATTTAATCCTGATTGTTAACCAAATCATCTCTTAAAGAGGTGCAACATTTATTGTCTTGTTATTGATTATGGACCATCATAAATACCAGACAAGTGTGTTATAAATCCTGAAATGGAACTGAAGGGAGGGAATTCTGCATGCCTGTACCGTTCTAGTGCGTTTCACTGCCACTTAACTACTGTCTCAGGAAATGTGTCACTTACTCTTCACAGCAGAGATTTTAGAAAACAAATATTTTGTGAGAAATAAGTGAATAATCTAGAAATGTATCTTTAAAAATGACTAAAGTACATGATTCTAACAAGAGGAGTCACTATACATTTAATTGCTCCTCATAAATAAGATGATCAATGGTTTTCCTGTACACTGCACAGACCTATAAGTACGACCGCTTCTTGGATGAAAAAGGTCAAGAGAAGAAGACCTTCTACAAAGATGGCCGAAAGCTGCACAACTACTTCATGCCCTTTGGCTCCGGCGTCACCAAGTGTCCAGGGAGGTTCTTTGCAATGTATGAAATCAAGCTGTTTCTGACTCTGCTGCTTTATCACTTTGAATTGGAACTGGTAGACGGTGACATTAAAACACCCCCACTGGATCAATCTCGGGTTGGGC
This sequence comes from Arapaima gigas, assembly GCA_900497675.1. Taxonomy (NCBI): domain Eukaryota; kingdom Metazoa; phylum Chordata; class Actinopteri; order Osteoglossiformes; family Osteoglossidae; genus Arapaima; species Arapaima gigas. Next base: position 932,550 of record UFQX01000136.1, read on the forward strand.
TAGGGATCCTGCAGCCCACCCACGATGTAGACTTCAGGTACAAGTATAAAACTCCATGATATTCTTGTGCTGGGAAGCTGTTAAAATATACAGAATAGCATTGAAAGAGAAGAGATAGGCCTTTCAAAGAAAACAAACCAAGAGACCAAGCAAAAGAACGTGTAGAACTGTGCAAACCCACATCCACGCTTGAGATCTCTAGCTGGCACCTGCTTCTCAATACCAAGCGAAACCTGTTAGTTTTTCCATGTTCCTTTCTCCAGATCCCTCCTCTCATGCAGCATTTACTTTTAAATGGTTTGCAGGAATGCACAAGGGTTGGGTGTTCTGTGAAATCAGTGCAGTTTTGGACATCAAAACATTGCAAGCCACCTGCTTTGTAAGGTTTGAACATGATATCATCTTTTCTCAGTTAAGTCAAAATCTTTCAGAGGAAACTGGGCTCCAAAAAAAATAAATAAATAAATAAATCATACTGGTATAATATGACAACTTGAAGAAATAGGTCAGCAGCAGCCAAAAACCAAGCGCAGACAGAGCAGCTTTGTCTCCTTGCCCATTCCACAAATGATTGAGCCTATTATATAGCCTATTATAGCACCCAGTTCAAAAAGTGAGTGTACAGTTTCTCTTTCATTCTGACCATTTTTTACAGCATATCCCACATGGCAACCTAGGTAACTAACACTTTTAGCTTTCGTTGTATCAGATATCTCTTTTTCAAGGCTTTTGAAGCTGTGATCCGTTTTCACTTGCCTATTTCATTATTCACTATAATGTGCAGAACACTGGGCAGCAGTTTTACTCTCTGCTCTTCTGTCCAAAACTACTGAGTTTGCAATCGCTGTGAAGCATTTATCTGGTCTAGATAAACACCCCTCCAGATAATCTGAAGGCCATATTCATGCAAGTAGCACAGACATGCTAAAGTCATATTTATCCATGTCTTCTAATTTCTCTCAGCATAATTGATCATAAGTGTATACTTTCTGAATGCTACACAGACTACCCTGAGCACAATATACCCAGTGTGGTCAACATAGATTAACAGGGTTTGATTTCAATGTAGACACCATTTCACACCTCCATGAAAGTACTACTCAGGATTCTTAACAATGCACACAAATACAATTTGTATATATTTATCCTTTTCAAACAAAAGTGAAACTCTCAGAAATCAGTGCCTCAACAAATTTTTACTATTAATTTGTTGCTTCAGACTTTTATGTAAAGCATTTTTATATTGTGTTTTCATGCTATTGCCTCAAGGATCCTACTGCAATAAACTAAAATGCTACTTAAACCAGCAACCCTCAGTTACAAACCCAAGTCCTTTACTACTATACTCCCTTTACGGTTTTTTTTTTTTTTTAAATGTGGGACAATTTCATCAGATATGTCTGCTGCATAACAGATGTCTAGTGCAACACAATCGTCTCGCAACAGAAAGTTTCACCCAACTGTCACAAACGTTCAAGCGGTTTTGTAAGTCTTCTGCACGACCGCTTTAGCAATGCATCGAAAGAGGCTCGGAAAAGCAAAAATACGGGTGAAGCGTGATAGAAAATATAAAGTAGAAACATGCTGGCTGGCTATAGCTTAAAGGAGAATGCAACACCCTGAGAATTTTATTCACGTTCTTCATATTATGAGTTGATCCGAGTTTGCATTTGAACTGGTCAAATGATTACATTTTGTGACATATTTAAGTGCTGCTGTGAGCATTAGGTGAAGGGCAAGTATAGCAAGTGGGTGTACTTCTGTAAAACGGCAGCCTTAGTCGTCACTTGTCAGTGCACTGTTGTTGAGTTTTCTGTGACTGAACTCTAGATCACAGTTTTACTTGAAAGGTTTAATCACCTGTTAAGACACACAGGGTAATAATCTATGCATCTCAAGCCAAAATTATCTATCAAACATTGCCATGTTCAAAGAACAGAGACATTATGACATTTACTGAAGCAATGTAGATATAGGTAGGGGACTGCTCTGGACATGATCTATCTAAATTCAGGATATCAGAAAGAGTGCTACTTAAGAAGACATGATGTTAATGACTATGTGGGAGAATTAACTACATATGACTTATGGAAGGGGACATAATCAGCACATTTCTTAGTTGAAACTTATCTAAAATGAATTTTACTATCTAATCATTTGGCACCACTGGGTATTTTAGTGGGAACAGCAGAGGGGTGTTACCTTTCCTCAAGGCTATTGTACCAACAGCAGGTAATGGTGTTGAACTATAATAACATTCAGGGTGCAAGTCCATACATAAAACACGAGTCAATATCCTTGTAATAAATGTATGGCCTTTACCAGGTAGATACTACTGCAACTCAAACAGGCAGACATGCTGACCTAAGTGGTGGAACAGAAGGGTGACTCGCCAGGTGTCGCAATTCACAGTGAAAACTTTGAGACAACACTGAAAAACCACGTGGACATCATCCCACACTTGAGCCCTAACTTTAATTCAACATAAATACAGCAGAAGGAACTTCATTAATATTTACAAGAAAAAGTGAAATGTATTAAGTTAATCTGTTACTGTTTTAAAAACTCAAATTATATGAAATAATCCATAGGCTGTTGATGTTGTGTTCCTTAAACAATATTTTTGAAGACTCCAAGTTTGAAATGTCTACCTGCAGTGAGACTGTTTAGGTCCTTAGCAGCTGTCTCTGTCCTAAATCTGCCTATTTTTTCCATCTCATGTCAGGATATGAGGAAAACATGGACAATTCAAAGACTACACAGATCTAACAAAAACATACTTATTTTAAACTTAACTATCAGCTCTGAAATTCCCCAGAATTTATTTTCACCATACAATAGGATTAAATGGTAGTTGTTTTTTTTTTTATTTAAAAGTCATTAATATACTTACAAATTATGGGTTTTCTATACTAATAATTTCTTGCACTTGCAAATTGGCGAGCAGTTTCTCCTAACAGCTTTTCACTCAGATCAAGGTGACCATCCTGTGGTCAGCACCAGGTTGCACTGTGGCTAAAGATGGGGTCTCCTTTCCCTGCAGGTTTCTGGCTTGCACCCCGTTGGACGGTCCTGTTGCAGAAGCACATTGGTCCAGTGAAATACCTTCTTCACTCAGTTGGATGTTATAATGTTACACGGTGATTTAAACTTGGGCGAAATTAACATTTAGCACAGCGGCATTCTTCATGTTTCAGTTCATGTCAAATAGCTACTTCAGTCAGAACTGAGACTTTCTGGAGGTTTTTAAATTAAATCTTAAGTGAGAAAACTAAAGCATCAGCTACAAAATTGCCCCTTTTAAAACCACGATAAACAAGGAAAACTAGGGAACGTGACACAGTCCGGCGCTTTAAAACAAGCAGTTACCGTAATGTCTCAACGTAGGGCGCGCGTCTTGCGCGGCTCTCCCTGTTTTTTCCATTTTTGCTACTCGGACTTCTACTCATGGGCGCCATTTGTTAGGGCAAATACGGTGCGGTATTTCCCAAATTTTTGGCACACTCGAGCCGTGCTTTCCCCACCTTCTCCGGGGGAGGAGGAGCACAAACGTGCCGCTTCATCACAACTCGCTGCGATGATGATGAGAAGTTATCTTCTGCCATGGCTGCCCTGCTCTTCTACGCCCCGCTTGCTGCGCTGTGCGCCCTGCTGGCTTGGCTGCTCTGCGGCGTCAGGAGAAGGTAGGGGGTCGCGCGGCACTTGTTGCTCTAAATGTCGGACAGCAGAACGCGGCTGTATCCTACTTTTCATTTTAGTTCCACCAAGGGTCCCCCCCCAACATCAGCCGCTCCTGAACCTCAGTGTTTACCTTCGAGTTCTCTGGACTCCCTCTCATTGTGACCACTGAATTCTGGCTGTCGGGTGACATTTAAAGCCCGAGCACAGGGGAATTCCTGCTGGGATCGAGCCTCAAACCAACAACAGACGCTTTCTGCTAAGGAATTTGTTTTAACAATTCAAAGACTGATTTTCGGTATCGCTGAAAGCGGCTACAAATTCATATGTACAATAATCATAGTATAAGGTTTTTACATTTTCCCCCAAGGCGGAGCTCGCACCTTTTCACGTGTCAAGTGGTCGATCCTTGGTGTCCCACGTGGAAATGTGGGTCAGTGGGTTAAACAGCACAGATAAACACTCCGATGGTTTGAAATGATGGCTAAGAGGCGATTTTTGTGTGATCTTCACCCTTTGTCGAGGTGCACCAGCTGCCTACTGTACCGCACACGTCCGGCTTGAACACCTGCCTCCTGTTGCAGCGACATCGTCCAGTTACTGCTCTTTATCTTAAAATACTACAATACACTTCATACCAGTTGCATCAACTTATGAGATAAGGCCACATAAACAATTAGAAAAGGGACTGGCGGGTAGGGTAGTGATTTGTACTGTTGCACTGCCATCTGGGTTCGAATCCCCCTCCTGCTAAAGTGCTCTTGATCTACGATGATACCCTGCTGTACAAACGGACAAATCCTAAAGCTGATGAATCGTCACTATAAGTTACAGTGGAAAAGTGTCAGATGGTGATAAATAATGATGATAATTATGATGATCTTGTCCTGCAGGCAACTTGGAGAACCGCCTCTCATGAACGGCTGGATTCCCTACCTGGGCGTTGCACTGGAATATGGGAGAAACCCTTTAGAGTTCCTGCGGTCAATGCAGAGGAAATACGGAGACATCTTCACTTGTAAAATAGCCGGGAACTACTTTACATTCGTGCTGGACCCCTTCTCGCACGGCGCCGTGTCCCGGCAGGGAAGGAACCTCGACTTCCAGAAGTTTGCCATTGGATTCTCCCAGAAGGTGAAACAAAAAAAAAAAAAAAGAGGCAACTGAATTGGTGGTCCCGGCAACTCAGGCATGAAGCAATTTAATTAGTTGTGAAAGACTTGGACCCAATAGTAACGTCTGAAAGTGTGCTAGGAAATGTTTATTAGGTGGTGGTCTTTGCAAGTCAATTATCTTTCCTTCGCAATGTGTTCCCTTGCGCTGGCGCTTCGCCTTGGTAACAGCGCCCAGGAGGGAACAACGCCGGCTCTCTTTCGCCGCCACTTTCTCCTCCTCAAGGCCAATTGTAAGAAACACTGAGGATAACCTCCCTCTGCGCGCCTTTTTTTAAAAAAATGGTCCACCAGCGGGGGGTGGGGGTGGTTCCACTATCAAAGCGACCGATTCTAACGCGATTAATCGATCAAAAATGAAGATTCGATTATGCGCCCTAAAATAACTTCTTAGCAAATAACTACAGCAACTAAAAAACGTATTCAGACTGGACCCAACACCAGCTTGTAACGAAGAGCAGGTTAAATCAGGCCACCATACCTGGTGTTACCTTAGAGGTAAATTATGGTCATTGGACGGCTTTAAACGACAGGCCCTCCTGTACCTTTTCGCCGCAGTCGAGCCCTTAACCGAAGAAGGATTGAGATTAATTATGCACATTATTAAGCAGTAAATGAACTAATAACTACTTTATTAGTTACAAAGAGGGGAAATTCTCGAAATTCTGCCACTTCCAAAACCTTTGTAACTTTAGTAACTTACTAAAATTACTGTCGTCCATAAAACAGGCCTCATCAAGCCATTTCAATGTTCAGCCAATATATGTGTTTTAAAAAAAAAAAAAAAAAAAACGGAAGTTTTTACATAATAGGTCGGCGCTCCGGGTAACGCAACCCGTCTCGCCCTCAGGCGTCTATCTTACCTCGGATGGGCGGGAGTGAGATGCGTTTGCGTGCGCGTTCAGACCGCTTTCGTGATTTTTAAAAAAAATTTATTTATGTAAAAATGTTTGTGTGTGTCCACTTTAAATCTAATAAACAGAATATTGAAAAATGTTACATGATGTCACGCAGGTTCACTTAAATCTACTGTCCCATGTAGCATGATAGTAACAATATGTATAAAAGTGTGTTACCCTGCCAACCTGCTTGTACTGATACTAACTGAGGATGACCTGATGGCTACCTAACTGTTTTAGAATTTGCTTACAGAAGACCCATTGTTTTTCTAATAGTGTAGCTATAGTATTCCCAGGATGGGTGAGTAGTCGGTTGGCTTAGAACCCCCAAAGTGTCTTAATCTTCAGTGTTTTGATTATTCTTAACTGCTACCCTATGCTGCTTTTTCCCATACTTGTTCAGAGGTGCCCATCATGGAAGATAATTGTTACCTTTCTGTTTTGTATGTATTAATCTTAGAGAGAATGTGAAGGGAACTGTGCAACACAAAAATTGTCGAGAACTGACTTTAGCCTACCAATGACATTACCAAGGCCTGTATTTTTCAGTTTTGTTTTCTGCAAGGGGTATAAGTATGTGTTGGGCCTCTCTACAGTCAAAGCAGTGCCATACTCTGTGGTAAGGGGGCCTGGTGAACACAAATTAGCCCTTCTTCCCTTGGGTGAGTGACATGCCTGGCAGTCAGTCCCCTGGTCAGCTTGAACCTACAAGTCTGTGGTTGGGATTAGGTGGAGAGCACTTCTGAGCACGTTATAACATGCAGTAAAGCCATTTAAAGTATAGCAAGTTAAGGAAAAAATATATATATATTGTTTTGCTTAATTTGGCAGTTGTGCTGTAGCTTTGTAACTGCCACTGACTCAAAATGAACACGTGGTGACCACCCATGAGGTGTGGTAGCTCCCTAATATGGATTATGTAAATGAACATTAAAATCTCAGTAACTTCCTGTGTTCTTTTGGTTTAGGTATTTGGACATGCAGACTTCAGTGACCCTGTGTTCAGCTGCAGCTATAGGGATATCCATTCCATCTTCCGGCAAACACTCCAGGGACCAGTCCTGCAGCAGCTCATCTCCACTATGATGGAGAACCTCCAGGCTGTCATGAGGCGAGATGAGGGGCACGGCTGGGCAAATGAAGGGCTGCAGGTCTTTGTGGACCGCATCATGTTTGAGGCTGGGTACCTGACGCTGTTTGGAAAGGAGGGGGAGGAGGAAGCGGAGGCCATGGCTGCCGGGCGTGCGGCCCCCAGGTGGATCTTCATGCGACAAGCCATGGAGGACTTTCACGCATTTGACAAAGCCTTCCCTGAGATGGCGGCAGGGCTGCCTATACACCTTTGTGGGAGAGCATTCCGGGCCCGTGAAGCTCTCGCAGAGAAGCTCCACCACCGATACCTGAAGAGGAACAAGTGCTTGTCGGCCCTTATCGAGCGAAGGATGCACGCCTTCGACCAGATGGAGCAGCTCGATGAGAAGGAGAAGGCCAGAACACACGTTTCCATGCTGTGGGCTTCCCAGGCCAACACTTTGCCAGCAACCTTCTGGAGCCTGTATTACATACTGAGGTGAGGATCTTCATTATTCTTTTTCCATAAAGATGTGTTCTCCTGAATAAACTGGAGGTTTAAATGTTATCGTTACAATCAGATTTCTTTTAGCAAGTATGTGATAAATATAGAACCAATTTTGTACATTGGTTGGTTTTAAAAGGGGTATGTTTGGTACATGGGTTATGGCAGGATATTTATGGTTACAAGTTACTCTTGATGAGGCATTTCCTTTCACAGCCACTTTATTTACAAGTCGGTCCACACTCCACAGGTGCCCAGAGGCATTGGAGACTGCCCAGGCCGAAGTAGAAAGGATACTGGAGGAGTCCGGCCATACCCCAAGTAACCTGGAAAAACCAGTGGTCCTTTTCAAAGACCAGCTGGACAGCATGTCTGTATTGGGTGAGTTCAACACAAGCTCTGCAAAATATGAAAAACGTATCCTCACGGTCTGAAATGTCTAGAAATCACTTTAAAATGAGTTGCATGCTCTGACTTGCAAGTATTCACGCTTTCCTTTCTTTGTCTCCCTGCTCCATCTCAGGAAGCATAATAGAAGAGTCACTTCGTCTTTCTAGTGCATCCATAATGATCCGTGTGGCCAGCGAGAACTTCACTCTCACCCTGGACACAGGGAAGACCGCCGCTATTCGCAAAGGAGACCACATTGCCATGTTCCCACAGATGATGCACATGGACCCAGAGATCTACCAAGATCCTACAGTATGTTCCTATCTTTGTGGTCAATCCTACAGACCTGGCTTATTAAATGACTGGACATTATAATATGTTTAGTTTTAGTCAACGCAGTACGAAATGCTGACAGATTTGACGGTCTTGCTACATGTATGCATACATGCTGAAACAGTTCACTGACATTTAATTTCCTAAGCTTTCAAAGGCAGACTTGTTCACCAGTTAACCAAGCTGCGGTTGAGATCTTTCAAACGTTTGTCTTATGTCAGCAGGTCAACAGCCCAGTGGTAAATGGTCTGTTTTTGTTCTCTTCAGGAATTCAAATTTAACAGATTTCTGGATGAAAATAGGCAGAAGAAGACAGATTTCTACAAAAATGGGAGAAAGCTGAGGCAATTCCTGTTGCCGTTTGGGTCTGGGGTCAGCGAGTGCCCTGGCCGTTTCTTTGCTGTCAATGAGATTAAGCAGTTCCTCACTTTGGCTCTTTGCTATTACGACATGGAGCTACAGGACCTAGCAGCAGCCCCCTTGGAGACAGACTGCACCAGAGCTGGTCTCGGTATCCTCCCACCCAAACATGATGTCTCACTCAGATACAGATTTAAAGACTCCATTGCGGTGAAGGAGAAGATGGCACATTAGCTGATATGACTTCATTCCAAACTGGAGTCCAGTTAATGTTTAACTCTGTTTTATGTTTGCTTTGTAAATTTCATCTTATGCATTTGGCATGGTTCCTCAGTGGCTTCTTTGTTAATGTGGACTTTAAAAAGATTTGGCGATTTTGGACTGGGTAGGGAAAAACTTTAAGCAAGTTTCCAAACATGAACTTTGAACACTGAAGGACTGGTTGCTTGATTCGCAACACCTGATGCACTTGGAAAAATCCAAAGCTTTCTGTTTCTTTGTGGGGGAGGGGGGCACTGAATTTGTTTGACTAACTGTGATTGAAGTCATGCATCTAAACAATGTCTTCATAGCTGTGACAAAACAAATCGGATCAAGGTATGTTAGTTGTATAAACGGCATGTGTCATTACATCTTAACTGAGCAGCTAACCAGTTTGATTATAAATTTTAAATGCAGATGTTTCTGTGTTAAATTGTGCTTTAAATTGAAATGACTGGCTTATCACTGTGGTGTCTTAAGCTATTTTATACTGTATTTCCCACTTCTCTGATCATAATATGCTTACCTTTATGTAGCTGTGCTGAACTAAGATGCTGATCACTGTGTGTCTGTGCTTGATGGTGTACAGCACTTAAAATACAGACCCTTTTCAAATATGTTCTTTGACTTGATTTCCTCCCTGTTCATATCTCTTCTTGACTTTTTTTTTTGGTAGTTTAAATTATTTTGACTCTTGTAATGTTTAGACTGAAGTCAACGTGAAACCCCACATTTGCCAGACTACATGTGGAAACAGAGTGACATCGTCAGACAGATGTTGAAGGGCAAACAACTGTCAGCAAAATGCTTACGCAATAGTTTTACCAATAAGCTGCTGTTAATCACAACATGGCTGGAACCCCCGCAGTTCCCAGGAAGTTCAAGAAGTCAACAATCTATTCCTTACAAATGCTGACGATGTAAGGAGGAATTCATAAATCCAATATTTTGTTCCGAAAATCTGTGTAAGACGATACAGGAATTTGCATGTAGATCCCCCACCAACATTACACCTCAGCACAGGTTTTTCAGCATTAGGGGTCATCTCGTGCGCCGGTGTTCGGTCACGCGCTCCACGCTGCGCCACCCGCGTCTGCCGGTAGCGGCACTGTGGCGCTTAAACAGTCGAGCTCTGCGGATGGGGATGGGGATGGGGACAGGGGGGTGGCGCGTGGATGTGGGACGCGCGAGGTCGTGGTACTGCGAGTGTGCGCGACCACATCCACGACAGCGCGCACGCGCACGTCCGCGACGCGTCGAGCTCATTCTGCTCGCCGAGAAATAAGAGCGTGTTCGGTTGTGCGTGCGTGTGTGCGTGCGCGCGCAGGAGAGGCAAACCCACGCTTTGAGTCATCTTGAGTCTCCAAGGTGAGTGTGTGATGATGCCGGATGCGGCGCGCCTGGTCCTTAACTGCGCCCAGCGCGACGCCCTTATAATAACGACTGGGGGCTGGCGTGGGCTTTGGGTGAAATATTGCCCAAATAAGAATGCGGTACAGGAAGTAGATCGTGGGTCGGCTGTGCGGTAAAATGCGGGGTCGCTGGCCGTGCAAATGCGAATAGAAAAAATCGCGCTAGATAGGAGTCCAGCACGGCACGCAATGGGAGGGTGACTGTTGGTTATGACCAACTGGCCTCCTTGACGCGGAGGATAAGACGGTGGAGAAGGAAGGAGCTTTATTTCTGTGTCCCGCTGCTGACGCGGTGCAACAAAGACTTCGGCCAATTTCTAATAATAGTAAAACCCACGGCTGAGAGGACAGAAGGAATTTCATGCATAGATTCCTTTAGTTCCTCCATTTTACACTATTTAAAACATTTCTAGAAATTTTTAAACATTTTCAAACAGTAACGTGTAACAGAGCGTCTTTGTCCTGTCATTTACAGTAGAAACGGGGTGTGGGCCATCCGAGCCATTAGTATGAAATATTCAAGACCTTCTGGACACTCCTGTGTCATCTCTGTTTGATCTGCCCAGGTATTTGACTCCAGGCCACCGGAACAATGTCGCTGTACCCATCTTTAGAGGACATGAAGGTGGATAAGTTCATGCAGGTCAGGAGGATCGACCTATCTATCTATCTGCTTGTGACATTTTGCATGTGAAACTGCATTATGAACAGTTTGTTTTAAGTTTATCTCATTCAGCTTTTACTTCCTTTGTTTTCCAGCTGCTTCTTTTCCTCTGATCCTTGTTATATTTTGTGATATTTTCCCAGGCCCAGAATGTTTATGCAGGAAGTGTGTCGAAACCGGCTGCGCTGGCCGACACATCCGGTCAGAGCACCGTGGAGGAGTGCAGCGGTAATTTACGCTTATAAATAGATCAGGCAAATGTGTGGGAAAAAGTCACCCCTGTTTTTATGCTAGTAAATGGCTATTACCCATTTTGTTAAGTGTCACTTTTTGTGCGTGGGGTTTGCTTGAAGAAGGAATTGCTGGCACAGATGTGTCCGTGAAGAAATACACTGAGACATTTCCTGTTCTGAATAACATACACTTATAAGTGACTAAATTGTGAGCGTTCGTGCTTACTTGTTGTCAGTCTTGATCTGTGGGTTAAACGTCTGCGTGGTAAAGTCCCATAACTGTCATCCTAGTTTGCCATGACGACATTCAGAGCTCAAGTATGATTCAGCTCAGTTTTGTCATAGCTGCTACAGGGGTGATTTTTCTTGTATTGTATATTACTATTATGGTTGCATAGCTGAGTGTGATGTTCACTCAGCACTCTGGCTGGTTTTCATGCTGTCTCTGTGCTGGGCTCATTGCTGTTGTGCTGAACATGTGCAGCTGCTTTAGGTCTGTGGAAAGCAGAGTCTTCAAAGCGGTGGCGGATGTTCTTCAAAAAGACGTGGTGCTTGGTGAGCAAAATATACAGAAAGCAGTAAATGGCCGTCATTCCCAAGGAGGTACACCAGGGGTGGTGGCAGTCAGTGAAACCAGGGGTGCTGGCGATGGGCCGGCGGCTGCTGGGTGCTTGAGGTTTTCCAGCTCTGTCATGTATCTTTATACATGCCTCTGTTTCACTATCAGCAATAACCACTTCTCTAACGGAAAGGATGCTAAATTATATTTTCAGGTACAGTTATTCATTTTGGTGGCACTTTTTTTCCAATACAACTTCTACTACTCAGCTACTTACAGTTGTTTTCCTTCATAAAGCTTAGTAGTTTTTACTGGAGTGAATTATTTTTTTATTTTTATTTTTTTTTTTAGGGCACAAGATTACAACAGCAAGAGGTTAGGTTTAAACCACTGATCTCAGAGTTTGGAAGCAGCACTGCTACCCAAATGAAAATTGTGGGTATAAATGAAAAGGTAGATATAAACCAGGGTGTTGGGAGAAGGGTAGATATGACATATCCTGAGAGCACAGTGCTTGCCTTGTCCAAAACACACCCTTCGTGTATAATAAAGTTTAAAATAAAATGTGATCATTTTATCTGTGTGCCTTTGACTCAACTTTGGTTGAAGCCAGTGAGTTTTGTGTGAATTGTTCTCCTGAGAATTCAGTACTCAGTTTGACCTGAGTGAATGGTCCAGTTACAGTTTCTTTTTTGCCATTTTGGAATTTTTGGAATTGCAGAGTAAGCATCTTTCTGCTGGCAGAGATATCGGAGGGGGTTGCGGGGGATTATGATGCACTTTGTAATCTGGCAGGGAGGCTTCAAAGCTGGCCTGGGTTTTGCAGGGAGCCTGTGGTGAGTCGCTGCTGTCAACCTACAACAGTTTTGAGATCCCCATAGAGTTTGGTGCTTTGGTCCCAGTCGCAGTGCACCCAAGCAATGTCTCCAGTGCTGTGATTTGTTTTGCTTGCACTCTGTCCTTACAGGACTTTACCCAAAGCTGTACCTGGAGCTCAGTGAGTTCATGGGCCTAAACCTGACTGAGGATGCTCTTCGCCAAGCCTGCGCCGCGGTGCCCATGGGGGACAGCTTTGGGGTAATTTTTTACCACTGTGGTGTCCAACACAGCATGTTTGGGCTATAGGGGTTGTTTAATAAACTGCTCCAATTCAGGCTGATTCAACCATCCTCCGCTTATCAATAAACCACTTGTTCATCGCAGGATCAAAGTAGTCCAGAGTTTCTCCCAGAACCAGTGGGTGTGAGGCAGGGTACACTCCACTCCGTTACAGGGCACTCTCACTCTTTCACTCACTCATGTCCACGTCACAAACTATTTAGAGTCACCAATTCAGGTTTTGGGGTGTGGGTGGTAGCCAGGGCTTCTGGAGGAATCCCACATGAACACAGGGAGGACATACAGACTCCACACAGACATAAGTTGATGTATAGAATATTTTATGTATTTTTTACATTACCCAGACATGCATAGCACTGTCCCAAATGTTGCCTCAGATAAAGGTGTCAAACGAAGTATCTTTATACATGCCTAGCTTTTTGTTGTTGTTAACAGTTATAACAACAATTTTCTGGAGGAAGTGATGTTGCTGGGTTGCATCTAGGACATGTTAAAAGGCACAAAATTTTAAAGATTTAGGTTCTATTTCATGGTTCACCTGTTAATTCAGGCCCAGGTAGGTATACTATTCCAGTACTCATGAATTGTGTGGTCAAGCGTGGGCACCAATGAAAATGTCAGCAGTGTGAACCATATGTCACCACAAAATTGCTCCTGCCAACTGCTCCTGTTATCAAGTGTCCAAAGACTCAAACAATTTTAAACAAACCTCCAAACAACAATCCAGCAAAAAATACTGCAGCTCAAAAGTATACCTTTTCGTACTTATTGTATAAATGAATGATGAGTTTCATGTCATTTATAGACCTTTGCTTTTTACAGGAAATGTTCCTGAAAGTGGAATAACTCCCACAGGGGTCGTTACACTTTTCTTATAATATCTTTTCCTTTTGTTCCCTCGTGCAGCAAGTGGCCACCAGGCCGTCTGCTCTCAGTTACATGACGGCGCCGGTCACAGGGAATGACCGCGGTGTTCGCAGGGCTGAGATCAAACAGGGAGTCCGCGAGGTCATCCTCTGCAAAGATATGGATGGCAAGATTGGGCTGCGGTTGAAATCTGTGGACAATGTAAGAAACTTTTTTTTTTTTTTTTTTTAAATAGTACCTGAAGAACTATGTAAAGTGCAAAAGCAGAATTTATGTTTGAGAAGACTAAAAATGAGTTTTCTGCCAGGCAATATTTTCCTTTTGTGGTCCACCTGAACCAGCAAAGCCTTCACAGTATATAATCGTTGAACATAGTGATTTTTATGACCCCAAATGATTGGGGGGCCACTTTAAAACCTTATATGGCGACGGTCTCTAAGCTAAACCAGGACAAGAGGTACGCTAACAGTTAAGGACTCACTGTAGAACTTTTCAGGTTCAAATACCATTGTCATAAAAATGTGCACTTAAGAAAAATAAAAAGTGCAAGTGTCATAATAGCCAGGATCCATGTGGGGTAGTGCTAGTCCTAAAGTACAACAGGACTACTACTAATACTGCTAATAGTAATAATAATAGTTTGTTCTTTTAGGGATAGAGAAATACTTTCATGCTGTATCTCAAGTTAATATGCTTGATAAAGCTGGTGTTACAGCTGGGTGTGTGTGTGTGTGTGTGTGTGTGTACACGTAGGGAGTGTTTGTACAGCTCGTACAGTCCAACACGGCTGCGGCGCTTGGGGGTCTGCGTTTCGGGGACCAGGTGCTCCAGATTAATGGGGAGAACTGTGCAGGCTGGAGTACAGACAAGGCCCACAAGGTGCTGAAGAACGCCAGCGCCGAGCGGATAGCACTTGTGGTGCGGGACAGGTAAGCCCCGCCCTCTGCCATGCTCCGCCCACCCTTAATTATTTAGAGCGGGTGGACAGCTGTGCTGCTGAAATATAAATGGAAAAGGAAGCCGCTGAGTCATCCTGTTTCGCTTCTCCTCCACATGCCCGAGTACAGGCCATTTGAGCGCACTGTCACCCTGCACAAAGACGCCAACAGCCAGCTGGGCTTCATTTTCAAGAAGGGCAAGATTACCTTCATCGTGAAGGACAGCTCAGCTGCTCGCAATGGCCTGCTCACCGAGCACTACCTCTGTGAGGTGAACGGACAGAATGTCATTGGGCTCAAGGTAATGCTACCCTAGAGTCCCCTCTGGCCTTATCCCATCCTACAAATAGCCTCCTGCTGTCCCACATTCAGTTGCTTGTCAAACCGACTGTCAGCACAATGATTCACTGGCAGTCAAACAGCTGCAGCACAGATGTTTTGCAAATACCTTGACGGCTAGTGCTCCCTCTATACTGTCCTTAGTGAAGAAAAATCTAAAGCAGCAGAGGGAGCTGGCTGTTACATATTGAATACATTTAATAGTTTATGGTGGCACAGAAAAACGTGATTAAATCCACAGTAGTTAATAAACGCGGTGCCTGCGCATAAACACGCGATTCAGATGACTGGGACTTCTTTAAATGAGTAATGTGTGTTTTTAAACGTGTCTTCCTTTGGGGATTTTTCCAAATTTTACAATGTCTGTCAGTAGCAGTTGTGTTTTTGGTTTTGTTCCCGGAATTAAGTGGAACATAGATGTTGATACTGCACTTTTCTGTTCATGATTCACTTCTTTTGGAACTGTTTTTTTCTGAATAGGATCCTCAGATTTCGGACATACTGAACACCAGCGGGAATGTGGTTACCGTAACCGTCATGCCTGCTGTCATTTTTGAGCACATGATGAAAAAGTGAGTATCACTGTACATGCCTACTTGTTCGCCTAATGCTAACACTAAGCACATGTGCCCAGTGTGAGAGCTAATGCAACGCAGCTGATTATTACAGAACATGAAATATGTCCAAAATAATTTATTTGTTTGACTGTAAAAGACAAGGTTTGGGTGAATTTGGCCATTGTTTGGGACTAGTATAATTTAGCTGAGACAGTGTGAAGCATAGTGGATATTGCCTTATAATCTGAAAGTCTTGTTCAAATCCCAATCCTGTCGTAGAACCCTTAGTCTAGGTACATACCCTGAAATAATATAGTAAGAATATCTTGGTAATTGTGTGAAACTGTAAGTTGCCTTGGACAATTGTGACAGGTAAATCAATAATAGAGCTGTAATCATATTTTCCATGCATGTGTACCTGACATACAGAAGTGTCCATAATGAACTTCATCAGTGAGCCTAGCAGAGCACCTCAAGCCGTAAGTCAGTGATCCACAACGTTGTCATCGGACCTGAGGCTGTATGTTCTGGATACTTGTCTGAAACGTGGAGCAGAGCTGTCAACTGATCGCTGCTTGGTGGTGTTGGATTTGATGTACGGGGTGCTGGTAGGACAGACAAGGGGCACCCAAACATCCTGTCAGGGTTTTCTGAGAATGACTGGCAGAAATTGCAAGATGAAGGAGGAAGCCTTCCTGGCTATGCTTTCTGGGGATCTCCTGATTTAGCTCAGAGGTACCAGCAGGTCAAGATGGCTACAGGAAAAGTAACTGCTGAAGTAAATGTGTGTGTGTGTGGGGGGGGGGTTTGGAGAAACCAAAAATACTTTGGGCATAAAATTGTTCAGGCAAACTTCAGCACTTTACCTGTCTAGTGGCAGAGCCGGATGAGATTTGACTGGAGATGACGCTCCCTATTTTAAGAAAGGGGGCCAGTAGGTGTGTTCCAACTATGCAGGGTTCACACTCCTACCCAACCTCCCACTCAGTTGAGTCTGTGTTCACAACATCAAGTTGAACCCTTTTAATGTAGGTGATGTAGGTGCACCACGGTTGTGTTCTGTGGGCACTGTACCAATCTGAGATGGTGAAGGAGGAGCTGAATTTTTGGATAAAGTTAGTTTACCTCTGTCCGCATTGCTGTCCTCATGCATGGCCAATGGTTTGGGTAATGACTGAAAGAATGCAATTGCAAATACAAGCGGCCAAAATGAGGCCACCATACAGGATTGTTAAGCTCACCTAAGGAGAGAAGCTTGGTGATCTGAGGAAACATCAGAGTTGAGTCGCTGTTCCTGTAGAGGAGCCAGCTGAAGTGGTTCAGGCATCTGGCGAACTCCATTGACAGTTACACAACGAACATTCCAGTAGGAACATTTATTGAGGCAGATGTTATATCTTGTGGCTGAGGAATGATCCTCTGAGACTAACTGGAAACTTTGTCTTGGTAAAGGTAGGTCTGGACTTCCCTATTCAGCCTGCAACCACCACAACCCTCATTGGGAACATCTGGACTAATGTCATTTTAATGTATACAGTACTGTGCAAAAGTCTTAGGCACCTGTGGGAAAAATGCTATAAAGTGAGGATGGTTCCAGAAATAATAAACCTTCTAAAAAGTGCAGTAAACAAAAAAAACCTCAATCAGGTCAATATTTGGTGGGACCACCCTTTGCCTTTAAAACACCATC
>UFQX01000137.1:0-372619 GCA_900497675.1 Arapaima gigas
GTGTGTGTGTGTGTGTGTGTGTGTGTGTGTGTGTGTGTGTGTGTGTGTGTGTGTATCTATATATATATAGAGGTAGTGTTGCATGGCAACATTTAAAATCTGCAGTGGTAATCTAGAGCAAGAATAAACATGTTTAGTGATTTATTAATGAAATGCTACCTTGCCTGGTATCATCGTTTCGTAAACTGTAGACACACAAAAACCTACAGTGAAAACCAGAATATCAGCCATTCTTTCAAAAGCACCTAGCTAGTGAACATTAACATTTAAGGATGCTATCTAATAAATCACTTCAATTCAGTTCAATTCACTGCAGTTCAATTCAATTTATTTTACAGGCCACTTGGCAATGCAGGCTGCTTTATGGTGGAGCCTTGATACTTGATATTAAGCCACAGGGAAATTAATTAATAAATGTATTAACAAACAAATGAAGCAGCAGACAGGCGGGCAGACTGTTCTGTTTCATAGTTAAATGGAAAGAACAAAAAAAGCTAAACATATATTGTCAAACTTTATTATCATATTACACTTTATTAGCATTATTAGTAATGTGTGCAGTACCCTGTGTGTGTGTGTGTGTGTGTGTGTGTGTGTGTGTGTGTGTGTGAGAGAGGCACAGTTTTGTATTAATATTTACATATTCATTTGCTCATATGTAACAGCAACTGGATCCTGAGGTTGAGCACTTCCAAGGCAGTGACAGCAATGTGTGTGCCAGCTGAAGTGATGTGCAGACAATAATAAAAAAAAAAATCACCAGATTTTATCACCCTTCAATTTCTGAGTGACAAAATACATCTGTGTTTGTGTATGGTGTGTACAGACTGATGTGCAAAAATGCAAAATGCAAAATAAATATCACAAAATGCTCCAATGTGTGTGAAAAAGTGCATCTGTGTATAAGTCTGAGAGGAAATCCACCAGAAACATATACACCTGATAGAAAGTACTCTTTTTTGGAGTTTAATGAACTCAACTAAAGAAAAACCTCACTTAGGTTGAAAAAGACCTGTGTGCTAAATTTCAACTTTGTGGCTTTATTTTTAATGCACACAAAGGTGTGCATTAAAAATAAACAAACAAAAAAGCAAACAAAAACAAACAAACAGAGATTAGGTTTTAGACATATCGAAATGGTACCTGATATGATCTGGGTTAAATGTCATTCTGGTACTATTAAAAGACTAAAAAAAAGGTTTTTGGATCTCTAAAAAAAGGTTGTAAAATAACAGTAAATGGTGAAGCTGAATGGGAGCACATGGGAGTGACCTTGAGTGCAGTTGAACCGCCTTCTTTGGTTGGGAAACTAATCTTCAATGCAGATTAGACCTCTGTGGACACTGGCCTGCCAGACGTGCACAGCAGCCATCGGGAAGGCCGTCTCCGAAGGTGAGAGCCTGCCGAGTGGATCAACCGGTCACCCTGGGCGGTCCTGAAGGCTGTCGCTGTGCTGCACATCACATTTCAACATCCAAAATTAGTTAGACAGGGGTCACAAAGTTGACCAGGTGTTGCCTGAGCGCTGGTCCTTCATCACAGCTGGCGCAAAACAATAACTCACAAGACACAAGAAGATCTCCTCTCTCACTAATTCAATTGAGTCAGAGAGCATAACATTGTTATTTGGTTTCCATCCCCTGTAATTCATGACAAATGTGCATTTGGTTCATTGCTAATGTGGTTGAGGCTTGTGTGCTTACTACTCCACTGTGAACAGAATCTTGTTTTGTGACACACCGTGATTTTTTAAGAAAATTTTTATTTGAAATTATTTGGATTCCTTTTCACAGATGATATTCCAGAAATCTGCCATAATTCATCATCTTTGTATGACTCATCTTCAATCATCTGTCATATGACATTGTGAAACTGAGGTATAACCTGCAAAAAAGGGCAACTGAGGAGTTGTATGTATTGTTTGTAGGTGAAAATAACAGGAAGTGGTTTAAAAAATACATGAATAAGACTTGAGTGGGGAGTCATTTACACAAAAGGCACCAAAACAGCAAACAGACTTTGTGCTGAAACTACAAACAACAACAGTAATGTCTTGAGCAACTGCCAAAGTCTTCTATGGAAGCAGTTCATTGTACTCTCATGATTAATGCTTGCAAAGGAAATGCACTCGGGTCTTGTCAAGCACCCCGATTATTCCTTCTGTTCTAATATATGTACTGTAATGGCTCTACATGGTTTTAAGTTGTCATTTTCTCGTACTTTCAGTAAAGTCCAGCCATCATAATAAGTAAGTAATATAATATGATATAATAAAATATAATATAATATAATATAACCAAGCCCAGCACTGACTAGGTAATACCTCATTGTCATTGGTCAGTTCAGCCCAACCCTTTGTGACCTCATGGACTTTAGCATGCCAGATCTGTCTGTCATCTGCTGTCTTACTTAGTTCTCTAATATCTGTTCATAACAACTGGTTATCACAAGTGAAACTTTACATTTTTGCTGTGGATCAACGCATGCAGGTTTGATGCTGCAGCCAGAAAAGCAGTCATTTTGTTGGTTTGGTCCACTGAGCAAAGAGTTCATTGCTCTTGGTACTTAGCCCTGAGGGCAGAACTTGTCCTGTATGGAAAATAAATTCTAACAGTAAAACAAACTGTGGCCCAAACTGTTTCACTGGTTCTTTTCAGAGAGAGAGAAAAAAAACTACATGTGGAGAAACTTGTCAAGTAAGTGAAATTTCTTTTTGGAAATGATAGAGATGAAATCAAACATTTTAAAACCATTTTAAAGCAATGCATTTTTATTAAAACACAACTTAAATGTAAACAGGCAGATTGTAGATACTGTATTAATAAGTTAATAAATAACATGAAAAATACTTGTAATAGTTTTATAGTTCCAAACAGCACAGTAAAATACATAACAGAAAAAAGCTGAAGTGACAAAAATAAAATAGAATGAATGTCAGTATTCAAAAATACTGACACTATGAAGAAAAGCTGCTGGTTAAAATTTTGCAAAATGTATTTTCAAAGTACTTTATTACTGCAGATACTTACACAGGGGCGTTCAGCTAAACTGTTCTTTTTTTCCCCTTGTTTTATTAAGCACTTTCTGCAGAACCATTAAACATTCGCTGTTTCAAGGCAACTTAGCTACGCATCCAATAAGTTAAAAGCATATTAGAAGAAAACAACAAAATAAATAAACAGAACTTCTGTTACTCTGGTCAATTAACTGCTTAACACAAATGTCAAAATATTATGGAAATGGTACCACTATGAACATTTTTTGTAAAAGTCTTACACTTTATCTATTATAATTTATTTCTTAACAGTTACCCAACCAAAACGACGGTATCCGAACAGCTGGCCTTCTTGTTATAGAACATATACAAGTACAAGTTGTCTTCGCAAATATTGCAAATATAATCTTCGAATCAGCTGAAATATTTGTACATTTACTACATTTGTCTACTGTCCCTCTACTGTGGTTCTTTGCTCATTAGGAGCTGATGTCTCATTTTTATTCATGCTTGTAAAAACTGCATAATTGGATGCAGATTTTTTGAGGTTAAATGCTTTTCTTTACTTAACTGTATGCGCTGACATGAGAACAGTAAGCCTAACTCTGTTCTAACTCACAGTGCCCAAAACTCCCCATCATAAATTGAATTCACTTTTCTGCCACAGTATGATATAGTTGCAAAATGATAATCCAACCATTTTCAGCATCATTAAAACCACATGGTGTGATTTATACAGAGAACAAACCCACGTGTGCAAATTCATGTCACATGACATTCTTACCTGTTCATGTCCCCCAAGTCAGGGTTAACCATAAATTCATGCGAACACAACTGATAAACTGAAACAGGGAAAAACCTGTTCAAAAAAGTGTGTAACAGAACATCAGTGAAGCATAAACAAAGACAAGCTGCAAGATACGCAAGAAGAAAAAGCACGTGGCAAAGCTGAAGGCGAAATAAAGCAAAAGCAGAAGCTCTAGAGTCAAACGTCAGGAGATTGAACCATTGGGGAGGAGGGTGGTTGTGATGTCATCAGTGATGATAATTGGCAAAACAATGGGCCACTGCTAAATGGCAATCCGTAAACAGATAAACAAACCAACAAAGACAGAATAGCACATATCAGGACGTAACAACTCATTTGTGATTTGTACTTATATGGTTGTGTCTTCCCTGTTCCAATCTATCACCTGTGCGATTGTATGAACTTGTTGTTTACTGTGACTTGGGAAATGGCACAGGTAAGAATGTCACGTGACAAACTTGCACACATAAGGTTGTTTTCTTTGTCTAGACACACTAGGTAAGGAGTGAATGCCATTTTAATTTGAGTAGTTAGTGTTGCTTAGTTAGGGTGTCAGAAAATGCTGAAGATTTGTTTTTTTTTTGTATATTTTTAAGCTTGTGCTACCCCAGCTAGTTTGTTTAGTTTTGATTTGTTCTCTCCTTTGACGTCACTCACATTCTGTTCTCTGTCTGTTTTTGAATTTGTGAGAAATCCTCTGTGAGTATAATATTTTCACACACTTATATATACTTGTATATACATTTATATAATAAATTGCTTTCGCATCAAGTCCTCTGTGCTTTCATCTTTATTTCTGCCCCCATCCAAACTACCAGTGTCACAACTAATGTAACACCCCTATTCCCTTAGACACTTTGGGATCATTGCAATGCTAAAAATAGAAAGTGAGTGTATGAGCAGAAGGTGGTTGATAAAACATTACATTTAAACATTTTCTTTGGTTCATATTTTTGTTAAAAAAACTTGTGATTTACACAATACAAAAGTAGATTCAAGAACAGTTTGAAATACGCACACAACAAAAAGCAGTTTGTCCTCTGCTACTGTTATAGTGCTACTTCTGCTTGTTCTTGTTACCACTATAAGGCCTTGGTGGTTCATTCCATCAGAAAAGGGCCTGGGCTTATGCTTTTGATTTTGGGGGAGAAACCAATGACCTGATGTGCTGGAGCATAACAGCCATCGTAAGATGCAGGTTTGAATCAGATCTAGGAGATACCTGGATACTGTTCCCTTGAACTCTTTGGAGACTGCAACCAGAACTCTGAACTTGACCAAGGCAGCCAGAATGAGTGACAGTAAACACACAGCTTCTCTGCTTATCTTAAATTTTCACCCAAAGAGATAGGAACATAAACATTTTAAAAATATATAATGAAAGTTATTGAAAGCCACAATCAGTCAAGATATGTTTAAATCTTTTACATAGAAGAATTCATATTTAGCTGTCAGGTCCAAGAATTCTACCAGTGCATCACAAAAAGGCTTCTGCAATTATAAAAAGTAAAGATGTGTTATGTTTGGAAATTGCTGGCAATGCTCTTCAAAACAATTTGCTGTGGAATATCTCCATCTTGAAAAATTACGAGACAATCATGGTGCACGTTTGATTATTTCCACAGGTAAAATTAAAGTAATGCCTAGACTGACTTGGATAAATAGTTCTGTCTTAGATGCCATCTTGGAAAAAAAGGAAATCGTGTATGATTAATCACACCACTTCCTGAAAGAATAAATAATCAAAAGTCTGCCATGCTTCACGGTCATCTCCATTTCCGCAAGGGAGCTCTACAGAGCAGTCAGTGGTCTCCAGACAGTGCTGAAAATTTCCATAACAGAAGTTGTAGAGCAGATGTAGGGATGTGCATGAACGCTTGGCATGCCTCTGGTTATGCATAAATAAGGAACTGTTAGGAAGACTGCTCCATGCACACGTGATGCATTGGGTAAGGGAGCTGACCAGATGATGGAGCTTGCAGAAGCATCAGAGCAATAAAAACACTTGGTCAAAACTGCATTTCATGCTGTAGGTGCTCTAGATGATTGCCCGAGTGGGTGATCATGCCATAATGGAAACCAAGGAACTGTTGTGGGATGTCAGCTAATCTGTAATTAAAAAGATAGTGCTGAAGGCCAAATGTGTTTAATAAGTACAACAGATGGCACATCTGAGATATTCGTGTGCATACTTATGAAAACAATACAAGTAAAAATCACAACCATAAATTTCCCTAGCATTTTAATACACTGTGTGCCATTGTTTGTATACCACTGAATTAGTGTCATTAGGGCATAGGTGTTTTTTACAAATTCGCTGGGATAAAATAACATGCAGTAATGAATATTGTAATGGTGAGATATCAATTGTTTCATATATATATAAATAGACATACAATTTATAGAATGATTTACTTTTTACAGTGAAAACATGTGAACAATTGTGTTTTGGTTTTACAATTTGCAAAAAAATAAACACGACAGCATTATCACCATGATGAGGAAGCAAGACAGGGAAGGAGGGGGATTTGAGTTGAATGTTTTTTTAATACAACAAGGAATAATGTATTTGGGAGTGGGCAGCAGCAACAGCCAAACCTGTTTCATGATTGATATCTGAATTCAATAAAAAAAAATGAAAAAAATGACCTTGTAAAATATAAATGTGTTTAAATTTATTATTCAGCTACACTTATTGTGCAATGGACTGATGTCCCATTTGGGGTGTAGTTTCATAGCCTAGTGCTCAGTGATTCCTGGCTCCACACCACAACCCTGCTCAGGATTAAGTGGATAATGATAATGGATGGATAGAAGGATAGATGGAGTTGGATTTTCTGTTAAATCTGATTGAAAAGGTGAATGGCTGTACAGCTCTATTGTATATAAAACATGCATTTTAGAGGATAAGAAAAGAGCAAAGAAAGATGAAAGAGTTTAGAAAAGTGTTGCAAAGTCTACTATCTGTGAACTTGTAAATTTATTTTACAATAAGACTAAATCTAGGTTTAAAACTGATATATTCACGCTTGTTTTGATTTTTTCTGTAAATAAATTGCATAATTATTATTTCCTCTCTGTACACAGTAGGTCTTGTGGCAAAATTATTTCCCTGCTATGCAAAATCATATAGATTATTGACCAGTAATGAACATTTAAAATATGAATGCCATTTCATTCAATTTGAGTGATGTGATGATTTCAGCTTTACACACTATAAAAAGAGATAGGAACACAACCAAGCTGCAGATAAATGTTAAGAAAACAAGTCAAAAACTGCTTCAAAAAAATTATAAATTAAGAAAAAGTAATGAAACAAAATTGGCAGGAATGATGGTAAACTTGCATCCCATCCAAGTGTTGTTTCATGGTAGCACCCTATGCTTCTGGGATAGGCGCTGGATGAAAAAAAAATGGATCAGTGGTTGATATTAAACTTGTTTTATATTCTTACAGAAAACGTGTTAACTGTGGAAGGGAAGTGGCCTAGAAGGAGAAAAAATATGGGCAATTTTTCCACTACAGTAGTGGGATTCCTCAGTCTGGGATTTAAAAAAGAAAAAAAAATCTCCAAAACATGTTAACTGTATATTTGTAATACAAAATTTATACATAGCTACTCACAGATTATCTATCTATCTATCTATCTATCTATCTATCTATTATTTATTTGTTGGTCTGCTTGTGTGCTCATTCATCCATTCATCCATTCATTCATTCCGAATCCCTTCTCTTAGGTCACTATCTTTTTCTGCAAATGAATTTAATGTAAAATGGAAATTGTCATATTTGGGTATATTGGAATATAAAAAAAATATAAAATTGTACAGCTTTGCAATATGCATTATATATGAAAATATTTATAGTAAATCATTATTATTTCTTTTCACAAGATGCCTTCAACTATGAATTGGTTATGAATATTATTTATAGTTAAATCACATTACAAATATTACATTTTGCAGTTTTTGATGCCTTTTTCCTGGTTACCATGATTGAGTTTTAACCCATCTCTTTAGATTTCTTTCATTTTCTTTTTCTTCCTTTGAGGGTGGGGGGTGGAATCAAGTAGTTGCTAGGGAACAGCAAGCTTCTTCTGCAACCACTGAGAAAGAAGGTATGGGAAATTATCATGAGTTAACCTTGAGGGAAAACTGAAAAGAAATGAAAAGAAGCAGACATTAAAATTAGCTTGCCTCAGTATTAATGTCTACCAGCTTTGATTTTTTTAAAGAAGCTGTTCCCTTAAGATGGAAGTTGTAATGCATTAATTATGAAATCAATTAGAAATAATTACAACACACCTGAAATCAGTCAAAATAGTGCATTCTCCTCACAATCCATGCTAAGAAGACAAAATGTTGCTTGCCAAAGTGATGGATAAAAGGTAAATGGACCAGAGAGCTGCACAGGTGTGACATATGCAGGGTAGAAATTGCTCCATCAGTAAGTACTATTTAATTCCTGCCTTACGTGTTGTATGGTATTTTAGATGCTTGACTCAGTCAACACACAGCACCATTTATATCGTAAAACAGAGATTTCGCCATGCCATTTGTTTATTTTGGGAGGTGAAGTGACCCCTGATGAAAATCTGACAATAATATGCATTACTTCTCTGTAATGAAATATATTACAGTGCAGTCCTTCATGTATTACTTTAAATCGTAACATATAAACAAGAAATGAGATAAATGAGTGAAGTGACACAAGCCTGGAATGAATAACCGATATCAAGGAGGAGATGATATTTTATACTCTTGTGATGGCATTTTTTTGGTAGGATGAACTGATGCAGAAAGCTATGATTTGTCAGCGATAATCAATCCGGTCGCAGGCCAGCCCACGCACTCTGTGCTCACTTGAAGTGACTGTCAAAAGGAAAGGTCAATTGAGAGGATGGCGATAATGATGCCTGATGTGATGACCAAACAAACAAATAGCACTGATTCCAAGCCACTGCAGACAGCAGTGTCCTGACTCACATGCTGGTGCACATCACCAGTTTCTTTACACAGCCCGCAGTCACGAACAACAGTCTAGCAAGAGTTCCTCCTCGACATTTTTTGTCATCATTAAAAAAAAAAAAAAATTAAAAAAATAAATAAATATTTTATTACTCCCTAATGCCATCACACAATGGTGAAACAATATAGAGACATTACTGCCTGCGTACGTTTTCAAAAGACCAAATTGCCAATTCACTTTAAATGAGAGGGAAGCAGATGGACTTAAATACACCGTCCGAGCCAACTGCTTGCGGCTGCACAACTTTATTAACATGCTGATGAATTCAGATCATCACTGCAAAGCATACAGTGTGGTTCAAGCGTGTTAGCGTACAGCACTGCGTACTGTTGTTATACAAAGCGAAGAAGAAAAAAACATTTTAAATTCACTTAAACCCACATATTACTACAAAATTAAACATAGCATATGCAATGATGCCTGCTGTATATACAGGAAGACGAAAGAAAAGGTGAAATAAAAAAGATAAAATAAGGAAACAGAAAATTGTGTGTGTGTGTGTGGTTGCAAAGATTATGACCTATGACAGAATAGGGAAATGTACTGTTGAGAAAATGTATATGATTTAAACAGTACTGTGAATAAATATCTTATAATACTGCTAAAAATGCTGCAGTACTTATTTTGGTTGAATTTCAGGAACAAAGCTTTCTTGTTCTTTGACTTTAAAATGCAGTGTAACATATTAAGAATTATTTATGCTGGCCATCTATGGCAGAACTAATCCAACGTGCGCGGTGCTATAAATCTGCATATACATGGTTGAACAAATGGGCTCTCAAAGCTAGATTCAATTATAGATAAATGCTTTAAATGCATGCAGTTTGAATGATCTCAGATGACAATACAATACACTTTTTTTTTCCAAATGAAACTGCTATATAGAGCTCTTCACTATTTTGTTTCCATTTTAAAGATTTTCACTTACTGATCTATGTGCCTTGCACAGAACCGGTTTGAAAACACGCTGAAATGTGCCGGCAGCGCTGGTGCTAATTACTGTCACACATTCTGTATCCCACCAAAGCATTAGGCCCCAACTAGAAAGGTTGTGTTAAAATATATAATCACAACTGATGAAAACTATGGGTTTGGAGATGTCTGGCAGGTATGTGCGGTGATCTGACAAAAATAGTTCATGTCAGTTTTGATTAGAGCAGTTTTAGCATGAAGAGTTACAGCGGTTGTCAGTAAAGTAATTAAACTATTTTCACAGCCTGTGCTATTGTCTAACACACATTCTCTCTGGTATACAGAAATAATCACTCTAAAATGGTCTTTTTTTCAAATATATTCCTAAGTACAAGTTCTTTCCACTATGTTTGTAGCTTTTGTTTGATTTCACTACAGTGCATTTTTGAAATGAAATGTCCTTTTCCGACGTTGTGTGATGGAAACCACTTCTGTCAGTTCTGGGTAACAGCTTGTTATTATGTCCACAACAGGATAGAAACACTACATACAGACTTCAATGCAGCTGGATGAGTACTCATTATACAGTGACTTTATCGGCTAAGTAAAAAGCCAGATAATCCTGTAACGGAATTTAAAAGCAATGGCATGCTAAGAATGAGGCAAATAAGAGCTGATGCAAAGACTGCCTTTTCACAGAGAAAAAAACTCCACATATAAATGTGTATGCTGTTGGGTTCTTGCTTCATTCGCAGTTTCTTACAGCTGGAAATTTGAACTGCAAAGTATAAACTTGGGAATGACGCACAAAAGTGGAATTAAATTTTAAAGTGGCTAAACCACAGATTATGAAGGTAGCTACACAGGTGAGTCATATTGAGCTGAGCACCAATTACCAGTATGTGTCAGCTTCACGAGAGGTTTGACAGTGAGTTCTTTAACATATGCATTTTTAAAGCACCACGAGCCAGTCATCCACAGCTCAAAAGAGGCCAAATAGTTGAGGCCCTAATTACGGTTTATCAGTTATTAAAATTGCGGGATTATTTAATGGTACAAAGGGAGCAATGTTGAAAATGGTAAAAAAAAAAAAAAAAAAGGTTGGAGCAAGCGGAAGCTCAAGACCAGGGACAAACACTTAACATTTTCCATAAGAAGACAGCTTTTAATGTTAGCACAGAATTGAATCAACACCTCCCTGACCTGAGCTCACAAAAATTGTCAACTCTAAGCTTCATAAAGCTCCCGTTAGAAAACCACATGCATCCGAGACCAGTGCAAAATCTTGCATAACCTGGAGTAATGAGCAAAAAACCTGGACCCGTGAGCGGTGAAAAAAGTGATATAATTTGATGAACCATCTTTTACAACTTTTCCTATTTCCAGAGGGTTTTGTTGTTTTGACAAAGCCAGGGGATGAGTTTGAATTGCATTTCTCGTGTCAGCTATTGTGGTGCATCTATAATGGCACGGACAACCATCTCATGGGAATGTTGCACCACACAGTTATACAAAAGCAAAAGAATCTTAACCCATTTTTTGGCAAAGAGATACATCAAATAAAAAAGTTCCATAACAACAGGCACATAACACAAGCACACTGTTTAATGGACTCCAGAGGTTGAATGAAAGCCAGAACGATGATTTTGTTCTTTAATAGTCTCAGAAACAACAGATGTAAAAGTCACAAGGCCTTTATTTGAAGGCCTGGACTATAGTGTACAGTATGTTTCCTTCTTTGTGCTCTCTTAACCAAAGAGAAACTTTCCGCACAACTTCACTTTGTTGTCATCTGTCCACTGGACAGGGTTTCAGAGGGTCTGTAGTTAACAGAGATGCAGTCGTGCAACAGAAGCTGTGCAATGTTCATTTTTGGAGAGAAAGGGTTCTTCTGGCTGCCCTTCCAAGAAAGCCATAGTTTTTGACTTTTTTCCTAAAGGTAAAGTCAGTAACTCAAACTTTACCATGTTGGCAAAGGTCTGTATATCTCTGGTTATAACGTCTGAGATCTTTCCAACATCTTGCACAGCAGTACTTTGTGGTGATAAGGTAGTTTTGAACACTTAATAGACAATATGCGGTTCTGATCACATTCTGATCGCATTCTTGAACAGATTTATTGGTTTGAATGCTGGAAGGTTGGACTTATTTTTTCCATACTTAAACTGTTACCATATTACTGGTTGAATAAATATAGCCATAGTAAAATGTATAAAATGTCATTGTCGAAAATGGATCCGTTCCAATCTACTGTTGGAACAGAGTCAATACAACATGAGGGATAGTTAAGCTACACAATGTAGAATCATAAAAATGAAAGAGTGTGTTTTTTTAATGCACACATTATGTCTGCGTATGTGTGCTTATGCATCGTAAGACTGAAGTGTACAGAAAAAATAGAACATGTTGTGAATGAAGAATGAAGTGCTGAGAAGTTTAAAAAAAACACGTAAAACATGAAAATACCAACCAACTTCTGAAAGAAAAAAAATTATCTAGTCGTCTGTGACCAAGACATGATTTTTACCCAAGGCAGAGATAATTACATAGTCCATACAAATGCGTGACTGTTATGCTGTTGCTGCTAAATTTGTCATCCCTAAACAGTATGATTTAACTTATTCATCTTTTTGTGCCTTTAGTTACAAATGCACATGACTCTGGAACAGTTTTAAAAGCCTTTGAAAGCACTTTGCTATGACTATAAAGCAGACTGAAAAATATAAATAAGGCAGTCAAATTAAGTCTATATGTAGTAATAATGTACATCAAGAGGAAAATGAAGCCAATAAACTGATCAAGCCTGTACTTATACAACCCTGCTTGCACAAAACTAACACAATGCCTCCAAGAAAAAAATAGGATATGAAATGCTATAAATTTAACATTAAATTCTTTAGCTGTGTACATTTCAGAAAATATGTTTGGCAGTGTTAAATATGCCAAGGTATATCTAACAGATGTACTGAAAGTATCAGAAATTTAAATTAAAAAAAAAAAAATAAAAACATTTAAATAAAATGTCTATAGCAGGAAACAAAGCATTCTTGGTTGTTATGCTAAATATTAATGAAACACAAAACGCTAGCAACAGAATAAAGACAAAGATTCTCTTTGAAGACCTTCAGTATAAAGAAAAATGTGAATAATGCTTCATCACACCATGCTTTTTGCACCTCCGCAACTGTGAAGAGGGCAGGCCTATTATAAATTATTATGAATAACTCCTAACAAATTAAAATACATAATATTCGCTAAGACACAGTTACATTCTAGGGTTCCCAATGTGTCGACAGTATTTTGAGTATCTTTTTACAGAAAATAAATTTACTAATGCAAACACTTGCATGCCTCTTTGTCAGAGATGAACTCTGATGGAAAAAAAAACATAAAAACAAGGTCTTACAGTAGTGTGCTGGACACAGAGAAACCATTTGACCAAGCTGCATTTGTTGTTGGTGAGACCACCCAGCAAATCCCTCTGCACCCAATTACAGCAGAGCACGATACACCCAGTAACTTTCTGGATGTCCAAGAGGCAATTTCCCAGGCCCAGAATGACGAGATTGCAGGTCCTGCTGGGATCACCGTAGAAACACTGACGAATGGAGCTCATATCTAACAAGGAATCGTTGCCACGCCACCGGAAATGTATGGATGGTGTGAATGAACGTTGCAAGATTTACCTGAAAGCCATCATAGTTACCAAACTCAAAGGGAGGAACGGGGCCGAGCGCTGCTCTCCCCCACTGCTTCCTCATATGCCCTCACTAGCTAAGTCATTTGCCACTAGACGTCTAAATGAGAAGTGATGTGCAGTCTGTTGAATTTTGGGAGAAGTCTGGAAATTTCTGCCTTGTTGCTATGATAACACTGGCTTCTACAGTTAAATTTCTTTTTATTTATTTTTCATTTTTCTTTTCTCAGATTGAGTCTGTTGACTGCTTCTTCATCCATGCAGTTCTGAGTGCAATATCATTACACATTATTTATATCCTCTCTACTTACAGTCCTTTTATTCTTTTTGAAATGTGTGAAGAAGAGAATGTCACTGATCTTAATATATGTTATGAATGTTCAGTTATTTGTAGCTGGGTTTATCATCGCCTGTGTTTATGTAAGGAAATCTGAGATTTTTCAGACTGACTAGTTCCTAAGAGTATTTCACCCACTAAAAGAGTTAATGCAGCTAAGAGCAGATGTCTCCTGTCTGGATGTAAATGAAAAGTATTCATTAAAAAACTGAAGCACGATAGGCAAAGACAAATCAAACCGACTACAAACCAGTTTGCAAATGTGCTAAAATATAAATAGAAGATAAAGAAATGAAGCAGCACAGAATATGTGATGGTAATTCATCTGTCCTTCCATTATCTATATCTGCTGTATCCTGGTCATAGTCACAGTGGTCTGGTGCTTATGCCGGAATGACTGGACCTGAGGTTATAAAACTACTCCCTGGATGGGATGCCAGTCCATTGCAATACATGGTATCTAAAGCGTAGTTGTGGAAATCAGTGGTAGTAATTGGTAATCAAACAAGTCACTTTTTTAACTTTTTACTAGGCTTAAATTTTTCAGTAAGTGGTAAAAAGTTACAGAACTATTACATGTTCAGAATTTTGTATGGTTGAATGGAAACAGATTGTAACATTTTGTTAGCAACATTCTCAACGATGATATTGGGCTGGAACATTACACAAAGTAAAAGTGGGCAAACACAGTGAAAACGTTGCATTAAACATGGCTAAACATCTGAGAAACGACTGGGTCGACCCATGGCTCACAGGGGCTCGGTGACAAACCTTAAGATGACAGGATGACTTTGTTTGCGAGTTCAGTCTCTGGGATATGGTCTACTATTATTAATTTGGAATGATCTCCTAGTCCCTAAGAGATGAACCAGAACCTTGGCTGCCCCCTTGTCCTTACTAAAGGATATTCAGGTTTACTGCATAAAGACTATAGCCATTATTTTACCTGCCAAGGCTGTGATTTTTTTACAGTATGAATAAAACTATTAGATGGACTTACCCCAGTAGCAGACAGAAATAATCTCAGTGGCAGAAAATAGACAGAGTAGTCCATCCCACCACTTATTTAACCTGAGGTCATGCAGATATAGCAGCTCCTGTTTGAAGTGCCATGGTACCAGACAAGACAAGTTCTACTGATTGCAAATCAATTCAGGACTTTCCAGAGCTCATTTTTCCTATAGACATGGGGCCAATTTAGAGTGCAAGAAGATAAGGGAATCTGAAGTTATTTAACACACTGCATTCTCTGTTTATGAATTAGACAGACCACAGCAAACAAACAGGAGGATTACTTTCCATTAAATGCTCCAAATTCCAAAACATAATGCCTTTGTTGCTGAATTATTGAGGTTCTTAGAGAATTTGGGAGGAGGGAAAAGATTAAATGGAATTTTCTGTTTAAAGGAGATAGAAGAAACATGGGATGTCATAACTTGTGTTTGATCTAAAATGCTTGCCCTGTTCCTCTATTCTACATAAATGGGACCTTCAGATTTTTTTTTTTGAACAATTAATCAAAATCAATTTCTGCACTTTAGGCTCATATGCTTCAATAAAATTAAAGATTAATGAAATGCACTATAAGAAACAAGCAGTGTGACTATTTTGTGTCCCTGTCTGCATACCACTATTGTAATTGATTGTCGATGAGTGAGACAGAAGCTGTGAAGAAACCCAGCCTGTCTGGTGACGATCAGAGGCTGACGAAAAAGCCATCACTTTGATCCCTCATAGAGACTGCTGCTGCAGCATCAATTTCCCTGAAACATGCAAATACAAGCACTTTCTGTGTCTTTGTAAAACCCCATTATGGAAATAGAGAGGCAAAGCTTTTAGATATTTACAGCAGGATTCAAGAGATTAGAGCAGATACTGCACACTAGTTAAGGTGTTCGGCTAATAGCCAGACTGGAAACTACAACTATATAGCATCCAGGTCATCTGGGCCATACGTGTGCACAGCATAATAATAAAAATAAAAATAAAAATAAAAATAATGATAATAATCTGTTTCAGGTTAATTGGTCACTTCAAATTGCCCCTAGTGTTTGGTCACCTTGGGATGGACTGATGTCCCATTCATGTCCAGCTTCATAGCCTAGCCCCAGAACACTGTGGCCTGATCAGGCCATACAAAAGTAGTAGTATTGACTAATAATACTAATAATAATAATAATACATGTTAAAATGAATATATGAGACAATATCATACAATATAACACACTGGGTTACTTTTTAAAATGAGTGGCCACACTAAGTACAGAAAGTCTTTTACTATTCAGCAACAACACAAACCCATAAAATAAAGTTGACACATTCAAATCTTAAAATTGATTTCCTATGTTTAATGTCACACTGAGGGTGTTCAGAGCGCTATTGGGTGTTTTTGACATGTTTTACGAACGATTCTGGTCCTGTCACATAGCGCACCGTACAATGCAGTCACACATGTAAACCCTCCTTAGTTTGGCCCTTATTAGACTGCTACTTATTTATTTTCGGCCTCGTCAGTTTTTTTAATACATTCCTATATTTCAGATCTCTCTATTTATGCCTCTTCTCCATAAAGATGTTCATAGAATGATTTCTCCTTTCTATTTCTCCTTTAATTCTATTCTTGAATTAAATTAATTCAAGCAAAAAAAAAAAACTTCTATTTTTGGCTTTTCTTCCCAAAGTATCCAGTTGCACATATGCAGAATGAAAATCCAAAAAATTATACATCTTTCACAGTATATTTCAGGTTCAATATTTCATCAAGGGCAATATGTCCAGGACATGTCTTGTGCGTGTTAAAGGATGAGTGCAAATGTCATTCTGTTTATTAGAATCCATAATTTGAATAATTTTAATAGATGCAGTACTGAAAATATAAAACAGTGCTTTAAAATCAATGAGCAACATCATGTCCTCATATCAACCAGTGAAAAGACTAAAAAAAAGAAAATTTTACATATTGAATGTCAACAATGACTCAGGACACCCCATGGCTATGGTTTGTGTTCACAGTGAGTCTGACTGGTTGATCCACAGTGGTGCCAGAGTGGTTCTGAACACTTCCAACTTGTACATGTATAATGGAAATAATAGGGCAAAATGTACACAGAGGAGAGGTATTTGAAGCTCAAAGCTCAGCTTTGAAAAGGTAAATGTGTTTTTGTGCATCTATGTGTGTACACATGTATGCCATACGGAAAACCAAAATAGCATGGTTGATGAAAGACAAACACAGAAGTTAACAGGACCTTGGTAGGCGAGGTCATTTGAGATGAGGAGACTGGCCTGGGGGTGTGAAACATCTAAAGATGTTAACGTCTCCCTTGTGAGCTGAAGCTTGCCTCTCTTAAAGGGGAAGCAGGCTTGGCTTGGATTTGAAGTGTGGCCCTATGGGAAAATAAACTTACAGGACAAAGTATGTCCTGTAATGACCAGTCATTGTGTGTTGGAGACTGACTGGAGGCCAAAGCCTTCTTGAACTCACAGCATTGTTGAAGTTTAGAAAAAGTGGCCAAGCAGAAGATTGCAGGTGATAAATAATGCAACAGGATTGTGTGCTAGACTGAGAAGGTCAAGCACTAAAAATGCAGGAAACTGTCTGCTTTGTTTTAACAGCATGCAGCAGAAGACAGTCAGAAAACTACTAAAGATACTGCCCGGGATGACAGAAGACATTGTCATTATTGCTGTTTTTGTATGAAGCAGTGAACATTTTAGAAGTATTATATAGCACAGCAGGTTCTAAGAAATGGAAACATAGAACAACTTAAAGTAGCTATTGGTTAGAATGCTCATTTTTTTAATTTGTATATTTATCCAAGCTTAAACTCCATAATTTGTAACTGAGCTAGATGGATAAAAAAAAAAAAAATCAAGAAAGATAAACAAGACACATGGATAAAATATCCTAACATTCAAACCCACATCTTGCACCACAAAATCAATGATTCCAACTTGACCTGTGGGCCTAGGCCTTTTAAGGAGCCTTCTAGGACCTGTACAGGGATAAGTGGAAGGAAACAAAGTAGATATGGAAACAAAGCTCAGCATCATGACACCACTTCTGATACATCGAGATGTAGCAGCTTTACAAGCTGTATGAAGATAAATTCACTCCTATACGTATAGTCCCCTGAGATCTGTCTGTCTTCCCATACATAAAGTGTTGTTAATATGCACACGTGGTGACATACAACTTTAAAATAAATAAATAAATAAATAAAAACATTTCTTATTTCCATGTTAGTGTAAAGAAACAGGGAAAAAAAAACTAGCAAATTTTTTGGTGTTTGGGGAACCCCTGTTGTGACATGACAGCACACTACGCCTCCATAAGTCACATAAGATGTGGTAGACTGGCAGTCTTTTTAAGGTGAACAAAATAATTAACTGTAGAATATAAAAGTGGTTTCCAATGTAGGTCTGTCACTCTACATGTCTTAGTGAGGAGTGAACATGCTTTATCTGGGTTTTTTATTTAACAGCTGGTAAGTCACAACAACACAAGCAGTGTGAAGGTGTTTATTAAAGTGCCAAAATAACTTGCTGCAATTATTTCCAGTCCTCTCTTCTCCAGAGAACATCGTGTGGCACAACAGGCACAATGTGCACTATTTACCAACATACTCACTGCCGCTCACTGCAAAGCAGAAAATGAACACTTTATATAGGTTCCCTGCTGCCTTTAGAGGAATGAACCACTTTAAAACTGTGTACTGTATTCCCATAATACATCTTAAATTGTTTGCTGATTTAATGAATTGAAATACAGGTAGTTCTCACCTTATGACTGGATTAAAGACTGATGGCCTGGGCATAAGTCGAATCATACTCGTGATTATCCACCATACCGTAACTTCATTTTAAACATTTACTGATGTTTTTGACCTATTTTTTTTCTGACCACAGTATAGTATCTTATCCATACCATTATTAAATAATTTAGTTCTGCATTCTTCACAAAAAAATTATTTTTAAGAAGTACAGTATATTGATAATATTTTTTTAAATGCATCAGTATCCCATGTGATATGGCAAGATGTAGTAACTGCAAGTGACGTGACCTCTTGCGACTGTTCCATCGGCGACAGGTGGAGGTGGTGCAATGGGGGATATGGTGGTGGTTGTGAGAAGTTTTCAGTGTGAGTTCAGTTCTTTGAGATGCACAATAAAGAGAAGAGGTGTGCAGAATGAATCTGCTGCGTCCACGGCTTTGTTTCATATAACGGTAAGACTATAAAACTCTCTCTCATATATAACCACCAAGATGTGTGTTTGAGAGTAAGAGTTTTTTTGATATGAAAAATGCGTGTGTACTAATGTTAGCCTAACTGTTTGGGGACATATGGGTAGTACTATAATCAAATGCTACCAGCAGTATCTGTAGACCATCTAACTTTCGGAGTGATGTGCACGGAAATGTGAAACACTTATGAGTGATGAATCTAGCTTATGGCAGGTTCATCACTCATGTAAACCTCATGCATTAACTGGGCAGGCAACAATGCTGCCTGGATTAAATAATGACAAAACATCACCAGTGCCATTAAATGTTATTATAATCACCATTCATAAAATATGAATAATATCTGTTTGTGTACTTTTCTTTCAGCCTACTTTTTTCAGTCTAAATCTCTCATTTATGCAATTGCATTAGCAGATAACATCTAAACCAAGGGGTCTTCGCTTAGGTCAGGAATAATCCAGCAAATGAGTTTCATCTGAAATCCAGCCATCTACTCCTGCTGACTTGCTGTGTGAGAATTGATTGCACCATTCTCTTTGTAGGAAATCAAATCTTGATATTGGCGCAGTCTCCTGACTGGGTGAAAGGTGCTGTGTCAGAAAGCCAGCACTTCTCCATTTTTGAGATGGTAGGTAATGAAAGATGCAGCCATTTGACAAGACAGCTGCCATTTTTCACTGGCATGTATATTACTATACTATAAAAAGATATTACATGGTTAAGTTCTAAATGAAAATCTGCTATGAGAAAGTGTACGCATCTTAAATGTCCCGAACTTATATCTACAGTGTCTGTCTGTCTGTATGTCTGTCTATCTCTCTGTATATTCAAAAACAACACTGCTCGAATACAGTTGGATAGATGGATCTGTCTATATAGTAGATAGCAAAAGCACAAACATTTCCTAGTTTCTTTACAGTTCATAGCAGTTTACCTTGCCTTCCCTTATAATTCATAATGGACAATTTAAATTTTCCACCACTTATCAAAAACAAGTCATAACCACATGCAGTATTTGGTTTCCTGCATTTCATGCTATCACTTGTTTTGAGCTCTGGAGTGCAATCGTCTTACAGCAATGCCTGCCAGCTTTTTTCTTGTTAACATAAAGCATAGTTGATTATATATTCTGTTCACAGTCCATATTAATTCTTCATGGGTGGTTAATTGCAATTCAGTAATATATTTTTTCTTTGGCTTATTCCATGGACTTCACAAGACATTATGTGGATAAGGCACACATGCTTAAGTCTGTCTCCAAGGTCTTAAAGTGTGGCACCTTGAATATGGACAGAGCAATACGGATAGTGCCAATGAGGCCATTTGCAAATCCACTATGTTTTTAATACTGACTAAGAGAGTTTTAGCAGAAGCTAGTTTCTACTGTGTTACTTGTCACTTTTTATTTTTTTAATAATTAATTAATTTCTTGCCTCCAACAAAAGCCTTACTCTGAAATTGTAAATCTTGTTAGAACACTGGAAAATTAACATGACATTTTTGCAATCAAATGAAATAGTACATTAAAAATAAGAATATACAACTTTGTGACTTGATGAAGTTGATCAATTTGGAATTTCCGAGGCGCCACTTTAGAGTTCTGCTGATTGTTTTATTGAACATTTCTTCATTTAGAAACTGACTTTTTCTCAAACAAACAAATGGAAAAGTGCATTTATGTGTATGCAGTCAATAAGCATAAACAGAGCCACATAATCTGGAATATCTTATTAACCCTCCTTCAAAACCCAACTTTCCTTTATGCACTAATATATTGTTATTGATGTAGTGATGGGTTTTGGAGATGCCCTGTTTGCTCAACAAGTACCAAGATCTTCTTGAGTCCAAGTTATGAAACCTTAACCCTTAGCCTTCAGCTAACCTTCAACATTCCAGTCTGTAAAGACAAGCACAAAATCCTAAGGAGACCACAAAAGGAATGTTATTTGAATAACATGATAGATGTCTATATAGCGGAATCTGGTGTTATACAATTCTATAGCAGCGAGTCGTCTGTTGCATGAACAGAAAAACAGCAGTCAGGTGCTCTTACAGCCATATGTACCCACTACAGTAAAATGAGGATGGAGGACTTTCAGAAGTTATTTTTTGAATGTTCCTCATTATATGGCACATCTATATTTTAATCAGTTTCAATCCTTAGCCAAACTAGGAGACATTCCAAATGTTATGATGAATACAGTAACAATATATCATCCAGAATATTTCCTAGAAGGATAATATTCATGTACTTTTACTGCTAACTGAAAGGCTGAGGGGGGGGGGGGGTGTTAAAATGCTTTAGGCTCAAAATCCTCAGTAGAATAACAATAATCTAGGTAGTTAAAATGTGCATATTTTTGAGTTTGTTACAGTGAAGTAATGAAGGAAAAAAGCAAAAAGAAGGCACCGTTTTGATTGAAACATTTGGATAACAAGTTGGAATAAGGAATTGTTACTAGACCGTGTCCTTGAGAAAGACTAAGTCATTAAATTCATCATGAAATACAATTTAAGCTACACAACTTGGAAGTCAAACCAGAAAAAATAACATAGCTGTTATACAGTATATGCTGCAAAAGTTGTAATCATAGAAACAATTCATGCAGTAACAATTCTCTTAAACAGGTAAAAACTTAAGGTTGGATTTAACAATTGTTCTTGAAGAGCATACATTACATAGCCACTCAGAAGCTTCTATCGCAGTGAAAGAAAGGCCTCAGTTAGTGACAGCATCTTGTGTTCAGCCAGCAGACAGGTATCTTGGGATTCTATGTGGATGCAACTAAAAGTATAAATCAGCAAGAAAAGAGATTTAAGCAACCTTCTGCAGAACACAGTAGCAGGTGCTGGATGCTGGAGCTCTTTCCACACGCAATGCTGAACATGATTTTGTACGCACAGAACACCCGGCATACAGTGGTCCTGTGGTTGGAAAGATCACAAAGTATGACTTGTGCAGAATAACAGATGGGGGACAGTCAGTCATCTAACAGCTCAGTGTAACCAAAAGACACGTTTGAGAAAGCGCTACTAGTTGTATGTTGCTGCACAAGATGCATCACAGTCTGTGACCTAACAAATATCTGCTCCTGTCAGAGAGAAGACAAGAAAGTGAGAGTTGCACTGGGGTAATGAAAACAAACAATGGACTAGTGGACTGAAAAGAAAAGAAATAAAGAAGTATACACAAGCCTTATACAGCCAAATGGTTTCTTTGAGAATATCACAAGTCTACTACTGACTGCCATTGGATCTGGAAAATGAAAGTGAATTAAATTTATTGCAATGGCCTCCTATCTCAACAATTTTCAGTTCAACTGGGCATCTGTAGAATAAATGGAGGTAGCTATTTGGACCTGAAGTCCACCACAAATCAATTAGCAATATTTATGGGATGAGAAAATAACAAGTACATCCTGAAAAAATCAGACATTTGTGAAGGCAGAAGGAAGGACAACCTGGTATTTGCTAAGTCGACCCACTGAAGTGGCCACTTGGAATCGTATGACGACTGAAGAGACCACAACATTTAAAGCTATTACGGTTAGTTCTATTTTACATTGTGCAGTACTGTGCAAAAGTCTTAGGTACCTGTGGGAAAAATGCTATAAAGCGAGGATGGTTCTAAAAATAATGCCATGAATACTTATTAATCAATAAACCTTCTAAAAAGTGCGTAGATAAAAAAACCTCAATCAGATCAATATTTGCTGTGACCACCCTTTGCCTTTAAAACAGCATCATTTCTCTTATGCAAACTTGCATGCAGTTTAAGGTAGAGGTTGATAGGTTCTTCCAAACATTTTGAGGAACTGGCCACAGTTCTTCTGCAGACTTTGACTGTCTCTGCATGTCCTCCCAGACTGACTTGATCATGTTGAGATCAGGGCTCTGTGGGGACCATACCATCTGTTGCAGGATTCCTTGTTTTTGCTGAAGATAGTTGTGTATGACTGAGATTGGGTGTTTGAGGTCATTCTCAGGCTGCAGAATGAATTTGGGACCAATCAGAAACCTCCCTGATGGTAGATAAGAATCTACCTGTACTTCTCAACACACATTGAAGTTGCATGCCTAAGACTTATGCACAGTACTGTATATCACA
This sequence comes from Arapaima gigas, assembly GCA_900497675.1. Classification (NCBI taxonomy): domain Eukaryota; kingdom Metazoa; phylum Chordata; class Actinopteri; order Osteoglossiformes; family Osteoglossidae; genus Arapaima; species Arapaima gigas. The sequence goes on from UFQX01000137.1 coordinate 23,131, forward strand.
GAGTGCTAGTTTGTCCTTGTGTTACCTCTATGTTTGGATGAGACTGGGGACGAATAAGAAAACATTAAGGGAGACATCCCAGTCAAAATGTCTGTCATTTGCTTGTTTAGCTTTTGGAGTGTAAATAAATATTTAATCTTTACAGGCAATAAACCAAAGTAATTCCTTCTAATCTCTTAACATGATTTCTCATACTGCTTTACCCAGTACACCGCAGGATTAAAACTACTGTATTTGAGAAAGGTGGCTTAAAAATTAAGTAAAAGGAAAACGGACAACAGATGTGTTTTAGCAATTTTATTTCAGTTTTATGAAAAAAAGACAAATCGAAAAAGACAAATAAATTATTTCAGCATTAAAAAAGGTGGTACGATATGAGTGACATGGTAGCATGACCAAATTGTAATGCCCTGTAACTGCCCATCTCGACAGTGCTGTTAGTGGCGTTACAAAAGAAGGGTTCAGGACACAAGGTCGTGGGAACATGAGCTCTGTTTCTGTGTGGCATTATTAATCGGCACCCCCAAAGGGCACCGCAACACACCCACAGCCAGAACTCCAGCGCACAGTGATCTGTGAGGGCGTCGGTATCGCCCCTGTAATGATCACAGCACATATGGTGGAAAGAAGATGTTATTTATAAATAATCAGATATGTTGATTATTATCAGGTGAGTATCTTGCAGGCCTCCAAACAAGGCCTCAGGTAACGTACAACCGATGCTGCTGTTTGATAGCAATAAAATCTGGATCTTAATATTGTATTTAGTGATTTTGTTTATAGTTAAATAAAGATAGGATTTCACATTTCTTTTTAATTAAAGCATCAACTAGATTATCTCATTTTTTTCCCAGAAACCCATTAAACAAAGCAAAAATGTACTTAATTTGATGCCATTAGTGTTTTCAGTAGAGATTTGCATGTGATGATTAGCTTACATTATCTGCAAATGTATAATCTGTCAAACTAGTTAAAAAAAAGAAAGGTCAGAACAGTTAAATGGAGGTGCTGTGCTAATAAAAGAAGCCATCTAGAAGGTTTCAGTTTTATATGCTCTTCCAACTAGAATTTCTAGCTAAGAACACTTATGCATGCACTGTGTACTACAGTGTATTTCTACTGCATTCTCCTTGAAAGTTAAATAAAAGAGAATGATTACTGAGAGGCTACATACAAAACACAAAAGATGTGTATGTTGAGCAGTAGAACCAATACTAAAGGGTTACCCGCAGTGAGCAAAGATACGTTTTATGAAAGAAAAACAGAGAAGAGTATAAATCTATATATGTGTGTATATATGTATATAAAAAAGACAAAAAACATATATTTTTAATATTTCAAAATGCTACCCGGACTACAAAAGAGTAGGATATACCACAGCGGCACAAAAATAATACAATTTCTTCTGATGCTACAAGCATTTATGGATCCTTTCATCCGTACATGTGGCTGAAGTCACAACAGTGTGAAGCTGGAGAGCATGTCAGCAGGGAGCATCAAAGGGCAATAGCATCTCAACACTCAGAAACATTATTTCACAATGCAATGGCAAGAGGTATCACTGCCGGGTTGGGCCAGTGAACCAAGGTCACATCAAAAACAGATTAACTAGTGAATTTAGTCTGAGCATAAGCAAGATATACGATTCTATTTGGCAGGCTGATGGCACAGCTGGTAACACCTGTGCACTGATGTTCATGATGGATCATTGAATGGATCAATAGACAGATGGATTGATTTATGATTGGCTGAATATTGCTCTTTTTAAAATGACTTGAATCACACTATTACTTACATTTATCACAGGTAGCATCTTTCTCAAATCCTAAAATTCTTTTCAAAGCAGATATGCTACGCTCAAGCAGACATTCCCCTTCCCATCTATTTATATTCTTCAATTAATACTTGCTCAATTTTAAATACCACACTTCCCCCCTGAAGTAATAAGCATCTCATTCTAAAGCAGCATGATTTTCCCTTGAAGCCTCATCTCGGTTATTTTCCAGACTGGCATGAGTTTTGCCATATTTAGCAAAAAGGGACAACAGTAATTTTTGTCACCATTAAAGGGAAATTGTGCTTTGTTCCTTTTTGCATCTGTCAGTAAAATCCAAATGGGGCTTGGAGCGGTGCTGTTTCTGGTTTTTTATTCTTTTGTCATAAAGTAGTAATTTCCAGAACGGTTGTCCTCTCCACTTTGTGTGGAAAATTTACGTTGCTTTTAATAGAACTAATGACTCACCACCTTTCAGTAATTAAGCCCTTATAATTATTACTGTTAAATTTTACAAAGCCTATGCTTTTGTTAGCAAAAGTTACTGCTTTGGTTATTCAGTGGACAGTCATACCAGCCAATTTGTGCTAAGAAGAGACATCAAGATTTTGTACTACAAAAGTGAGATAAAAAGCAACACCCTAAAAGTTGGGTGAGCAGTGCGGTCACAGCAAGGTGTTAGCTAAATCATTCCGAAAAATAATTTAAACAATACCAGCAGGCATTTGAATGTTTTATCTAGTTTGAACCATTGCGAGTTGCTCACAGAAGTGCCACAAATAGAGCGTTTTTTTTTTTTTTTTTTTTGACGGCTCAAGAATAAAAATTACAGTGCATTATTATTGAAGCAAAGAAATGCAGAACATATGCAGAAACAATATATTATTACTAACAGGCTTTGTGAAGATTTGCAGTGGAGGAGATCTACTACTGTTTTCTGGGGCTTAGTTCTTGGTTTTTCTGAAGATAAATCTGTTAGTGTCACCTTGGGAAAGCTCTTTATATGCCTGCTGGGAGCTGTAGCCAATGATGCAAGTCCACCTCTGTCAGCCCAGACAGACTCTGGAATTTGCTCCTGGCCTCAACAGGCAATTGCATTACTCCTTAAATATAGAGGTGCATCCCTAGAATATCTCAAAAATATATTTGTACACTCAGCTTTCCCCAACCAGTCCCCCACGCATTGGTACGCAAGTGATTCTACAGAATATCGTCTTTGACAAGTCAGCCTGTTGAGGCTACATGACATCCATAGATCAGCAAGATCATTCAGGAAGCTCTGGCACGTACAGAATGAACAGGCAACAGAAGACGTGTTGTTATATCTGTGGGGCCTCAACTCTGGAGTTCAAAGGAAGGTTGGTGGATTGAGAATGCTCTTGGGTGTCCTAATTCTGCAACAGGCAGTCCTTCTTACACATCCCTGGGAAGGAAGCCGGCTGCCATCTTTTAGATGGGCGTCGAACCAAGTGCATGTTCATTTCTTACATGTTCTCAGTCAGTCCCCAGACCTTATAGGTGGGTTATTTGAGTATGTGACCAAGTGTCCTTCTCTAGCAGTGAAATCTTCACAAGAAAGTGATGCCCATAGAATTATCAGTATGATACAGTAACAAGAAGTACCAAATGTTAAAAAAGTAGCATGGCTTGCATTGCAAGAAAATGAGCATTAATGCCGCAGTAAATCTTTAGAAATGTCTGGAATATTAGAACAGAATAGTTCAGTAATTAAAATGCCCCGCTGTGATTTGAATCAAATTATTATTAATCAATTTTTAATTACACATCTGTTCCAAATTATATTCACATACTATAATTGGATACATAACACAGCTGAATACCCCACTGTTTTGATATGTGAAGCAATACCATTCATTCCTATAATTTTCTTGCCTCTACATGCTTATTCAGAAAATGAACTGCAATTAATCAGTTAGTTGTGAATGGATATCCAACTAATAGAAAGTTCTTCTTAACTTAAAAAAGACATTGTTTTCAGATAATAGATTGCAGTTAATATTAAGGTAATTGCAGATATAACTGCACGTACCCAGAAGCCGCAGTAGAATGTGCCTGTATTCATTTATCTGTGGTTCTTATTAACCAAAAAGTAAGTCGGAGACATAGCGGAACACGAAACTTTATTTTTCAGACATAGTTTCAGTGTTTCCCAGTTTCTTTATATATAAATAATTATATAAAAATCTAAATTCCAGTTATCTTATTGAGGGTTTCAGCATAAATATATAGTCTAAACAAATAAATCAAGCAGAAACATTGCATTAGTATTTTATAATGAAACAACAACAATCTGCAAGCACAAGTGAAAATATGATGTGGTTAAGCTGTTTCTGCTCCATTATAATAATGCTTTATGTAAGCTACACTAATGGTGTTGTGAGTAACTAATTGCATTTGTGAAAATTAATAACTGTCAAACCCCCCCGAAAAAAAAGGGAAATATTAAACAATACAGAGAGACAAATGACAAAAGCTGGCATAATACTTGCAAACTGTATAAGATGCTAAAGTCATTATAATTATTACGTTGCATCATGCAGAACTGCCAGAGAAACAATTAAAGAATTAAATGTCATATTATAAACGACTTTTACAAAACATGAAAAGCTATAAATTTGTCTAAATCCAGCTTTGATTGAAACAAGTCCAAATGAAACGGTGAGGTTGTTCAACTCAGATATAACTATAGAGATCGAGTCAAAAAAATGGGTGCTATATAGGTAGTCCCAAGACAACAAGTATATGTTAAAAAAGCTTGTGATCGCATACCACTTGCTTAGTTTGCTTTTTTGTTTAGCAATACATATCTTATACTAGATATTTTTGATTGAGAAATCATGGGCTTTTATTTGCCACGGTGCAGTTGCAGTCGAAAACACCAGGATGGTTTATAGTGTAGATGAGGGAGGAATAGTGGGTACCATAGTGAATATAGTCGCCACCTTGCACTCATGTTTGAATCCCACTGCTGCTTTTGTGCCACTGAGTAAGGGGCTTAACCTGAATTGCTCCACTAAAAATTGCCAGCTGTATAAACGGATAACTCTAAGTAGTTTAAGACTGTAAATCACTTTGGGGAAAAGCATCAGCTAAATCAGTAAATGTAAATGTGTGCGTGGGAGGAGAGGGTTGCTGGATGGAGGGGAACCACTTTTGGCAGCTTTCACATTGCCACAACCACACTGGCAAAGAGGGTTGTCCAGACTCTCCACTGTGACACTCTTTCCCTATTTAAGTGAACAAATAGAAAGCAAGAGATCAGCCAACGGTCACGCTGGAAATGGCAACAATTTGCCAGCTTTCTGGTCCCCTTGGCAGTAAAAAGAACTTACAGTCCTACAACAACACACTTGTGTTGCCTGGCAGAAGCCAGCAGCCCGTGACCAATAAAACCCCGAAAGGTGAACAAGGTCTGGACATGTTTGATGTTATTGGCTGAGTATCATTTGTTGAAGCACTCAAACCATAGTTTTTTTGCCCTTAAGTCACCATTTCCAATTTCACTAAATAAACTTGCTTGATAACAAGGCACCTTTACAACCATCTCCTATTGTGATGCTGTCTTGTCTGATGCCAGAATTCCACACAATGTCCTCCTCGATAATTTGGGAAGGATATTAGATTTTACGCCTAGTTGCAAAAACCTTGATCGTTGGCAAACACGCTTGCAGATACAGCATATACGCAGCGTTCCGTGCAAAATAATTTATCGCACAAATTCTTCAGTGTGCGTTTCATGTTGTGCAAAAAGTGCAACATATGATTCAAAACAGCATTTTTAAACGTGTCCTTAAGTGTTTTTGAACGTTCTTTTGCTGAACATGTCAAATTCAGTTGGCATGTTTGTACACATAATATATGCTAGGAAATAACGGCAAAGATTTTTTCAGATTAATGTACCTGAAACTTTTTCAGGTCTTGGAGGAGAACCTCAGAAAATTGTGTCCCACCAAAACATATCTTTATGCATTGATAATTGGGATGGTGATTTGCATATATAGCTGAAGCATGGAGTCATTTGAGTCATTCTGGTAGCGTAAATGTTTTGACAAACTGTACCAGACATTAATAGTGCACCATATGATCATTTTGTCATATAAAGTACCAGGTGGCCTGGCATATTAGTGCAAATTAATTTTATTTAGCTGCAAATTTATGGCAGTCTGTTACATTTGGATCTGTTTGACTTTCTAGACTATTGCATCAGCTGCTGTTATCAACGGTGCAATTTTAAAGATGTGTTCAGGAAAAATATTTCTTCTTTACGAATCACAATGCAATCATATCAAAACAGGTGTTTCTTTTCCAAATCATGTTTTTTCCTCAGGTAGTACAAGTTATAGTTTTGTTGATAATCCATAATATAGCCAAAACCATCTCACTATTAAGCACATACCGCTAATCCCAGCAATGTTTTCATGTTTTATGTTTTTTAAATTCTTTGGAAAACTAAGTGAAAACCACAAGGCATTTATTGATATTAGCTTGATCAGGGCTCCTGCCACAAAGAAATGTAAGTCATATGTGCTTCAACATTTTTACATGCAGCAGTATTTTTAAACATAAAGAAAATGTCATATTCTGTGACCAGATGTAGTTTTTGCTGAAGTGATTTATTATGGAACTTCAGTCAGTATTTTGAAGAGAGACGGACTTATTGTTTAGTTAGATCTGCTTAAATGATCATATTATTTAGTAGTCATTAAATGTCTTAAAATTCACATACGTCTTCTCAGTCTGCATTTAAATGTGCCAGGTTACAAATCAGGATGTGGTTTTAAGCACATTTGTTCAAGGGAGAACTTTGTGATAAAAGGTTTTCTTCATATTCTCATCTGCTCCATCATTTGCTGCTGTTCTTGTATGATCTTCAAGTCTATCCACCTGCATGCCCTTTACAGCTGATGAGGCGTTTTAACCTCCACACATATTCCTGTACCTATCGTCTGTTTCTGTAATAATCCTTGAGAAAAATCAATCACTCTACCTGCTGTAGAACTAAATGGATCCTTCAGCCTACCCAAATGCAGCCAGTCATGTACTCGCTCTGAAATTGACTGACATCTAAAAATCCCCAACCCTCAGGCATGTGCACAGATCAGCGCTGGAGTCTGGCCTCTTTGCACTCCTGTTCTGAAAAGTACCCTCCTGGTAGCTGTCATTTCTTTCCTTTTTTCTCGATTACTGAACCAGCAGCTCTTACATAGTATATATATTGTCTCTTAGATTTACAAGCTGAGAATCCTCTTCCCCTCCCACTGTGTGCCGTGTGCCCCATAGTACTAAAAAGTACTGCACCAAAACGGTGTCAAACACCTAGCTATTGCCTTATGTTTGCTTAACTTATTTTAGTGGTTATAGAACAGTTTTTGAATCTCAAAAATAGATTTTGTAGTCCATATATTAGTGCTTATTTAGAGAAATGTTAACCTTTTCTTCGGCTGATACTTGAAGAGTTAACTGACAATGAGCAGCTTTGCCGTGGCATATGTATAATTTTACATATGTTATGTGTGATATACAGGGAGACAAACCACACATGTGGACTTCAGTTCAGAACTACAAACACAGGGAATTCAAAATCACAGAACATTAATCTCGGAACAAAAACAGACACAGGACCTTTCAGGCACCATTGTGCACGCGCACACACACACACACACACACACACACACACACACACACACCTTGATATCCCAACTGGATACCATCACACATGCTCAGTTATGAATGATAAACATTTAGTTGCCCAGATCCGTTTTTTCTTCTTTTTTGTTACATATGCATACACACTTGTAAATCAACCATTTAAAAAGTAATTACTCAGCATTTTGACAAATTTCTGTTTCCTTGCTTCAGTATTCAGTGCACTTCGTATTCAGTATACAGATGCATCTGATTTGTCTTTAAGACTTAAGGATATGAATTTGAATTCCAAACGATACACAGCATACTAACACAAAGTGTATGACAGGATAAATACAAGTCTTGTGAGCCAAAGACTTTTTAAAGTTACCATCAATTTAGGAAGTAAGGGGAACAGATGGTGAGTTGATTTATGATCCAAATAAAGCTCCCCTTATATACTGCAGACTGAGGTTGAGGGGAAACCTGGCAATAGATATGATTTTCATGCTTGACAGCAGAATACAGGTGTGGACTTCTAGACTTTCCCATTATCACTAACATTGAATATTGATTTCCACCTGTCTTGATTTATAACCACCTAAAATCTTTGAGATGGTCCAAGAAATTAAGAACCTGTCACAATGAGAACTTATCTAAATGACTAACCCCTGCATTTTCATGCGCCAACTGCAAGACTCAAATTTCGCCCTGTGCAAATGGACTCATAAGGGAGACGATGCATTAATTGATTTGTTGGGGTAACGGAAGTTAAGAAGATACTGTGAATTTACATTTAAACAGCTAACTGTATGAGTGCAGTAATACCTAGATTTTAGATACCTCATACAGCACTATTTTCAACATAGGTCTCTTTAAGTTCAGCCCTTTGAGTAATTTATTAGAATAATTTTTACGTGCTAAAAAAAAATCTAATCTTACGTTTATCGTCTTTTAAATGAACAATTTTCTGTACTTATTTGCTATTATTAAAGGTATAATACGCAAATCAACTGTTTTATATCATGTTGTACACGTGCAATTTTCAAGCTCCATTTATGTAATTCACTGTATTACTGACCGCCTACAGTGCCACTTCATTAAGTTCTCCAAGAATTTCTCAAGAATTCATCCAGAGCACTAACTGAGGCATTACTGTACACCAAAAGTATGTGCATTCAGGGGTTCACACATTAATAATGAAACTTAAATAAACACTTTTTAAAAAATAATATGTATATTATGTTTACAATGTTTTCATCAGCTTATTTTTTATTTGACTGAATTCTTTCATAATAAAATTTGATAGTAATCATTAATATTTATTAGACTGAATATGGACTTGGGAACTGCATTCCTTGGACGTGGCAGGACATGAGCACTTGGGGTACCGGGAGAAAAATGAAATTATTAAAGAAACAGACATTATTAAAACTTTTGACAGATTCTACAGTATAATTGTTTGCATTTATAATTATGCAAAGTCATCCATCAATGATATCTATTTAGATCAGATTTTATCAGTGTCTTTTGATGTACTGTAATATCTAGAAAAGACTTAGAGGATAACATCTAAAAGTTGTATAATATTAGCTAACAAGGTTGATTTTTCCGACTGTTATCGGTTCATAACTGTTTAACATTAAGATCTTGAATAACATCTTGATTTATAAGGATGTCAGTACTGCAGAGACTCGGTAAATTAATGTCTGTATTTTAACTTGATGGGTAAAAGGGTAGGTTTCTGAATTAAGCAGGTGATATCTGAACATGTTTTAGTTTCCACCTCCTGTGTCGTGATAGAGTGAGCGGCACCAGTTTTTTAGACTGTGACTAATAGCTACAAATAAAGTGGATATGGCCAAAATCTATAGAACATAACAAACAAAGAGATACAGACTGGCACATAAATAGACAAAACATACCTCTAAACTTAAATTCATTTATTTGTTCATTTATTTTAAATCTCATTCCAGTAACTGGACTAGCTCTTTGTTCATTCTTGGCTTAATGATGTGCAAAATTGGACATTACAAAGCATTAAATAACGTGTGATGGTGGCTTCATTAACCTTTATTTATGGCTACAAAAATGCTAATAGATCAGAAACCCTGCGTGCAGCTTTAGTCTGTTTATTTCTTTGCAAAAAGTGTATGGGTGTAAAATAAGTTGAAAGAACCTTATACTGCGCTTCTGTAGCTTTTACATGTAACCTTAATGTACATTATGATCACAAATAAACCCCTCACAACAAATTTTGCATTAATTAATGTTACATAATAGCAGTAATGATTAGTATTATATTTTATATGCCTTCAATAACTTGAATATTATTCCCCTCAAGCCAAAGTTTAAGATCGAATATTACACTTTCTCCCTGTCTTACGTAAAAGCTATTCAGAGGAAACCGCCTGCTACAAAGATGCTTATAAGCAATTTTGAGTTTAATACCCAGAGGTACTTTCAGAGGAACAGTTAATGAAAAATTATGAATGCATTTTAAATTAACCATCAGTGTTATCCCACTTGTATAACAACAGGTGGTAATTATAATCATTATGTTCATTTCAAATTAGAGAATTTTGTTTTTTTCTTTTTTGTGAGTTGTTTATGCATTTTAATTCCTTTGCTAGGTATACAGCTTATTTTAAGTACAGTCTGTACTTATGTTACTGTGACACTCAGCAATTTTACTGTCTAATCCGCTCTGAACTTATCCACGGTCTAGGCTTTTAAAAGTATTTATTTCTGCAGTAACACTGTTTTCATAATGGAATCCATAACTGTGCATGACAAAACAAGAATGACTTCCCTAAGTAGATTATACTAAAAAGCAAAGCCTTACTATATTTTAATATTAATTTTAAAAAAGGGAAAAAATGGAATGAACTTAATAGAAAGCAAATGCATTAATGTGCAAAGCCATATCTGTGAAAACAGTGGTATAACTTTAGTTTTATACTGTACTTTCTACCTTAATTGTAATAGCCCACTTTCTTTGCAAAGGTGGTCAAAAATTAAATTTACTTGCACTTAAGTGTACTTCAGGAGAAAATACTTTTCAGGGTAATTGTTGAAGGTACTTTTTTATATTTAGTCAAATGTACTTGGAAATAAAAAAGGAAAGTTTGTTACAGCTCTATCATTCTCTTATTATTACATCTGATGTATTATAATGTTTTCTCCTGAATACAAAAACAAGTCACTTTTACACTGAACTACTATGAACTATGGCTGCTGAAATTCAGTGAATTTCACTGGTAATTGTCGGCTTGCTTTTTACCACCAAGTCTCATGGAAACAGCAGGGTACTTCAAAAACTTCCATAATAGCATACAATCCCACTTTATCCATTGCGAGTTATACTCAGGTTAGGGTGAAAACCTTCAGATTTAGTCTGTGTTTATGGGGGGGTAAATAATTTGACTAATATCTTTATGCAAAGCAGCTTAAAATTATATATGAGGTTTGCTGACTGATAACATTGTCACTAAAAGATACTCCACTGGGACTGTGGTGGAGGTGGAAGGTCAAATGACCTATTCCTGATTGTTTGACCAGAGACAGCCTTGTCACATTTCAGCCGGTCAAGATGAGTAATAGTTTGCAGTAGTTTGTCATTGTGCTTCAGATCAAAATGATGTTAAAAGAATGGTAAGTTTAATGCAAAGAACTGTGCAATTAAGTGGTGCAGCCTCCATATTTGCCTGACAAACATGCTGGTCCAATTTTTGGGTCATGCCTGCCTCTTGGTTGTGTCTCTCGGTATATGTTGTCCCTGCCTCTATCTTGCAGCCCACTATAAGGTGCTGAATTGTCTCAGGGGCTTCACTGCACAGTCTCCACCTGGGGTCTTGCTTGATATGGTACCTCTATTTCAATAGACCTGGTGTTGAGGGCTTGTCCTTGTACTGTCGTGATCGGTGCCTCTGTACTGTCTTTCAGTCCTGCCTTTTCCAGCCATTGGTAGGATTTCCTCATGTCGGCCCCTGCTGCTATCTGGTACATTCCATGGAGAGGCTTATCCTGCCATGGCATCACCTTCATTTTCCTTTATCCACATCCCAAATCTGTTGAGCTATTCCCCTAGCAGCTCATCTTCAGGGGACATTGCTTGGATGTACTTGCCTTGGTTGAAATCTCATTCAGGACAATAGTCATCACACTTTCCAGGCTCCTTCCCCCTTCCTCTCACCTGCTGTCCAGTCTCTGGTTGTTGGATTTTGAATGGAACGTTCCATGTATTGTAAGGTATTGATGCTCATGGCTTCTATTACTTTTCTTACTATGACAGCCAGGTATCTGAGGACTGCCAGGACAACTGTACTGATTGTTTGTATAAACTTATTTATATAATAAAAGATTAGCAAATTCTGTTTGTAGAGACCAAATAGTTTACCTTTAATTATTCAGAAGTTAGTTTTGTGCTAACTTCATTTGTGGACATGGAAGGTGAAAAAAATGTTGGGGGAATTACATCATAACTGAAAAAAGGTGACTTTAAAACTTTTCCAGAAGAACTTCACGAACAAATTTCAGTGCCAGCACTAATACTTCTCTCTACGTCACACTCCCACACAAACCAATGAGTTACATGAAAGCTTTATATCTACAAAGCTGAGTCTCTTTTTTGTTCTTCATTTATGGTTTTGTTTTTCAAGCCACAGTCTTGCAATTTGGCACAAAGTTACAGCTCATCTTAAATGAGGATTTTTCTGCAGTCACGTTTATTAATCTGCAAAAAGGCTACTTACTATTTTGAACTTTGAAAGTTCAGCCTCTGGCAAGAGACAACAAACACACTCACACCCACACACACACACAAACACACACACACACACACACACACACACACACACACACACACACACACACACACACTTTCTCATTTACATGTGAGCATGACCGCCTCACCCACTCTACAGACACATACTGACATACTTTCTTTTCAAACACTCACAAACTGGAGGGTGATAAAGTCTGGTGATATATAAATAGTTTGGTTCTTTCCACTTGAGTATGACCAACATACACATCATTCTCTGTAGTGCTCACCTGTCTCACAACACTAAAAATAGATAAGTACTAAATGTAACCACTTTAATGATAAAACAGTTTGGTGATTATATAATGTGTGATTACCTTCCCACCACTGCACCTTTTTGACCCCATCAATGCCAGGTAACGCTGCTAGTGACAAATGAAGTACACACAACACTCTCCTCAGTTATGTAATAATAATTAACATTAAGGGTATTAACACAATATATTACAGCACTCCTTAAGCACAGTTACATCAACAGATATATGTTATGTGGAAAAGGATGATGGGAAACTTCCCCTAATCCAACCAAAATAATATTTTGATTCAAATATTGTTTTGGACCACTTTATCCACCTCTGTTTAACAGCATACTCTCAATCATAAGTTTTAATATTAAGGATTTAAGTGCGTGGTAATATAAATACACAAAGCAATTTCCACCCCTCCATTTTCAATAACCACTTAATCCTGGTCAGGGTCACGGTGGTCCAGAGCCTATCCCAGAATCACTGGGCACCAGACTATGCAACTACTTCTGAATGGGATGCTAGTCCAACACAGGGTGACAAAGCAATTTGAGAAATAAATTAGCTTGAACTTTGGACTGGCTTTAATAGAATATGAAATGAGCCATTTGAATTTATTTCATTTATTTTGAGATAAAATAAGGTAAAGGTTAAACCATTTATTTGTACAATTCTGAATATTATCATAGATTTCCTGGAATTTGACCATAACTACAAAATTAAATACAAAACATGTATACTGTGGATGCCATAACAATAGAATTCAGAATTCATCAGTCTATCTTATTATTTATTTATTTATTTCTTTCTTTTTTTATTTTTTTATTTGTTCATTCCTGCAACCTTTCTTTTCTACCTGCACAGAGTTTCAGAAACACAATATAGTAAATTTAGCACAGAGTGTTTTTTTTTCAGTATATTCTGAGTTGAGCTCTAAGGTTTCAAAGCAGCTTCTGTAACATAATGTGGTTCAGTGGAATGAACCAAAGATCCATAGATCTTGCAAGATCACTGCACTTCATTTACACCAAGAAGTTGCTATGTCTTTAGATGCATGCTCATAGCTTAGCACACATTCTGTACTGTGATACCTTGGCGGAGAGTCAATTTAATTTTATACCTAAAAGAACTGCATTACTGGCAGCTATAGGCATCAATAAGAAAAAATAGAGGCATCACAGCACTATTAAAAATAAACATAATAATCTTCAAATCAGGGACAATAAGGTGACACAGCAAGCAGAGCTGCAGCTTCACGGCGCCTCGGCTGTTCAGGTATGGGTTGTGATCCAGCTGAGTGGAGTTTATATGTTCTCCCTGTGTCTGTATGGGTTTCCTCCCATAGTCCAAAGAGATGTGTTTTACATTAATCAGGTCAATGTAAATTGCCCATACTGAGTGCATGTGTGTGACTGTAGGTGTCTGTGGCCACCCTGTGATGGACTGGTGTTCCATCCGGTTTCATAACCTAGTACAAAATGATTCCAGGACAAGGTGCCCTTGAACAGGGTAAAATGATTCCAGATATAGGGTTTTTTTCCCAATCAAAAATTTTACACTACAATTAATTACCCATTTACACTGGACAGTTTTTGCTGGCACAATTAAGGGAAAGTATCTTGCTTAGAGTTGTTACAGTGGTATCGGGATTTGGATCAGGGTCATATATATATATATATATATATATATATATATATATATATATATAAACAATTAGTCACCCACCGCTCAAACATTGTCAAAAAGAAGTCTTCTGTGAGAACTGGAAGTTGATGATATGCACTGCAGATGCCCAGGTAAAAATTCATATAGAATCCAGAAACAAACTCATGAAGGAACCTATTTTGGGATGCATGTCAAACATCTTGCCTGGCTCACCAGGTGACATAAGAAAGAAGATCATGGCTAAGTTAACTACTGTCTGCTACTTCATCTAAAGTGCATCCTCACCTGACATGCAAAAAACATCAGCCACAAAATGCACCAAGAATGGAAATATGACAGTATCTAAAGTGCATTTGTGAGGAAAAAAAAATCATAACACAGCAGCAGTGGACAGTGACTAAAAGAACTCACAATGGAGTACCTCATTTACCCAGTGCAAGAATCAGCCAGCAGCATAACAACAGATGTTTAACAACAGTTTATACAGCTAAAGACATGGGGGGAACCAGGGATTGACACGATACATGCCCATTGGCTAAAGAACCTAGCTATACATACCCACCAGCAGCACAAATGAAGCTGCTGCTAACAACAAGCTCCCACCCTGGCTGGCTCCCCCAAGGGAAGATTTTAGTGATGCAGTTTCTCAGTAAAAGAGAATTGCCATCCAACTATGGGCTAATAATCTGCCTTTCTACAACATGGAAGCTTCTATCAGGTACCACAGCCACCAAGTCAAATGCACATTATGTACACAAGCGCTGACCAGACAGAAATGAAAAAAGAAACATGAGAGCCTCAAAGCACAAATTACTGGTAAAAACAGGTACTGTCAGTCACATCCTGTATATGAACATATGAACAAACCGAATGCCACAACAGAAAGAGATAATGACCTCATGGTCCACTTGACCAGAATCTATAGTGAGAATACTGGAATGTTGTTTGGACTGGAGAAGTGCATAAGAAGAAAATGGTGAGCTGCTACGGGAAAATCTTAAACAGATAGATGTGGATACTAGCACTAGTCATGGAAGCACAACAACAAACACTTTAACACCCAATCAATTGAAACAAAAATCTATGATGTCAGACAAGGCCCCAGGTGCAAAGAAGCCCCTGTGACAATCCAGCACCTAGTACTGGGCTGCAAGATGCAGGCAAGGACAGAGGTCCATGAGGCAGGGATTATATAGAGGAACATCTGTAAGGAATATGGCTTGGACACTCCCAAGTCTAAACAGAAGGTACCAGAGAGAGTGATGGAGAACAACAGAGCCAAGATCCTGTGAAACTTCCACATCCAGACAGATAAACAAGCATTGGATACCCAACCAGCTATAGTGATAAGGAGGGAAAAAAAACATCCATGGTGATAAATGTGACAATTCCAACTGATGGAAGTATCAAAAAGAAGCAACAGGAGAAGCCTGAGAAATAACAGAGATTGAAATAACTGTAGTGAATGTGGAAGGTGAAAACCACGGTAGTCCCACTGGTGATAGGAGCACTTGAGAGCATGATTCCTAAGCTAGAGTAGTGGCTCTAGCAGGTTCCAGGAATTAAAGAACTGAACATAGTTCAGAAAATGACAATTCTAGGAACAGCAGGAACACCCATGCAATACCCTCAAACGCCGAAGATTTGGAGAAGAGGTCTGCGTCTGAGAAAAGACACCACTCACAGAATGAATGGGCTGATTGATAGATAGATGAGTAGATAGATAGATAGGCAGACAGACAGACTGAACAGAGACTCAAAGTAATGCCTGGCTGCATAGTAAAAATGTTATGAAGCATTCACACCCCCAGCTGTGTTACTGTGCCCAAGCAACACTGAAGAAAACCTCTGGCAATGAGATGATATTTATTCTCAGTATTGTTTATATTTTTAAATAAATAATTACTAATTAAAAATTAATTTGTCTTAAAATGTTATGTTTAATGACATTTCTGAAGCTTGTCAGATATACATTTTGTTAGCATTTTGCAGTACAGACAAATTGAGAACATGTTCCTGTTATTGTCCACGCATACTGCATGCACCTTCATACCTGGAGGCACAAAAACTCACGGCCTTGTCCTCCCAGCCCAACCCCAACACTGCAAGGATGAAAACACATAGAGCCTGGCGAGTAGGGGAATATTTTGCCATCATGTTAAATCATACAATCATCAAGCACAAATGGGGTCTTCTGCACTTCTTAAATAGATATTTTCTAGCTCAGTTTTGTACTTGTGCTCAAGGTCTTGTCACTTGTCGCAGCCTTTGGCACTACTCTCAGGGCCATAGGGTCAACGTGTACTTATGACTACATTATAGGTTGTAATTGTACTCTGTGTAACAACTGCAGATGGCCAGAGAAGTTGAGGCTTAAGTGATGTGATAATAATAATACTTATAATAATAATAATAATAATAATAATAATAATAATAATAATAGGCCAGAAACACCTTGTATGACATGAGGGTAACAGTAATAAAAAAACAGAGCTGTGATGACCGATGGCATAGATTGACAATGAAGATTCTCCAATGAATTGTCATTTTACAATCAGCTCAGCAGATGTAGGTTTTCTGAGCATGATTTATATATAAACGGTTTCCTCCACATTTGGGGGCAGGGGCTGTCAGACATGATGGAAACTAGATGGCAGGTACGGTCAGGGAAGCAATTCCATGTAACCCCCAAAAGGAACGATGAACTTAATTGGAAGAAAATCTTTTTGGGTCACTGAGGCCTGTACACAGCAGACACTTTAGAGAGGGTCAGTTTTTAGGTTACAGACAGAAGGTTATACATTTTTGACAGTTCAACGCAGTTATCCATTCCAGTTTAAGAATCGGAGCTTATCTGTGAGATTGTATATGTGTCTTAGGCACGCTTCATGCACTTCCCATATTGCACATGAAAAAATTTATTTAGAAAATCACTCAGCAGATTCTGATCATTGGCTTTGACAGCTTGTGAGAAAAAATCCTAATAGATTCCTTCATCTAGGAACCACATCATTGAAAATGACAATTTATTTCTGAAAGGTCTCTGCTGCAGACATATTATGTGTGAGTTGTCATAGTTTTTTAAATGAGAGCATCTTCACATATAATGGGGAGGTGAAGGGTATGTTGGCCAGGCTGAGGGCAAATATTTATTAGTAAGGGCCACTACATGCAGATTTACACTCAGCTGAGAATAATTTTATTTTCACAAACTTTGAAATCTTGATCACGTAACTGAGCTACTTGCTTAACTTTTTAGGTAACAATTGTCATTTTCTCTAAATTGAAGATCAAACACTAATGCTGAACTGTGCACTGCTTCCCTAACAGCAAACCCCAGGTTCCAAGTGACCCGAATGCTCTACTTATTCAGAATAATAGAACCTTTAGGGTAGGTCAGGAAGGAGGTGTGACACGTGTACAGAGAGTGGAGGCTGAGAATTATGGATGCCAATGGCACCTATAGGAAGAACTTGAAGGACAAGCTGAGGTGTAATGATGTGTGGGTGGTATGAAATGGCTTGTAGAACATTACCAGTTAAAAAAAGGGCCGATATCTGTTCAGTGGAGGGTGACTTTGACAAGGTTAATGAGATAAGCCACTTTTTAAACTCTCCCTTCCCTCTGAGTTCACACTTCAGCTGATCAAACCCCTCTTCTGCCCCCACCACAGCCCCCTTCCTACCACAATATGAGGACTGCTTTCCTTCTCATAGCAGCCTTTACATTTACCACCACCAGCAACCTAACCTCCCTCTTTGGTAAGCCACACGTCAGGACTTCAGCCTTCTTTATGTTCATCACACCCCTTATTCACCAACAGAAGAACCTGAAGTTTTTGTCACTGCTGTCCAGGTGAGAAAAGAGCTCAGGAGACTCTATTAGGGAAAAGCTGCTCCAAAGGCATAACTAAGTTTACAAAGTTTTCCAACATATGTTCAACCTGAGCTTAAGTGTATAAATTCTACCAGTGATGGAAAACATTTTGCTTTGTTCTAGTTTCCAAGAAGGGGAGATTGTCCCATCAAATTACTATTGCCTGGTACCCCTGACCTCACACATTATGAAGACCCTGGAATAGCTGAATTTAACACAACTCAAAAGTTTGGTTAGGCTTAGGACCACAACAAAGTTGGATCTTCTCCAGCTTTCCTATTAGAACAGTGTATGATATCTACCTGTAAATGGACAAGACAGGCAGCTGTGCGAGTATTTGTTTATTTCAATCCAGAGTATTCAGCGTGACACAACCTGGGCTTCTGTGTGAGATTTTGACCTGCTTTACTGGTAGAACAGTCTATGTGATTGCAGGGCTATATATCAGATATTTTTCTTAGCAAAATTTCTGAGATGATACAGCAGTATCATCTGGTTGTGTCAAAGACAGGCAGGAGAAGGAATACAGAGACTGTTGACTTTGTTGAGTGCTGCAAGTGGAAGCAACTGCAGTTCCACATGAGAAAAAATAATGAGATGGTGATTGATCCATGGGATCACTGTGTTCAATGTCCAGTGGAGGAGAGGGGGTGGAAGTCATGAGGATATATAAGTGCCTGGGAGTGCACTTGGACAACAGATTTGAGTGAGTTAACAAGTCCAAGGCTATGAGCAGGAAGGGCCAAGGTCACCTTTACTTTGTGACGAGGCACAAGTTTTTTGGAGTATGCAGGTCACTCCTGCAGATGTTCAACCAGTCTGTTGTAGCAGGTGCAATCTTCTATGACATTCTATGTATGACTGAGCTCTGCAGAAACTGTGTCAGAAAAGCACTCTAAAAAAACTCCTAGCCGGCATGAACAATGACTCACACTCTACAAGTCACAGTGGGTTGTCAAAGGAGTACCTTTAGCAAACTGCTCTCAGCTTATCTATCTATCTAGATATCTATCTAGCCATCTAAAACAAATGCACACAGACACATGAGATGGAAGCATTCATTACACATACCCATTGTCACTGACTGTGCTGAAAATTTTGCTGGATGAGACAAATGTATATTAATTTATTCAATAAAAAAATATAAATGTTTAAATAAAACCTTCCGAAAACTAATACTGTCATTACCTTTATTACTATTACTGAGAATCTTTTTTGCATGTTTGTATGTATTTGTATTTTCGGTCACTGTTTGTATGAAATGATACAGCGGTGTGGTTTTTACTCATGTTTTAGTAATATAAAGTATCATTTTCCAATGGATGGACAGTACTCAACACTCCCGACTACTTAATTTGAAACACTCTGCGATTCCCTGTCTTTCATGAATATTAATGCACTACACTCGCTTTAGAACTGCAGTTTTAATTCACTGGGTAATTTTGTGGGGAAATGAAAATGGTTTGAAGGAAATTTAATCAACTTTCTGAATTGTTTAGAAGACCATAACCACCACTATGAGGTTAAGAGCTCATTAAGTTAAATGAACAAAATCTAAATGTATATTGTTCTTCACCTCTCCTTAAATAGAAATTAATAATGGATGGGAAATAGTTTCAGCAGGACTTGACAAAGATGATATGATGAATATCAACCAGGTTTTCACACATAATTTATTATCCTACTCTGAACCCAAAGGATTTGCCAGGTCACTGTGGTAATCTCATACCAAGCAAAAAGGCTAAATTGTGGGTAATCCATCGTCCATTAAAAGAGAAAAAAGAGGGTATATTCAATGGACAAAGTTCAATCTAGGCCACACTCTAGGGGGCAATCTCCACTGTGGAAGCATGAAGTGTGAAAAATTTAGTAATTCAATCAAACAGCATAGCAGTTCTTATATTACGGTTTGAAAGTAATCCAGTCTTTGAATCCAACGTTTGCCTTGTGTGTCAACTTAATCCATTAACTTGATTTGTGCACAGGGTGCCCGAAATGTGTTAATTTGATAAGCTTTCATCCGTGCTGTAAGTTCCACAGTCTAAGTGAGTTTAAAAAAGAGTTTTTAGTAGTTTGGGTTCCCATGCAGGAGTCTTGCATGGAAAAAGCGTGTTCAGCCTTACTAACAGCAGTTTATATCATCGGAACTCTTCTTACCGGTATGGAAACTGAGCATTCACTTTTAAGCCTAACTTAAAAAAAAATGCAATGCAAGATGCAGCGCATAAAGGAAAATAATATCCTGTTTCCCATGAAACCTCAAAGGTGTCGATGGAAGTCATTTTTTTAAAGATGGTAATCAAATTGGACATGAATGGGGCCACATAAACACACTCTGGGCAGAGTTTTGGGTTTAGGTTCAAATGTGCCTCAGTCTGAGTAGAGCTTGCATGTTCATTTTGTGTTCATGTGGGTTTCCTCTAGGTGCTTCAGTTTCTTCCCCCAGTCCAAAGACTTGTGTTCTAGCTGATTTGCGGTCTCTACATTTGCACTTACTCATTTAGCAGGCAATTTTATCCAACAAGGGCAATAAATGTCAGTGGATTGAGTTGCAAGATGAGGCTGCTGTTGTGCCTAGTTATTTTTGAAAACCAGCCTAAACAGCCTGTTTGCCAGTTGATACATTAAACAAACATTGTTTTGATTGCACAAGAACTGCATGTTCTGTACTGTCCGTGTTTTTCAGCATCATTTACCATACAGTGTTCCTACAAACAGTCTGTCAAGGTCTGGGCTTTTATTGGCATTGTGGTGCCAGCAGCTCTTCTCAGACCTTAGCAGTTGATAATGAGCAGTGGCATTATTCACATGACTGATGTGATTGCGGAGGTTGCCTGGCAACTCATTAAACTCGCACCATAAGAGGATCACTGGAGGGTGAAACATAAACTCTATAATATTGCAGGTTTACCCAGTATTCTAAGTGTCATTGATTGTGCACATCTATCTAGACGCCCAAGGAGAACCTCAGCCGTCTCATCAATAGAGCGTGGTCTCGCTCACACAATTTGCCAATGACTGTTAATAGGACAATTGAAATAATTATCGCTATTGTTCTCGCCAAGTACTGTGCATCACAGACAGATTTTTGGCACAGAACGAGTGTGTGTTGAATAGAACAGTCAGGCAGTGTAGCAGTTAATGACATGGCTGTATAATTTGAAGGTTACTAGTCCAAACCCCTCTCCCCATTGCTGCTGTTGTACCCTGGAGCAAGGTAATTCTCCTGAATGTCTCTAGTAGAAATACCCAGATAAATACTGCAAGTTGCTTGGGAACAAAGCATCAGTTAGGCAACAGATTTTTCATGGTAATAAATGTAAACCAATACTGTAAGGTACATTCCCTATTATTACTTTCATTTCCTTGGGGAGTTGAGGCAGTCTTGAACTGTTACATAGTTCCTTTCTGTAGATATTTAGAGAAAGCAATGGGACTTGGGGAAAAGAGAGGATGATTTAAAAGATACCAGAGTGGAATCAGCGGTGAAGATGAAGGGTGTAAAAGACAAGATATTAGGTTTATGAGGAAGTGATAGTTATGTTGGAGAGTTGTTGATTTTAACATAAGCAAAGTCATAAGCAAGACTGTTATTTTTATTCATCGAAAACAAAAGACAGGCATCTTCAGTGGTTATGGTGCATTATTCCTTAGTAAATTATTCCGAAGTGTTTTTTTTTCTTATTTTTTAAGTAAAATTGAATCTTGACACACACTATTTCCCATGGTAAATTGACCATTTGCCTTGAACAATGACTTAGTTGCGTATTAATTTCATTTAACATAATCAGACCGATAACAGAATAGGAGGCTGGTTGGGAAATTTGGGGACACACACACACACACACACACACACACACACACACACACACAACTGGTGACATTGCTGTTGGGTTGCTTAATTGGATCACATTTGGTTATGCAATTATACAAATTTACCCAAAGCATAATTTTGCCAAGTGCCATTCTATATGAAACGTCTGCAGTGCAAATCATTTAACATGTTTATCACTTTTCTCTATAACTTAGCCTTGTCCATGTTCTTGTGAGAGATATATACAGTTTGTCCTATAAATAGCTTCTTCGCTTCTCACGTTGGCTTTATGTTGTCGTGAATTTTTTTCTGTCATCTGAGATCAATGTTAACATTCCACCAGGGGCACCAGACACTTGATTGTCAGATATTCACACAGCCATTGATCACAACACAAAACATGTCATTACACTGTTTTGACTTTCAACATGTTTTGCCGTCAGAACAATTCTGCAAGACTGAAGTGAGTAAAATGTTAAAAATGAACACACTGAACCAACAGCATGTTATTAAAATAGGCAGCCTAGCTTACTACTGTATATGATTCAGTGATAGTGTAAGAGTCATTTAAAATTAGATGTTTAAATGACCGTGTTACTGGATTTTAGACTATCAACCATAGGCTGCATTTGCTTGTAGAAAAATAAATAACATTCAGCTTAGTTCAGTTTACTTTCCACTCGTTCATCCAGGGGAGGGTTGTAGTAAATGGTTATGAATAACCTGAAACAGGAAACTAAAACAAAAGACAGGTCATCACCTGCAGGTGTATCCCTACTAGTCTGGTGCCTACTGATTTCCAAACAGGCTCTGGATGGCCACATTAGTAAATAAAAAATGTCGGGCAAAATAATTGTTACTGTATTTTAAAAGAACACCACGCTAAAAATAAAATGCAAATCAGTTCATTTTTTCCCAGAATGCCATATCTGGTAGGAAAAATGCAGAAATGAAGTACAGGTAGACCATGCAGAACTGAACTGCCCAGGCAAATTTGTATATTTAGTCTTTTCTCAGAATATCCTCAAATATCATGCAAAGGGATTTCATACTGGAATTACTGCACATGAATTAATTCTGCATTTTTGACACCGACATGACTAATGGGCGGGGAACAACAATCGGGCTACCGCCTACTAGCTACTAGGTAACCCCAGATGAACCCAGTTTCCCTCACTAGCAACAGTAAGCTTGTCACCAAGGGGACAACACACCTACTGCAAGGATAGATATATACAGTAATGCTTTTAAGCACTACTGATGTTTCATTTAGACATAATCTTGCAAATAGCTTTTTTTTTTAATCTACACGGAAACTGACCATCAGAAGCCTCCAAGGAACTATCTTAAAAGGCAAATAGCTGCAGAACTAATTACAGAGGAAGCAGCAAATGAAAGCTATCAGGTAACTGCTCATTAGTTTCACTTGGCCCTTGGCTTCTGTCACAACATGCCTTGTGTAAAATACACTGCAGGCTACTGTTTCCTATCTGCCTACGGTGCGAACAGCAGCAGCACGAACTGGACATCTGCCAAAGTTAGAGCCCAACACGATTCTGCAATCTAGCACTTTTGTGACACAGATACAGACCTTTGTGATTTAAAAACTCTCCTTACAAAATGCTCACAGCTGCTGGGTAGCCGGCCTGACAATAAGTCCAGCTATGGATACATAAAGCAAGTGTACTGTAGCCAAGTGCCTTTCAGCTTCACAAAACATGATGATGCAGGTATTCAGGTACCCACTTGCAGATGGAACTGGATGACAGAGGCTTGTTGCAGCTGCTGTGTGTGTGTGTGTGTGTGTGTGTGTGTGTGTGTGTGTGTGTCTGTGTGTGTGTGCGCGCGTGCGTGCGTGCGTGCATGTGTGTTTTCAGTATGTTGTTCAGTGTGCCAGACAGTAGATGGATGCAAACCCAAGTTGGTACTTGCATAAAATCTAATTTGGTCCCAGTTACTGCTGCATGCAACTGTACTATATATTAAATACAATCTTTTTGTTACCATGGCAGTGCATTTACTTTATTTTTCATTTCATTTTGTAAATATAGTGTGCATGAGGTATAATGTAGCCAATACAATTTTCCTCTGCCAACACTTCTATACAAGTAAATATTTGATATGTGTTATTTACTACACAGATTTTGCAATTTATTGATTTATTTATTGCCAGTAACTGCTTCTTTCAATTCTGTGAAAGACTGTCCAAAGCAACTCTAACACGGGGTATGTGGCAACATACATCCTGCATGGAACAACAAACCACTGCACAATGATCATATACACACATTCACTCACTAAATCTAATTTATACTCACCATTTGACCTGAAATATATGTCCACACAATCAAAGCTGCACTACTGTGGAGCCCTATTTATGTAGTTTGTGAAAAGTGAAAAGGCTCTTGTAGCATCTTGGACGTCTCACCTTGGCAACCGCACAAAAAACAGAAAAAAGAAATCATTTCCAGTTTGCATTTCACATAATATTTTGCAACTCAGTAAAATAAATACATAAATAAACCAGTCTTATGTCTGACTTCAGTATATGGTCTCCATTGCTGGCAGGTATTGTAGTTCAAACTGGTAGGATACCAAAAACAATTTCCATTATGAAAGCATAAATAAGACTGAGATAAGCAATTCTCTCTACAATGGTTGATGTGGCAATAGTTCTAAAACTGGAAATTTTTTATCTTCTTGGAGACCTGTTTTTTTTTTCATTACTCTTCCCTTTCTCTTTCGAATCCAAAGAATCAAAAATACAACCTTACCTGAATTTTTCCATACAAAGTGAAAGAAAGAATTCTTTATGGAAAGCACATGAAATTTTTACGAAAAAAAAATAGTTTTAGTGTTTATTGTGCAGAAATTACATAAACTAAATGAAACATTGCATTTCATTGCCAAATACATGTATTCTATATTTTTTAATAGCATCTTAAATATAGCATTTAATAGGAGTGGAATACAGCAGAGCTATGATGACTGGCCTAAATAGGAATCGCAAGCAGACCTTAATAAAGATATTGTCAGGACTTTTTTTTTTACCTTTAGCTGTACATCAGTTCAAACTGTTATGGTTGTTAAAGTTTTAAATCATTATTAACTAGGGAATCATGTTAGTCTATTCCTAATGTAAATGGGGAAATGCTGCCAAAAAGGCATATTGTACATGCGCTGTAATGACTTATCTTGGGGCTGGAATAATCTTACTTATGAGTCATGAAGCTGGAATTTCTCTTTTTGTATCGAGAAGCTCCAGTGAGACACCTATCTCAAGTGACAAAGACATGAAACATGAAATAGAGAGTGAAATGTGTAATTTCTCTTGGCACCATATGACTCATCGTGCAAAAAAAAAAAAAAGCTAGTTGTCAGGTTTTGATCCTTTTGATTATGTTTTGAATATTTTGCTCCACAGGAAGATAAACTGCCTTACAACCATGAATTAATTTTGATCATGTGGTTTGGGATACGGTTGAGGACTGCACGAATTACGTCAGTTATAGCAATGTAGGATGTACTTCTTCTCTTGTATAATCCAAATACATTGCATTTATGTTTTTGCTTTGCTTTATTGTAAAACAAGTCAAAATGGACACATGTGATACTGACAGGCTGGTGGGCTTTCCACTGCTTGCTACAATCATGCTTCCATTGCTGAAGTCACAGTTGGCTCCTTTTATCTTGTGCCACTTATTTGACAAAATGTCTACAGGCACAAGCGGCCTAGAGTGGCAGAAGCCATTAAAGCGATGACACAAACAAGGCATCATAACCGGGAAAACAGGGCAGTTGTTGCTGAGGCAACATTAAGACAATGCCTGTCCTTTGTTATTGTTTATAGGAAAAACATGGAAAAAAGAATGTGCTAGTGGGGTTACTTTTGCCATAATTCAAGGAGAAGTGGACTAAAAGATGTGCCTCCTTGTACCTTCTTCACAAATTTCAGGCTCCAAATCCCCACCTGTGAAAAGATGAAATGTCTTTTTTTTAACATTAATATTTAATTGATTGACTGATTTACTGACTGACTGATATCATTCATTCACTTATTATTAATGAACAAAAATGAAACTAAAATGAGAACATAAAAAAAATTCTGTCAAGGAAAGGATTAAAAAAGCATATTCGTGTACTAGTACAAAATTTAAAAAAATCCATTCCCATGTGTTTTAAGATAATAAACTCTGTTATTGTTTGCATCAAGAAAAGTCATGTTTAGACTGACCTAATAATGCTTTTAAATACACAAAGGAGCAAACAAACAAATAAATAAAGATTCCGGGCATCAAACACATACTGTACAGAACATATGGTATAACCTTATATATATATATGCTGTTTTAGAAGAAAAATGACAATTTGATTTGTTTGCCTACATTATTGTACTGCAGTACTACACACAGACTCAGACTTGCCACAAGGTCTGGTGGTGGTGTGAAATTTCCCTTTAGAAGCATTATGTAACTGCACAGCAAGAAATCATAAAGGTAATAGGGGCAAGTTATGGAAAAGAAGGCTTCTGCCCATAGAATAAAATCAGGACAATTTAATATCAACTTTATAAAGAGCCAGAAACCTTTATTAGAATCATAATTTAGATATGCATCTGTATATATTTCCTTAATCTGAGTTTTGCAGAGCTATGCAGTACTGACAAATATATTTGTACTGCATAAAGCACAAATGCAAAGAATAATATGAGAGGACCTTTGTTATTGCAGAAACAATATATCACATAGTAGGAATAATTTTCACCCTGTTAGCACAAATAGGAAAAGGTATGTTCATCATGTTCAAAGCTGCGTTCACCATGTTCACATGAGATTGTGGGAGGAGAAAATGAGAGAGAGAAGCTCTGGACATCAACGAAATGTGACATCAGATGTAAAAGCAGAAGCGGAGAACACAAAAAAGTGTTCCGTTAACCCAGTCTAACTTATTATCGCCTTGGTTATTGTCACATATTTTCAATATGCGATTACGATCATTTCCAGTTACGCACGGACCTGTCTCGTACCGCACAAGTACATGTATATTGCGAAACCATTTGGTAATATATTTAAAAGATTGGTGCTTTGCAGGAAACAGATCAGCTGTGACAGTGAACATGCATTTGCTAAATGCAAAAGAAAAAGGTTGTTAAAAAATGCATTCCAGGGATGAATGTAAAAACACCAATGCAGTATCTGTTTCCCTATCTATCTATTCGGGTGTCAGACAGACTCATGCTCAAGTCAAGGGATTACTTTGTGATGAGACCATCCATTTTGTACACTTTAATGCTATTATTCATGTTAAAACATCAACCCCCATCAAGCTTCCCAGCGACCACGTTGATATTAACTCTCCAATGTGTTGCTGTGCTTTAAGAACTAGCGAAAATTCTTTCATGTAAATAACAAATAATTGCATGTCATTTTGCTGTTGTTATTGTGTTGACGTAACTGAGGGCATATTGAGTACACACCTCCTCCTTCACAGCTGCTAGGTGAGGGAGAATGCGTCAGAGACACTAGCCCTGGTGAAAATGGATTGAAATTCATCCTCAAAAGGTCGCTACCTCCCAGCCCTGACTGTGAGATAATGCAAACACCATGAAAAAGGATTGTAAATACCATTTGGTCAGTAGTGGCATTCGGCTCATGCTGAAAAACAGGGGACTGCTGTCAATCTCTTTCTCCGGTGGCCTTGTAGGATGTTCTGGAGAACAATCCCACAATGGTGCATTGGATACCACTGCGTTATTCAGCATGTAATTGAATTATTTTTGGAAACCTTAGAATTACTGGACTGGGGAATTATTTTATTTTTATGACAGGATATATATTATGAAGGAGTGCAAAATGCTCCTATTTTTGTAGTGCTTGCCTAGAATGACGTGTTATTGCAAAAATATATATACTGTAAAATTCCTCTCACGCACACTAATGTATCTATGCGCTACACAAGTATATGTACCTAATTTCACAAACATGCATGTAGAACATTTTTTTAAATCTAAAAAAGAATAACAGAGCAGCTTTTTTTTTACAATTTCCCTGTTCTGGATTACTGTGAAATCACAATATTCTGGGCTTCACAGTTATATATACAATTTAATTTCATTATAAATGGCGTGAACCAGTATAATCTTGCATGTAGACTCTGAGCATTTACTGACATAAAGCTTGCAGTGTTTTCCAGTCATCACAGCAAAGACAAATTTGCTTATTTTACATAGATCATTAAATTCCAAACTTCCAGCTGTCCCCAATAACAGCTGCTCCCAGCAAAACCATTCCGTCTCCTTGGGGTGTATATCTCCTGTTCTCCCTCCGGCACTCATTACTCAGTACTGTACTGCACTCGCTCATGCATGTGCACAGTGAGAGCACCTTTTTACCTGAAAGAGTGCTTTAAATTAGGAGAAAAGTAGAGCCGCTGGAAGAAACCTTTAAAAACAAAGACACATGTAAATTCTGCCCAGCCTAAGCCTGTGTTTGAACTCACAGCCTGGCAGCTTCGAGGAGCCAGCAGTACTGGCTCCTCCTTCGTCCTTCCCACTTAAGAAAGCTGTTTTTTTGAAAATGTGTGTAAAATTCGAATTTCTGGACACATTTCATGCAGCAGAACATTGAGGAAAGCAATTAATAATTAGTAATTGGTTCAAAACGGTACCAACAAACTCTAGTGTCTTCATGCCCACAGTATTTACTTGCATCACCCTGAAACTCATTCTTGGCCCTCTTGCACTAAAATGGGAAGGAAAAAAAAACAGAAGATAACTTTTTTTGCTGAATTACAGTACAGTTATAGAGTTAATCTAAAGTGAGACGTTGTACTATTGATATCATGTTCTAATGAAATCTAGACTTTATATGGATAAGCTCAGATGGTTTCATAAGAAAACACAAGATGGGTTGAAAGGACTTTATTCACAGGGCAAGGCTGCATACTAAACTCTGTGTTTAACTTTAGTTGTCTCCACAGCACATAACACTGAAGACTTTTATTCCCCTTCACAGATTATTTTGCAGTGCAACCAGACGTTTCAAAAAGGGCCACAACTCTCTAAGCTGCAGTACATACTGCTGATGTTGTCACTGGGAAACACTGTGTCTCTTGATCTTTGAAACAAGTCTTAGCCTCCTCTCGACACGGGTAAGAGGGCTTGACTCTGACGGATAATACCGTGTGGAATCAGAGGTATCGTACTTGGCAGCTACAGTGGTAGATATTTTGTTTTGACCAAACAAGACATCTGTTGAAAATTCAGAAAAAAACATGTGGCATTTTAAGAAAAGTATTAAAATTCAGAATTATAAATTTATAAGCTGCTGACATCAGCCACACCGTTTCAAATGGCAGATGATCCAATTTTGCCACATCAAAACAAATCTCTCAGCCATGTTTATAGAAGGTGCTGGGTGTTTGCCTATGCTAATGTTGCAGAGAAACTATAGCTGGGGGCATATATTGAGTGTCATTTTCTAATGAGAAACATCAATCACGGCCTAATGATCCAGACCTCATACTTTTTCTCAAACATTCTTGTGTATGAGTGCAACTTTTCAACATTCACAGTGTTTACATTCACTTTTCACTTACATTTCATTCTTTCATATGTCTACTTAGTCACATTATATTGGCTGCATATACATAGCTCATACTGTGTCTTAAGTATCGGGATAATGCCACGTTTCACCTTATAAATTGATCTGCTCATTCCCAGCTATCTGGTTGTTCTTGGACCAGCTGATTTTAAAACAACGTCCATTTTTTGGCCTTAAATTATCGAGGTAGTAAATTTGCGTAATTACCCCTCTGCCATTTATAGGCATACAAGTGTAACTCCATGGTGAAAATAGGTCTCAAATAACAGTTTATGCTGGGAAATTGTGCATAAGCACTGTAGTCAGGAGACTAATCGGTTCCCTGCCATTGGCTCCGAAATGCAATTCTCAGCCATTTTGATTATATTGCTTTTGATGAAGGGTGGATGACATGTTGGAGTGTGGGAATTGGGTAATTGTTCAAACTTAATAATAGACTGCTGGGATTGGCAAAACTATGCCTGCTGTTTAATTTCATAGGTCTTCCAGAGGGAAAAGAATTAACTTTGATTTTGCAGGTAGGCTAAGAGCTTGGCAAGATCTTTAAGTTTCGAATGAGCAAGTCTTTGGTTTAACTTTCAGTTGTTTTATTCAAACACCAACCGTATGGATTCAGTTGGTATCAACTAGTAATAAGTTCACTACTGTAAAATGTTGCTGTTAATTCTATTCTTTAGATGTAAACCAGAACAGGAAATATTGCTTTATACTGTACCATGATTATCATGTATTAATAATGATAAAAGCTATGATGTCCAGTGGTATGTCTTGTATTCAAAAAAAGCTTTCTCAGCCAACCTTGCCTCTAATGACTTATGGTAGGAAAAACTGTACATTTGAAATAAAAGCTGATACATAATTACAGCATCTTGCATCTATAAACTGAAAACTGCTGTCTTTGACCATATAAATTAAGTTCGATTAGGACAGATTCTTGCACAATAGACATATCAGCTGTACTTATTCTACCACATTTTTTACTTCTGGGACTCATTATTAATTTATTACAAACAGAACTCATGCAGCAGCATGCTGGATCAGTTGGAAAGGTTTGACGGTGGAGTTCAGAAGACTCAGAGAGAAAGGAGATATAGTATTCCAGGGGAGATATCACCATGGTGAGGGCTAGCAGCTGTGCAGATCATAGTATGAGGTACAGGTGGATTCTACAAGCGATGAAAACCATCTGTCTGCAACTTTGGGTTAATAGCTGTAATGTGCAAAGAGAAGTTCTTTGTGTCAATTGGTATCTGCTGGCATTTAACTAATTAACAATTTATTAATAATAATAAATTAATGACATATTTACCAAGATTTTATAATTTGAATGTTGATGAATTAATGAGTGCATGAATGAGTGAGTGAATACAAGAAGAAAAGAAGGAAGGAAGGAAGGAAGGACGGGTAAACAAATAAATTTTAAAAAGTACCAACAGATAGTCAAATTAATGAACTTAAATAACAACAAATGAAAACACTGCTATAAATAAAGTGCACTGTTTCTGATTTGGCTTTTTGCAAAACAGTACTCTAGTTGTCTTTGCAGAGGATTTCTATTGAATACATGCAGTAGTTTTTTTTTTTATAAATGATATCATTACTACAGAACTTAAATAAGAAAAAAAAACATAGGTATTTTTAAATATGAGTAAAAATGAATGAGCAAATAAAAAATAAGCATATTAAATAAATAAATAAATTGATAAATGGATAGATGGATAAATAGATAGATAGATAGACAGACATTTTCATACCTCCTCATTTTGACTTGTGGAATAAGTTAGATGGACAGCATGAAAACGTCCTGTCACAGTCTGTGTATCAGTGATACTTTGGCATTGCACTGCCTCAAAACTAAAATGACATCTGAGAGGAAAACATGTAGATTGCTCTTATTTCCACTCGCGTATTAATTCTTAGGGACGATGACAGACTTGTTTGCCGACTGTTCCATCTTTAACACAAATAATATTTCTGGTAGCTGTGTGGAAGATCAGATTGAATTAAGATGCTTTGATTATTTTTGATAGTGTCTGTGCCACAAAATGATCATCATTTCAATTTAACAGTGACTCAATCTTTCCGAAGAATTGATCCCTGAGATAAGAATTGGTTTCCTCTTAGTTCTTTCCACTGGAGCTCACTGACATCACTTGTAATCACGCCTCCACTCGACTGTGCTGTTTTATGGACCGATCGATAACGGTATTTTTCTCTTCCCTCTTCTCTTCAATTCTATGAAATTGTCTCCTCCAGTAAACCATCTGTTGAGGCATTATTATTCCTTACTGGTTGCAACCAGGGAACTTTAGTAAAGGAATTATTGATCCCAAGTTCTAGACCTAGTTCTGTGGTCTGTCTTCCAGCAACCACTAGAAGAAAAGATTCTGCATACAGTATTTGCTTAGCCAGGTTTGTTAGTATGTTAGCATGTTCCCCCAGTCGCTCACCTTCTTGAATACTCTTACTCCAAAAACCATTCATAAAAGTAAAAGCTATCTGATGGATGAAGGAACTGAATGAAAGGATTAAAAAAAACTATTTATTTATTTTTTTTTAATTATATTGTCTCAAAGCACAGTTTCATATTTGTTTACTGGTGACTGATGATGCCCTGCAGTGACTTGAAATATAAGTACTCTTGCACTCATGTTTGGTGGAAAAGTGTACATTGCAAACATTGGCTCCATTGTATAATTAATGATAGATGTACACCATCAGTAGAATAAAATTTATTTTAATGTTTATTCCTATTTATTTGGCTAATGACCCGAGTTAAACAAATTACACTGAATGTCGAAGGTTAAAAAGAGGTACTTTTAAAAACAAACACTTCCATTAGCTCAGTCAATTTTGCTAATAAAAAAAGTCACTCACAGCTCTGAATTCTGATAAGATAATGCTATCGATCACCAGATAGTATTAACACATTAGAGTGTATTTATACATTATTAAGTTTCCAGAGTCAAATAACTAAATTCAAATCAATGGTTAAGTCTCATACCTTCTAAATATATTCTATTCATCAATAAGTAAACTAATATTTTAGTTTCGAGAACTGATTGATTTAATATAAAACAAATATTTTGATCAGAAATACACATGGTGACATACTGATTTGTTTGGCTACATTAAAGGAGGAATGTCTTTTTACTCGTTCTTAAGTTTAAGTGGAAAAGTGAAGAAAATGAGAAGGGTTATTGAACCTGTAACGTGGAAGTTCAACAGATCAGCAGATGCGTGCAGGTGGAAACAGAAGGACTTTGTTTAATGGAAAGGGTGGTTCCAAAGCTGTGGTCGTAAGAAAAGCGTGGGTCAAAGCCAAAGATCAGTTCAACACTAGCAACGTAACAAATAATGATAATAAAGTGGTCAGGAAATAACACAGGCCAGTACCCAGAGAGGCAAACAAGAGAACCACTCAGTGCACACTGGGAAACCATGCTTCATAGAGGTCACTAGGAAACACAGGTGTATATAGATATGGGCTAGGAAACGAGGAACAGGTGCGCGGGATCGGTCATCGGGGGAGGGGGGTCCGGAGCAGGGGGTGTGACTGAACCATTATTGGAATGTCATTGTATTAAGTTGCTAAAGGATGTCTGTCAGCACACTGTGCTCATGTATGAGCAACCATTTTGAAATATTGCACAATCCAGTTTGCACAAACTTCAAGTGGGGTTCCAATATAATGTTTTTAACCATTTGTTTTCATTACAAAAAACAGGGAAATTCAAATGATTAAAAAAAATCTGTGTAATGTACTTTACAAAGAGGTAGAAATGCAAGACCGTTAGACATACTGTTGGAACCGCTGCTTCATAAAATAAGGTAAAATAGAATAATGCAGTTTTGACGCAGGCATCATCTACCCTGTTGCAGCTCCCTTCTACAGTCCAAACACGTGTTTCAGGAAAACCAGTGATTCTGATTTGTGTGTGTCTGGCTGCTCTGTGATGGACTGGCATTCCTCTGGTTCTATGACCCTGACTTGGACAATGATTACTTAGTGAGTCCATACACTTGAACCATGTTATACTGTGGTGTGAGTTTAGTACTTTACTAGTTTCCAGTGACAACACAATTACTGTGAAACATGTAATGCAGTTTTAACCAAATTACAACTGCAGCTTACCATTCAGTACACAACTACAAACCAACAGATCATTTCCTCCTCTAAGACTCATCACAAAGCAGTACATTTCAGCTCCTATGTGGATTCAGGGATATTCAGTAAGTGGTTCCATTTTTACCATAATTAAAAGAATGAAAAATATAATACTGTTTTAAAAAAAACACAGTAGTTTTAATAAAACATGTAATAAAGCAAAGCTGAGTGTTTTAAAAATGTCTTATCATTTTGTAAGACAATGCATGAATGTTTAGGATAATTTGTTCAAATTACAGGACCTGGTTTTAGGCATGACAGGGAAAAATATACAGACAAAAGAGACAAAATAAAAGCCAAAAATGCAGTTCCATCAATCATTTTAATCAAAATTCAGTTAAGAGCTGCAGTGTAGTTTAGGTTGAACAACAGTAAAAAAGTTGATTTGAAAAGTCTTATCTTTTGTCTTTAAGAAACTTGACTTGGTCATGAGAGCAAGGGGTGGTTTGTAACTAGAAAGAGAGTATCTCCAATTAAAGAATAATAGGGAGCTTTGGAGAAACTTAGCCATTGATTCTGTCATCATATATAGTTTGAAAGCTCTATAGCAAATTGGTTGAACTTTTGCCTTATTTGGTGAAATAAAACAAGATATATTTTCATAACACCACTTTTCTAAATATTGTGAACCACTGTAGATAAATGCCCTGACAAATTTATTTTGAATTTTTAAATTTTCTTAAACCCAGCCGCATGTTTTATTAATAAATGAGTTGTGACGTTAAATACGTGTTTAAAAAATTGTAATGTGTAAAATATCAAACCTTAGTGTCTATTTAATTTTTTAAATAAATTTTTTACAAAGAAAGATATATTTCCTCTCACCATTACTGTAAATGCTTTCAACTAAATAATTTCTGTGAACATAAATTTAAGGTGCACATTTATTTTACATATCGTACTGTCTTAAGGCTGCTGTTGCCTTATTTGAAAAGCAGTTTTATGACTACCTTCCCGTCCATCCCTTTGTGTTTTTGCACGGTCTTGACTGTTGATTGTTTTATGGAGGTGTTACCTGAGCGGTATTTCACCTTGCCTAATATTTAACTCAACAATAATTAACATGTACGTGTCTTGAGACTACAGGAGGTCAAGATGTTCACATTGATCCAGATATTGCTCTATTTTTCCTCTATTTTTTCTTTTGTTTTTATTCCTTATTTCTGCACTTTTGTAATCTTTCTTTACAGCAAATTCTGAGTTCTGGGCATGTTATTTAAAGCTTTTTTGACACATCCAAGGAGAAAAAGGCTAATTTACTCCTCTAAATGACATCCAGGCACTGATTCTGAAAAGGATATAATTACCACTCAAAAAACTGTAAATCTCTTTTAATTGACATTAAATAGTCCAACATAACTAAGACTTCTCTTTAAAATCTCATATATGTATTGGAAACTCCTTGCTAATGAATGTGTTTTTGTGGTCACATTTCAGTAAACTGGATTAGTGGGTGTAGTCATGAACCAGCCCTTGGTACAGAAACAGGGTCCCTATTAGTAAACATTGCTGTTTATTCTTCTGGACTTTATGACTTAGCTTTCAATAAAAAGACTGTACTGACAGAATTAATTTAACAGCTAAAAACTTCTTTTTTGTTTGTTCAGAAAAAAAAATGTTTATAGTTGTTGTCTCTGGTTTAACAGTTTTTTAATGGTGTTCTGTGTTTATATAGAAAATCAGGATTTGCATTCCCTGTAGTAGATCGGCATCATTTCTAGGGGTGCAGAGGCAGGAGACAGGAAAAATGGTTCTGTGTATCACTCATATACAGACAAAGCACTAACTTGAACACTGATTTATTATCTGTCTGTCGTACATTAAACAAAGGGTTAAAAAAAGAAATCAAGTACAATTATTACCGATATTTTACCATAGTATTTTAGTAATCCGTGTATGATCAAATGTGAACAAAATGTTTTGCAGTCAAGTGTGATCCTGGTCTTTTATGATGTACTGAGTTTGAAGGAGCGCTCAGGCCCTACGGCTGTGTCCTTCTTGGTAAAGTGCCCTTTTGCAGCTTCCATGCATGCCTGGAAGCCAATGTTTGGGCAGTTGGTTTCCAATGACATCCATGCCCAGTATCTAGTAGGTTAAAGCTAAGCTGGTAAATAAAAAGAAATGTGTTTGCTTATTGATTATGGATCACATTAGGAAAGTTAGCATTTGAATAGGCAGCTGGTTTGGTGCTGGTAGTTAACATTGGTTGGTGGTAAGTGACACGAGTTAAAAAAAAACACACGCAGGGGCAGGGAGCATAGTGATCACAGCTGTTACTTGGAAATAAAAGAGGTTCCAGATATCCACTTCCACTGAAGAGTCCTTGATCCAAGGTACTTACTAAAAATTGCTCCAGTAAAAATTACCCAGTTATATAAATAGGTAAATAATATCTTTGTATGCAAACACACCGTTGTAAGTCAATTTGAAGTAAAGTATCTGGTAAAGAATACATAATAGAGCAACCCTGGTGCCATAGTGTCAAACACAGTGCTACTCAAAACACTCACAAGAAAATCAGGGATGTGCCTTTATTACTAGACTACATGTCTCATAAGGAATGTAAATAGACACACGACACCTTTGAGGTAAACCTGTCACAACACATCAAATAGGACAGGGAAACCAAACATGAATAAAATCCCCCTGATATGTACAAAAGAAATGAAGCCCCATAATGAACAGGTATTCCAACCTTCAGAGTCAAAGAACAACTCAAATGAACCATAATGCATTATGGAAAGGCACTAGCTTTACATACCACACTGCTACACTAATAGCTCTAATTTGCACAAACCAATAGTAGAACTATTCATTCAGTAGAATTATCAGGACATAAGTATAGGTAGTTGAAATTTTATAATGTGGCTTATCTCACAAATGGGCATATTTGAGAAATATCTAAAAATGCTTAAAATTAACCCAAATTCAGACTGGAAGCCTATTCACCAGCGTATGCTCATATTTCAATATTCTTTTGCTGAATAAGCTCTTTTACCTCAAACATTTCCTATTCACTTGCTTCCAATTACAGCTTCATTGACTTTCTTGGCAGGCTAAGAACATTTTTAATGTATAAACCCTCGTGCAGAAGTTTTGAAATCAATCTAATTTTGCAGTAAAGGGACATGGTTTTTTCAGCTCTGTCCACCTCCTACAACAAACTGAGATAAGGTTCATTGTCGTAAGTTTATGATAGTTTTACTTGTCATTATTCAAATGGAAAACTTCTCATATTGTAACTCTGTACTAAGTTATGGAGGCAGACACTGCTTATTATATTTGTTTTATATAATTATGCGTTCTTCAACTCTTCATTATGCAAAAGAGCCAGTTCCTTTTCCACTGTGAAGATAAACACACAGAGGTCATTATGAATAGGAGTCGTACATTATCCTATAGTTATGTATTTGGTGAGTAGTTGGGCCAAAAAATTATGTATGACAGAAATCTTTATTGATTCCGAAATAACTATATTAGGTAAAATTGAGTGCTCCTGAAATTTTATTACATTTTTATAATAAACGTATATTTCAGTGTGTCCAAATGTGTCTCAGCTCTTAAGTTCAACATGTATGTAACATCAAAACTGTAATATACTATAATTTTCAGAGTATCTTACAATGATCACAGGGGATATATGTAACTTAAGCTGAAGAAAAGATTTACATTTCATTTTACCATTTTTTTGGGGGGGGGGTTGGATTTTTTGTTTATTAGGAAAGTGAATAAATCCATCACCTCGAGCTTAAAGGATCCAGGTTCAAATCCCTGTTTCAGCTGTAGTGTTTTATGGTACATACTTACCTTGAATTGCCCCAGTAAAAATGACCCAGCTGTGTAAAAGGGTGAATCATTCTGGGTTGCTTAACATTGTCAGGTATTCCATAAAAAGTATAAGCTACATGCATTTAAAAAAAAGTGTACTGGAAGATGACTGGCGCAATTCTTTCAGCATAAAAAGATCATTTAAATAAGCTGCAGAGTCTACAAGCCTTAAATTAGTCTAGTTTTGGATAGCAGACAGAGTGTGATGGAGAGTTTGGGTCAAAATGAACCATTTGATATGATCACTGTTAGCAGACTGAGTCACTGAGGCAGCGCAGACACACTGAGGAACCCAGTGTGTTCTTCTCTTGCTCTATTAATATTTGACATTTGTGTGCATCCTTCCAAACAAACAACCGGGCATCAGCCGCCTGCCTTATTGGCATTAACTGAACGTGGACTTAACCAGAATCGTTTGTGTCAGATTTGTTTTGAACAAAATGTATGATTACAGGTTGATAAACATAAAGCAGATTATTGTATTTTTTTCTCATCACAAGCTGCTTTAAGGCCTTAACTCTGGTTTTCGGTGCAGGGAATGAGTCCAGACTGCAATACTGTCAGTGGCTTCCTCAACCTATCTGGACAACTGTAGATGCTTACTGGTCCCCTGACTACATTCTTCCAGGGCTTGTTTATAGTTGAGCCCCCTCCCCCACACCACACACGTAGACTCACAAAGAAAGGTGAAACAAACCTACTGCATCTGTCCAAAGTCCAGCACGGCTCCCTTGTGTGTCAGGGTAGAAACTGTCCCAGAATTCTTGCTTGTCCTCCTCGCAAGACAACAGAGTCAGCACTTAATTTTCTGCAAAGAATTGAATTTGTCTTCCCCTTTCTCCCCTGTTTGTTTCTCCGGCTCTTCTTGTATCCTAAAATCTTTGACGTGTCATGCTGTTTTTACACATTAATGTGCAATACAGTCTGCGTCTTTACTCTGTATGTAGTTTATTCTCTTGAGCTGAAGTGGTGACATGAACTAAGTGAATAGTTATACACTGAAGATATACATCCATTCACTCATTAAACAACTGCATTTCTGTGATCTGAATATTTAAGTTAAACTAAGATCATCAAAGTACTGTATATAATTTCTGTTTTTATTTTGTTCAAGTATTTACATTACTCACAAGCTTTTGGAGCTCTCTTTTTACTGGTCACAATAATATATACAGGCAGAGACAGCGCATTGAAACATTGCACCTCCACCTACTTACAATGAGTGCCGAGGGTCAAATGGTCACAGTGTCACAGATATAGTCATAGGACATTGTCTAATAAGTTGCAAAAGGGTACTTTTTAATAAGTGGCAAATAGTTGGTCACCATCAGGCCGTTGAGACGAGGAGGGGTTCTTTCATTTTGAAGGGAGGGAAATTCGGCTTGGCTAAAGACAGATGCACTGATTTTACAACCTGAAAATTTACTATTTTCAAATATTATGCATTTCAGGGTTAGTCAGGTACAGGGGTACATAATCAGTATACGGAGAAATATGGTGATCTTCCCCTCCTACCCTAACACCATGTATATCCAACATTATTCCTGGAAGCTTCTGCTAATGGTTCGATCACAAGTGTGAAAAGTAGAGGGAAGAGTGGACAGCCTTGTCTACAGCTCTGTCCCACTGAAAAACTGCATGACAGGAAGCCAGTCGTGTAGAATTGTGCTAATGGGTTGAGTATAACAGCCTGATGCCTCTTCTGCCTCCAGTGAGATGATCAGTGTTAGTTTTTGGTTTCCTGAACTTAAGTTTATAATATTTAAAACACAATATAAGTTATCACAGCTGAACTTGGCCTTGATGAAGCCAGTTTGGTTCAAATTAATAGATTTTGGGAATATTGTTTCTAACCTGTTGGCGAGTTTTTGGGTCACAATGTACATATTAACATTGCAGTAGCTGATCGGTTGGTAGGTGGTCTAAAAGATTCTTGCCTATCTTTAAAATTAAGCTAATGGAATCAGTGTTCCAGGAGTTAGAGATGTGTCCCTCTTTGAGCATATTGTTAATTTCAACCATTAAAACGGCATAATTTTAGTTAAAATTCCTTATAGAATTCTGCTGTACAACTGTTTGGTCATGACGCCTTTCTGGACAGCATTGATTACATAATGTCCCAAATCTCTTCAGTTGTGAACAGGGCATTTAGATGCAAGCAACCTTCCTCAGAGATGCTAGGCAGTGATAATCACTCTAGATATGAATGTATTTCATCAATACAGCCTAGTCTTATAGCAGCATAGAGAGATCTGTAGAAATCTCTAAAAGTATTATTAATCGCCATTTGGTCATATGCAATCCACCCAGAAGGAGTCTGTACTACCTTAATGGACCCGGAAGCTCTTTTTGAACTGAAAAAACACAAATTTTGTTTCTTTTTACCTAATAAAATCATATGTATCTATCTATTCTTCTGTCTGTCTGTCTGTCTGCATGCATGATTTTTGATTGATTGATCGATCGATCGATCGATCGATCATTAGCCGTAGTACAGAATATGAATATAATTACTTGGATTGCACTGAATCAACATCAAAGAATGAAATAAATAAAAATAATATAAATAAGTAAGTAGATAGATAGATAGGAACGATAATGTTCTTCTTTTCTCCTTAACACACCACCACCTTCTGCGCTGCTGTGCTTTTTGACCACAAGTCTCCTAAGTAAAGGGGAGGAAAGGTTCTGTGATCCAGATGTGTAGCTGTTAGTGAGCCACAACCCTCCTCCAAACTAGATGCCCCAAAAGGCAATACTCATGAAATGATAGTTCTCAAAGCTGATGTTAAATTGGAATTGGTGAGAACCTCAACAGTATCCTAGTTTCCAACAGCTCACACAGAGAACTTCAGAATGGATTTGACATTTTTTTGGGACCACAGGGCAATTCTTGCACACAAAGAGAACGCTCACAATTAGACTGCAAAAAAGAAAAAACAACCCAAAATGCTGCACTTTCCTCATTATTTTTAATCTTTTCAAAATGTAAATAACGTTTTCCAAAAAGCAATCTTATAAAACTTTTTTTTCTGTATTTGTTAATGGTCTTCATTCCTATTTGGAGATTAAACAGTATCAGACCAAATGCAACAGAATAAGAATTATAATGACTTTCTCAGGAACGAGTCCTTTTCAATTATTCCTCATATTTTTGTGCTGCGTTTTATATTTACACATTTATGCATAAATGACCTTTGCACTTATTTTGTTTTTGGATAAAAATGGAACTTTTGGGGTATATTGAAAATGTTTCAAAATACATTTGTGTTTAATTCAATTCAAAATCATAGACTGTGGGATAGTTTTTTTCAACCTGGCAGAATAATGAAACTGTGTATTAGTTGCATTTGCACAAAAAGGTACCTCAAGCTGCAGCATAATAGTGGTAATTATGAAAATAAGTTCATCCCAATTTTCACATTAATATGTGTCTGCTTTTTAGAAATTTCTTTATAATACACATTAATTATTTAAATGGTTAGTCAGCTGTGATTTCTGCTCTATGAGAACTCAATTCCATACATATTATCCTTGCTGCAGTGAAATTCAGCAACTGCACTTTGAGAGGTTTATTTAACAAACAAAAACAAACAAACAAATCAATATTTCCCTTAAGAGTTGTAAAGTAATTATGTGTATTCTAAAAGGCAGTATTCTGGTAAGATGAGGAAGAAACCCTGTGCAGTGTGTAGAAGCTTTAAAAACACCCTATATATCAACCAGAAGTAAATACACAGTCCTGTGCTTCAGTGTGTGTTTTAACAATAAAAACTGATATTGTAATATGTGTTCATGTCATTTTGGCTAATCTAAATCCAGACTCAAACAGACTATATTGACAGGTATTTTGATATCTTGACATTATGACTTCCAGGAAATGAATGGGGTAAATACAACTCTATATATGTATATATATAAAAAAATAAATAAATAAAAGAGGTCTGCATTAAGGTGGTTCAGCGGAGGATAAGGCCTGGCCCTGGGCCAAGAGCTGGCAGTTGACTAATGACTTTCACTGAGGTGTCAGCTGTAGATTTATGCCCAAAAGCCTTAGTCTACTCACAGCACCTATATAGAAGTGTTATGATGCTTTGCCCTCCCAGTAATGCCCCGTATCCAAGATCTCCTTGCCAGGCACAGTGGACGTAAAACAGTGCGATCGAACCCTTAGTATCCAGTGCTGGAGATCACTAGGTGGAACGCAGCACTAGGTTGTGCTGGTGATAGCCGGGTCGGTTCAATTTCAGAATGAGCCTGCTTTTAGCGGATAGTTTTAAAACGTCTCTGCGCATTCACACAGCTTGAGCTGTCAGAGATGTTTAAATGATGTGGAAGTCAAGGCTTTGACAACTTATTTGGTGTGCTGGCAGCCTCTGTAACACTTTCATCTTGAAAAAAAGGCTGATGTGCTCATTGAATGTGTAACGCCAAGTACATGCTGGAGTACAAAGGAGTAGTTATGCATTTGCTTCAGGGAGAAAGTATCAACCATGAAAGTGTCAATGATTTAAAATAGTATCTTATACTGCTGCAAATTTGAACATGAGAGCTTGTTCTTAGTGTTGCAGCAAATGCAGCAGTTTAACCAGAGTCTGTGCATTTACTTAATTTAATACAATGTAAATGGTAAAGATAAAAGTAACTTTACCTAGACAAGTTAATCTTGTTTCTAAATCAGGTGGCATTAGATAATGAATAGTGATGCTGGACTGCAATGAATTTAATGAAAACTATGAACCCTTTTGGAACATCCTTCATCCTATCTAAAGCTCTTCTTCAGGAACTGAAGATACTGCATTAGCCATTTTGAGTCTCATATTTCAGGTGAGGAAATAGTTAGTCAAGCGCCTTAGTGAATCTGCTGTTTCAAGACAGAGACAGATAGTGTCATTTAGATTAGTTTTTTCTTTTTTTGTCCCCAAGAAGTCGGCATCTGAGGACATGCATAAGTTATTTGAGAAAGACAGCTGGCTAGATGCATTGATGTGCATTTGGGACGGATGGGCTACCGTCATCAATCAGTCTCTGTGCATCTTCTATCAATGTCAATCATTTAAACTCAAGGAATACTAGTGTCATGCCTGAGGAGGGGACTGTATGGCAGGCCTTGTCCCTTTCAATTACTGGTGACCAAACCATTTCCATCTTATAGGTGACATGAAGCAGATATACATGGTTGTTCAGATCCTTCTTCACAACTGCACTGCCTAGAAGACGACCTTCAAAGGCAACGTGAACCAGTAGAAGGGGTAAGCTCTCAGACCTCTACAATTACACATCAGAAAATCTTTGTATGACCAGTGGCGAGGACCAAGGTTCATGCACCAACACTGCCACACTAGCCATCTACAGCCAGAAGGTTCTGGCATTATAAATTAGGTCATGCTCCTTGGGTTGAACAAGATGGCTGGGGTTCTCTCTCCTGTTGCTCACAGCAACACCTAAGGTCAAAATGCTCCCTCTCGGGCCCTGGGTGAAATTGAACAAATAGTGGTCTTCTCCGCGTGTGTTACATCACCCACTGAAGTCAAGGGAGTGAGAAGAAATCAACAAATCACAGAGTGCAAGTTGGCATAGGTGTCATGTTTTAAAGGTGGAGACATGAGAAATGGGTAATTGGCCATGACCTGAAAAAACAGGGCCAAGATCAAAAGTTCCCTGGGCACAATGGATGTGACTAGAAATTCTATTGATAGTACTTCCAATACTGTGTGCTCATCAAAAATCTTTCCCAAAGTTTTTGAATATTTATTATATTTAATATTTAACTTATTCTTCATTGTAATTGATTACTCAGATCTGAGCAGGAAGAAAGGCAGACAAAGGGGTGACAAAATGCATAATTTTATTACAATTCCTGAAATTTAAAAAAGTTTAATCGAGTATGGCTGTACCCACGTCTCAAACTGTTCAAATTCCTTGTCAAATTTCTGCTTTTTGCACCTTTAGTAATTTTCTGTCAGGACTATTCCGTTCATGAAGGAACCATTAAATTATGTAAAATTGCCGTGTGTCTAATGCTGCTGAAGTTTTCTTGAGGACTGTTGTGAGAGCCACTCTGAGCAGGACCAAGAACTTCTCTGCCAGATTAGTTTCTACGCTGCTGTCATTATTACACTGTACGTGAAGAGACTGGAATTCTGCAAACAGGATGACATTTTTCAGATGCTTTCAGCTGTCTGTAAATGAC
This sequence comes from Arapaima gigas, assembly GCA_900497675.1. Classification (NCBI taxonomy): domain Eukaryota; kingdom Metazoa; phylum Chordata; class Actinopteri; order Osteoglossiformes; family Osteoglossidae; genus Arapaima; species Arapaima gigas. The sequence continues at coordinate 66,766 of UFQX01000137.1, forward strand.
CATCGCTGTCAGACCTATGCTGGGATGCACGGGGTGGACTGTGAGGACTGTGCCAACCCATCAAGGGGGCACATACACATGTTTGCACTCACTCACACAGACTCTCACACTGGTGAAAGTTTAGATCCAGCAATTCATCAGAACCACATGCAATTGCTGTGGGAGGAAACATGAGGAAACCCCAGACACCGGCAACGCTAAAGTCAAACCCAGAGCACAAGGGCTGTGAGGTGGTGCTACCCACTGAGTCGTCGTACTGCCAGCTTTTTCTATTATTAATTTTTGTTAATGTTAATCAGAGCTGCTCAGATAAAAAAAAAAAAAAAAAAACTCAGGGAGTGATGTTGTGGAAAGAGCAGCTTTGGGAAGCCATGGAAAGAAAACTCACAAAAGCCAGCAGACTAGGGACTCTATTAGTGTCTTATTAATGTATCCATATATTGTTTAGGAGGGAAACCCTGACATGTTCAGAAAAAATGACCAGTAATGACATACTGCTACTACTACTTAGAATCTGTGCAGTTCATTATGATACGATATACATACAACTTAGAAGTAGTTAACTTTCTTTTATAGGTTGAACATTACATTTAATGTTACATTTAACACTGTGGAAAGCATTTTGCAAAACATTGCCACCTGTCTAAAAACTGAATCATCTGCTACAGCTTAGATAGTGAACATTTTTAACACATTCATTATTACATAAATGTGTGACATGTTTAATGTGTGGTTGGTTTAGTGCAAAATTATGCTAAAATCCTAAATTTATACAATACCCTGAAAGCATTAGAACAATTTCATGGTAATCCCAGATAGCTTTCTCTGTGTATTGCTGACAACAGGAAGCAGACGCATGCAGGCGGAATTCACCGAACTCAGTTTATTGCCGAAGGAGAGTCCAACGTTATGGTCACAAAACAGGCGTAGGTCAAAACCCGGGAGTCAGAATAACACTAGCGACTTGGCAATAAGGCTTGAGGCTTAAGCGGTGGTCAAACACGAGAAGGGCTAACACTAGGAATGCTCAGTATGCTATGAGAGATCATTGGCAATACTTCACGGAGATCAGTGAATGACACAGGTGTATATATACAAGTGGGAGGAATGATGAGCAGGTGTACGGGATTAGCCATCAGGACCAGCGATAGGGCGCGTGACACTCTGCATGATGTGGGTTCTTGACTTGGGTTCCCATTAATTTCAGTAACTAACTGTAGGCTGTAACAGAACAGTATCCATATGATATAAAACCTTTACAAAAGATGGCAATATTATGTCTACCTTTAAGTTTTTCACAATTACGACGTAAAAATCAATCAAAGACTCAGTATATTCAAACATTGCTTAGTCCAAAAAAAAAAACTTTAAAACATTTTATATTTGTCTCCAAAGACTAGGTCTGATTTGTACAAAGAATGTGCTGGAACACAAAAAGGACTCAGTTTTAGCCTGCTGGTTGTCTTGGACATGTGTCCAACCTGGACTGCTGCCTAAATCAGCTCCTAAATGAATTTCTGCACCCACTCAAGCAGCAGATATAATAATGTGACAAAATCTTTCAATAAGTGGTAAGTAAACATTAAGAAACTTTGAAAGGAAAAATGAAAAGATAAACTGAATTTTATGTGTCACATTTAAAATGTGGACCTTCTTTCCCTAATCTATGCTTAGTTTTAGTACAAAGGAAAGAACTCTTCAGTTATACATTTTGTAACCAACTCTTTCAGGAAAGACTTGTGGTCCAAAGTAATAAAATAAGACAACCCTTCACTTGAAGAATCTTTTCTTCATCTACAAAGCAAATGCCAGTTTTTCATTGTGCTGCTGTTAAAACCAAAATAATGAACAGGAAATATTTGAATATGACTTCTTTAACAGGTAGTGAAATTGGCTACATCATAGTACAAAAAGAGAATCACAATGACAAAAGAACATAAAATCTCCTATTTGAAAACCAATTCATATGCATATGTCAGAACTGCTTTGTATTCTTCAACAAGGACATTGAACTTTAAAGGAGAGTGTAGAATTTGATCTCTGTCATTTAAAGAAAAATTATCTAATGTTTATTTAATCAACTGATTTTTTTGACAAAAAACTTACAGTGTTAAGATATTCTACGTTTCACCCAGTTATAAAGCTGAGTACATTCTTACCTTTTACAACGTTTTACCGTTGCAATTTATGGTATTTATGCAGTAATAACTTGTTCAAGGATACTACAGCAGGACACAAGACCTGAACCTGGGTCTGTATGAGCAAAATATTAACTCTAAATCCCACACTTTCTTCTACTGCCTGAAAAAGTGCTTAACAGTATGCAATAAGGGCTAGAGTTCATCAAGGGGCCAAATCAATAACTGAAGACCTAAATATGTTATTGGGCTGAGATTAGGGGTAATAATTCACATTCAAGAAAGTTACTTAAATAGACATAGATTGTAAGAATGTAGAAAGTGTGGTTCCATGGTGCCAGATACAGAACATTCTGATGGATGGATGAGAGAAAAAGCATTGAGAAAGCAAATTGATAGCTTCTACTGTGGTTGATAATAATACACGTGCAAATTTAATATTTAAATGACATAGCCAAGCACCTTCTGCTTCCAGGATAGGCACCAGACCACCATGATCCTCCTCAGGATAAGCACTTAATGATAATGGTTTTCATACTTAAATAACATATGTATGGATTCATACACATATAAAATCTGCTCAGAGATCTTCTTTAGAGATCAACATCATGTTCAGTTTTTCCCAGACTGACTGCAATTTGTTAAAATTTATTGAAGAATTTTTTATTATTTTAGTTCCTTGAGAAGTAAAAGGATTTTAAGATAATCCTTAGTTTATTATTTGAACCAAACAACTTGGTGGATGAGTTGATCTTGGGCCTTGTCAACTTACTGAGGGAGCCTCATTATTGTAAGGCATAAAAGTCAGTTAAGAGCCTGTTCATCAGTTTGAAAATTCATGAAAAGAGAATTATGTCCTTGTCCAATTGATGATTTTTAGTATTTTTATCCATGATCAGTTAATGACACAAACGGGAGAGGAAGTTTCAATGGATGATAGAGAAATTCTTTATCCTCAAAAACAATTGCTAATTCACACCTTCTTTAAAGACACTATAAAGGATAACATAGAAGATGTCTATTAGTTAAGCTGCAATTAAAATGTTATAGAAGTATTTAATCTGAACAAATAGTAATGAATCCAGCTTGTGGCAACGCTATTATGACTTCCAGTACTTGTAAGACATGTTATGTAGCAGATGTAAGGATTAAAAAAATAGATGCAAAGATGCACCACGGGAAAATTGTCCTGTCTCACACTCGACACTGATCTAAGCACAAATGGTCTTACTGCCTCAGACAAACAATTACTTTCACTTCCAGGCAAAAAAAGTAATCGAAAACTGTCAGGATCTCTTTTAATGATCCAAACTGCAACTAATCAAAACTTTAAGAATCTTCAGTCCTGGCTTAACACATTGTCTGACCAAAAGTTCCTTACTGAAAGCCAGCACACTATAAAAGGAGGCAAGACTTATTCTTCGGGAGCTGATTTTCTACTGATTAAATAGATAAAATCAATAATAAAATGAATTTAAAAAAGTGTGTGTGTGTGTGTGTGTGTGTGTGTGTGTGTGTGTGTGTGTACAGGGTCTTTGTGAGCAAAATAACTATACAGTTTGTGTGCATTATATATATGTATATATATATATATTGATATGAAATATTATATGACAAAAATATGCACATAAACATATATATCATTATTTTTTGATGATGAACAGGTAAGGTGATGTGTGGTATCTGATGTTCTGGTGGGAATAGTTTATTGAGCCCATCACACATTTTAAGAAACTAATTTAGCCTTTTTCAGGAGTCTGGTGTCTTCTCCGTTTGATTCAGAGTATCAGTGGTTTAACTGCAAAACTTGATCACAGTGATAAGTAAAGTCTAGTTCCAAGTAATAAACACATAAATTATAAACTTACACAATAACACATGCATTTGTCATCCACCCACCCACCCATCCATCCATCCATCCATCCATCCATCCATCCATCCATCTATCCATCCATCACTTGTTCAGTGAAGGGTTGTGGTGGTCCAGAGCCTTCCCCAGGAATAATGACACTGAGTGCAAGTACCCTATGGTGAGGAAACAAGTCCATCATGTAGCATTCAGTCAGTCACTCATATATACACACACGATGCAGGCAATCCAGAGTCACAATAGAAAAAGCAGAATCTCAAAAAAGACAAGAAGAACATGCAAACACCACATGAACCAAAGTACTGCTGTTGTTGCTACAGCAAGAGCTTTTTCCCAAAATGGTATACTTAATTATGAGCTAATATTTAGCAAACATATGTGATCAATGTGACTTGAACTTTATATATTTCCTACAATGAGTTACCCATTAAATATAGCAATTTAACACACTCAGTCAGTCACATATTTACAGCTTATGGAGAATTTAAAGTCACCAGTTTGCCTGAAACACGCATTAGGACCAAGAAAAGAAATGGAAGCACCTGGAGGAAGCCCACAGAAGCATAGGAATAACTTGTAAGCTTCATACAGGTCAAACTGGATTCAGAACCACACGTGAATGCATGTCCAAGATGCTGCAACAGAGCAGTTATCACTATCCACCTGTACATCTGTAGCAATAACATAAAGAGAGAATGAAAATAAACCAATTGAAGGTGTGAATTTTTTAAACATTATTCTTGGGCCACAAAAATATATAATATATGTTAGTAATTGTCCCTCATTGGCATGTTTAACAACCAGAAACTTTTTCCAGTACAGTAGAATATTGGTGAGTCGATCCAGAATTGCAGTGCTGGAAATGGTTTCACACTAGTTTGTGTGCATTCAACCACAGATGAAAAGAATGCAGATTCAGCTAGAGAAGAAATGTTTGCAGGCTGCCATTCAATACATTTCTCAAACAAATAAATACAGATGTCAAGGTAGGGATTTTAGTGGGTAATTGATTCATCACAATCCATAGTTTTGGATTTAAAAATGGATTTTATTTCAAGGTCTTTAAATCGGTTGCTGCTCTTTGCATTCAGTGAACCAGAATACATCTAACGTCCCGGATTGAAAACCACCAACGTATGATCAAAGCTTGTCTGTGCCATGCAACTGCACAGCGGGGTATTGAATGGAGAGAAATTCAATCAGGTCAGCAACCTAAAATATCCTGAAGCAGCCGGTGTAGAACAAGCTGCAACAGAAGTGTTCTTGGTACAAAGATAATTTTTCAATCTTCAAAAAAAAAAAAAAAAACTGAAGACCACCAATCAAACTTGACCAATTGGGCTTTACTGATAAAACATCAAACACAGAATTCATCCTGCACCCCTCCTGGAGGTGGCAGGGTGGTGGAAGAATCCTGATGCACAGGAAGACACAGATGCCTACTGGCACAGGGGTACTGGAACTAACTTCTGTTGTCTTTTGACGTTACACCAAGAATATAAATGGATATATTGTGTAAGTATATAAATAAATATACATTACAATGCTGATAGAAATGTGGTTGCTATTAGAGAGAAGAAGAAATGGCACATCTTACCTGCAGACAAAGTAACAGCAGGATCACCATAATGGCATAAAAAGGAGGGCCGTGGAAATTTGAGTTTTTTAAATTGGTTAAGTATGTCACTTACAGGTATTTTCTCCTTGCCATTTAATGTTCATCACTACTCTATTGTGGAATTCATAAATGAGGAAATTTCCAAGATTGCAGAAAAGCCCATGCAATGTCAGTAATGCTGTCCAGATTTAACCCTGCTGTACTAACTCAACTCCTCTTTTCACCAAACCCCCGGGAGCAAAGTTTCAAATTGTTTTGGGTACACAGGACATAAAACAATTGTTCACAGAATTTTTTTTTAATGTGATTTGGAAAAAAAAATGATTTGCAATATTTTAACAGACTTAATAAGTGGGAGATGTGCTCCTAGTAAAACAAGCATCTTATCTCATTGCAGATGATCCTAAAGCTAATCTGATAGTATCTGGCATTTAATTGCTATCATGTTAGGTCAGTAGGTTATTGTGTTAATTTTGCACGACTTCACAGTGCTACCAATTTAATGTATTTGTACAGACTAGTAAATTATGTAAAAGTGTGAATTGGTTAGGGACAAAATTAAATGGTGGAAACCGGCCTTTCATATTTAAGTAAAACTATTCCTACACATATTTCACTTATCTTGCAGTCATGGAAGTAGACTTGGAGAGTGTTATATGTCAATGTGACAAGAAACCACCATAGGAACAGCTCAGCTCTGCTGGCCATTACATAGTGGCTCCACAGTGACCTGACTGGTGTCTGTGACTTGCTGGCTGTCGGCGGTGAGGCTCCTGGTGTCCATTTGCTGTATTTTTGCCCTGCATGGTACATTTTGGTTCGCAGTGGGTAACAAAGGAGGAGATTGCAGGTACGGAGGAAATCAAGTCAGCTTCCTGGTGAGCGAGAAATCAGAACATAAAGATGTTGCTCACAAATAACAGTGCACAACATCTGGCGAGACAGTAGTGAAATTAGTCAAATTTAATTTTCAAATAAATGAGCGCATTAGTTCTCTGATCTCTGATTTCACAAGTGGAATAAAGCCAAAGGTGTTACTGCTCTTTGAAAGTTTTCTTAATGAAGACCAAACATTTTACTTAAAATGATAAACAGTGTGATAAATGACATTCGTGTCATAGTTCTGTTTTGTAGAAGTCTCTGCTCCACTGTTACGGTTAATTTTGAAGAATGTGCTACATTTTTTTCCAAAGAAAAAGAAACTGCTGAAACAACTAATAGTGGCTACTATTTTTTCCTTGGCTACATTGCCAGACTGAGCTAAGATTTCATTTTCTCTGACCTTGGAAATCATTCTGAAACTGACTGCCAGTCATTTTTGCGCCATAGTTTCAAAAAACACTGGTCAGCAGCCAAGGATAATAAATAACTTCAGCAAGCAGAGAATCAAATTGTCTAAGACCAGTTCATCTGTGGACAAAAAAGCATTACCTTATTGATCCCACTTTCATGTAAAGACCACGTGTTGCCTGTGTGGTTCCATGTGTGTTTATACATGGTAAACAACTTAAAATCTAACATTTAAGATACATTAAGAGCCCACATGTCTGTAGCGAACACTTCTAGACCAACTGAACCTCTGAAGAAATGGCAAGTTAAAGTTTTTTTTTTCTTTTTTCCTTGAAGGAAGGTACTTATTGCAATGTCACTCTCCATTATATTTAGGTCATTGTTTTTTACCCCTCAGCTGCCCAGATGAATAAAAGCTTGAATCAACCAGGTAAAATCTGATTGACTTGGACATTTGAATGATTTATTTAATTCAATTTCTTCCTTTTTTTATGTCTACATTCTTGGTAACAGAAATGCTCAGTATACAATGACAAAGCAGCAAACAACGATTTGATTTAAAGCAATACTGTGTTGCATGCTATATTATTTTTGGAATAACCAGAAAAAAAGTTTTTCATTTCTTTCACTTTTTTTTTATTTTTCTCTTTCTCATTCTCTGGTGAAGAAGAAATCTATCAAAGAGACTTACAGATCTTCATTCTACGTTTCGCAGTTGAAATCTGGTTCCAGTGTCCAACAATGTGAGGAGCGAAGACGTGTCGAAGTAAAGCTGGCAATCGTGAGTGAGAGGAATTTGAATAAATTAATCATTAGTATTACAAAGCATTAGATACGCCAGCATCAACGGTTTGGTACATAATTAAGAAGGACAAAAGCACTGGTCAGCAACAATAAATGACTTGGTACATTATGAAAGAACACTCTAGGGGATGCCTGAAGAAGATATTCAGCTGTGTTCAAAAGCTTCCATAACAACAGTCCAAGAGAGCAGGAAGGAAATGATGTGGTTTAAATTGCTGCAAACAGAAGACTATAAATAGACAAATAAAAACTTGACGGTAAACTGCAAGGTACAAACCAACAGCAAGACTCAAGTACAAAAAAGCCAAGTTCCAGATTGTTAAAAAATATGTACATGAGTTGGCCAAGTTTTTTTTTTTTCAGGAATGAGTATTATTAATCTTAATACTATATGACTATAATAAATATTAACACTATAACAATACTTATTCATCTGCTTACAATATTAGGGTTACACAATGTCAGACTACCTCTAATTAGTTCAGGATAAATATCCTGAAAAAGATGGCAAAAGAAGGGACTCATACCAGGGACCTTTGTCTCGCAAGCTAACAGTCCTAACTGCTGCACTATCTGCTGCCCCCATAAAGATCTGAGACAAAGATTAATCTGTACAAGACAAAACTAGCTCAGCTGTGTCATCCATGTACAGTGGCGGAGGTTGTATTGCAGCTTGGGCACACGGGGTCGGGGGCTGGGGGCTCATATAAGAGTTATTGCGGTTGATGGATCCCTGGACTTATTTGATAACATGAACGCTAACAGGACAGATTTTTCTAAGCATCTTGTGATTTCTTTAGCTTGCAGAATTCAGGTAGTCTTTACATGCCAAGGACATTCCATAAAATACAAAATAAAACAATTTTTTCTGCATATACACTTAAACCCCTGTCTTTGAGCTCCCAGTTTCTGAATTCCTTTCTAACCACGAAAGCAAATTATCCATCTTGATTTTATTTTAATTATCTGACATCCTTCCCTATTACCTGCATGCAAACTAAACACAAATTCATGTTTAATAAATTACTGACTACAAATTCTCTCATAGATAAGCATACATGCCAGATACAGCCTGGACCCTTGGAGCAGCTCTTCAGCTAAGAAGTCCAGGAGCCAATAAAATGGTATTTTTACAACAAGTCCTGATTGTTTAGACTAATAAGTGTAGAAAAGGGTGAGAATTGGGATTGATGAGGCAACCATTTCTATTTTTGCCTTAGGACCTCGAACCATTAATCTACCCCTGTTCTTGAACACATTCATTCTAGGTTCCTTATATCATCTGGTTCACTTTATTTATTTTCTTTTTTTAATAAAGGAGCCATTGACATTGTTGCCTTGATAGATCTATTGTTCCCTAAAAAAATTAAAAAAAAAATATCTTGGCAACCATTGTACCTATCCATACAAGTGCTTTTAGACTCCCCAACGCAATAGACTGCTGACAACCTAGAAAGTGCATTAAGTAAGCTGACCCTGCTTGTCTCATATTCATATTCAATGTGGTGTCCAATTTGTATTTTTGCCATTAACCAGAAAGCGAGCAAGCAATAACCGAGGCAGCTAAGCAGTGAACAATACATTTTAAATCAATTCTGTCAAGCATTACAATAAGCACAGGGAGTGCAATTTTCTAAGATGATCAGAAGCTGACTTAAAATGACTATGCTCAGCAGGAAATATTGGAGAAAACAAAGATGAGATTGGAGCGCTTCAGATAATTAGAAGCTGGATGTTCGCAGAGGCGCAAACTGTCCGATGTGGAAAAAAGAACACGTGGAAATGTGCAGAGACGTTTCTCATCAATTTTTAAATAAACATTCCTTCTTAGCAAAGTTGAAAAACATATTCAGCCAGGATATGTGTTTCATACTCCCATTGTGTATTTAACTAAAATGGAATCACACGTAAGTCTCTGGAGTCCTGTTTTAGTTCATATGAGTTCATGTAAGTTTGGGTAACATTATTCATGTCCAGTTATGTTACATATATGCAATTCAAATAAGATTCCACATTATGCAGCATATTTAATCAGCATTTATAATGTAACTATAAAAAAACTTTAAAACAGGATTTAACACTTCTAAGTAGAAATTCACATCACTTGATGTAGCTTTTCAGTTTAGAAATCTATTGATTATGTGATATTAAAACCCAGGCAATTGTTTAAAGATTATTTTACTCATCCCAGAAATTCCCACTCGTTTTGACATACATATACATGTTGCTGTGATAACATTATCTGTGCAAATGCGCATCCACAAAACGTTTATTTCTAAAACAAAACCATTCAGTGTACTATTTATTTGCACAATCCACTATAAATCCATATACAGACACAAGACTTTAGCTAGGTGTAAATGATTCTTTAAATCATTATTAGCTTTTATCTCTTTCCGAACTCCTCTAATTTACCAATTCTGTTTCTCTCTAACAAAGAAAAATTGAAGCAAGAAGCCGCACCCTCATCTATTCAACTCGCAACTAGATTAAAAAGGAAAAATACTTCATTGAGTACAAAAGAGTGGCAAAATTTCTAGCAAATATTTTGCAGATGTACAGTACTTTCCATTTTCTGTCAATTAACTTAAACAAAAATACAAAACCAAGTTTGTCTGCTCCCAAAGCCCGCTTGACAAATGGATTCGTCCTGGTGGGATTAAACTATACTACAACATTGTAAATAGAGTGGATCACAAGGTAGAATGTCAGGCCAGTCAGGATCATGTCAAAACAGGTAACCAATAGTTTCACTGGGCAGATCAATATGAAGATGCTCTGAGGTTGCAAGCAGTGGTAATTATACGAAATCCATAGCTGCGCTGAAATTCTCAGGCTACATAACTGTATTTCAAAATCTGTAACCTAGAAGCACAAGGTAGCATAACATGGAGGTCTGTGAATTGAATGGAGGTCTTGAAAGGTAGTTCCACCTTTTTGCTGTCGTACCCTTGGGTAAGATCCTTGCCAGAAGACTCCAGCAAAAATTCCTTGCTGTATAAACACATCATTGATTGTAATCGCCTTGTTGTTATACAAATCACTGGAAGTTGGACGAAGGCATCAGCTAAAAAGTTCTAACTGAATATGATCTGTAAGAGAGAGGCTATGATGAATTATAAATTAACATGGTTGTGTTTATCAGACTAGTGTATGTAATCTAATATGTGATAAATATATTAGACGCATTATTTCAGTTTATGGGACATCACAGCTACACACCTGGAAAACCATTCAGTTAAATCAATGGGATGCATTTAAAACATTACATATTGTTCCCTCTTTTATATTATATTATATTATACATAGGTATATATTCTAATAAGAATCACAACCCATTGAATGCATTTTTAGAAACATAACACGGCTGTCTAGTGATATATTATAGAATCTCCTGAGTGCTGGGATTCAACTTAGAGATGCAAGTTGTAGTTTATGACACCAAACTGAAGACTCACACCATTGGGCATGTTTATGGATTTGCTTTGGTCTTTTGAGAACAAGTGAGAGGACATACACATTTGCAGTGTATTGAACACAGTAGTTTCTACTCCTAAAGCCACTGGGAAGGGAACACATTGTTTCCGGTCCTCCCTTTCAAACCACAGAGCACTCCTGATAAACCCGTAGGTGATGTTCTCACTCTACAGTTTGCTGGTGTTTACAAGACTTGTCTAACACAAGCAACCTGCGACATAAAGAAGTGATTCCCCAAATGTAAAACAGCAATATGCAATGAAGAACGTGGCGTTCTAAGTACACAGCTCCAGAGATAATGTCTAAATATTCTAATCCTGTGCTGTAGCTGAAATGTTTGCTCTGACTTTTCCCAGACAGGCAATTGTGATTTGTACAGCTTGATGCAATAAAACTGCTGTAGGGCTTATATTAAACTTTTTAAATATATTAATGCTACTAAACTATTGAATACTATTGTTTTGTGCAACACAGACCTTCCTATTACCAAGTAGGTTATGATCACTGTCGACATCTCTGCTTCTGGCTGCTTGGTCTTACTCAGAAGCTTGTCATTTCATGGTTTCTGTGTGGTGGAATGAACGTCCTCTGCCTCTTAGATTTGCTGAATTTCTTCTCAAAAGAACATCTGTTCAAGACCCACTTCTCTCCTGTCCTCCTAATAGTTAAATCATTTTTGGATCACACCATGTGATTGTCATCCTTTTCACATATTCTATCTGGACTTCAGTTGCCTGCACAACTACTTGGGTAATCTGTGTCCACAGAAACAGTGACATCAGATAAACTGCACTTGGGAAATTATGCATATGGGCTAATGGGTAGAGTAGCACTTACAGTATCACCTTCCATTGAAAGGTCCCATATTTGGATCTCCATGTCCCACCAATGTACAGAGTACTTACCCTGAGTTGCTGGGCACCTGTGTACTTTGGGGGAGAGAGAAAGCAGGTAGTGCTAAACACTCACAGTGCCTTGGCTGCTTAGGGTAGGTCTGAATTGAGCTCAATCTGTGTGGATTTTACACGTTAACCCCATATCTGCCTGGGCTTCCTCAAGGTGCTCTGCTTTCCTCCCACAGTCCCAAAACATGTGCATCAAGTTCAGTTTAATATGTGAATATGTGAGCGTCTCAGTGGGTGTGGGGCCACCCCAAGGTGTATTAGTGATTTCATGACCCTCAAGAGACACGAGGTTAACGAAAATGAGGGGTTCAGTTTATACATGGGTAAATATCCTAAGCTGCTTTGGAGGAAAATGTCAGCTCATTTAATTAATGATGTATTTTTGTTGTAAAAGGCAACCAGAAAAGTTTATGGCAAAATCAAACAACAAAAAGTGCTTTACATAGCAGTGTGGCTGCTTTGCTTGGCTTCCAGACATCACTGTGAGTGTGTTTGCAGAGGGGATTTATGGCATGAACTTGATTGTTCCTATCCGGGTTGGCTATTCAAACCCTCTCTTCACGGAAACTTTGTCAATGTTTTATGCAGTAGCGAAAATGCAATGGCAAAAAAAATGCGAATTGCTTCACTCACACTTTTTCCCCCCTGTCACTTCTGCCTCTGGTTTATTTTGTGCATAATCCTTTAATCAGGTTTTAAATGTTTTATTTATTTATTTGTTTATTTATTTATTCATCAGTTGCTTTCACTGAGCTTTGAAACAAAAATGTCTGACAAATAATCATTCACATTTTTTTTTTCCCAGAGAAACAGGAAAGCTAAAACTGGGGGTATTGCCAATATTACGAGACCAGTTGATTTAGGTTTTGATTCTCAGACTAAGATAAAACTCAACTGACATCTAAATTGAAACTTTATTCCCTAGCTTTGAAGTATGAGGTGCCTGTTGTTCATTTTCCATCAGTTACTTCCATTCTCAGCTTCTACCGGGTCATTTTTTTCTTGTTTCTCATTTAATTTTGCTACTAATGAACCTTTTTCCTGACTACAGTTTCTAATTAACTTTCACCTGTTCCATTGACACGATCAATAACACAATGGTTCATATAAACAAAGACCCCACGTCGACCAAAAGCATGTTATGAGTTGCAGTAAGGCAAGTTAGATGAAACAGTATTCAATTAGCAAACATTGCTGTTCCTATATTTCTGAAGGTCTGAATTCCTTCCATTCTCAGGGAAGTAAAGGGGCTGCAGAAAGACCTGCAGAAAATGTCCCATTCATAATTTAGACTGCTAATGCCACCAAGACAGTTAATAAACCTTTAATAATTCAATATAGCATAATGAAAAGTCAAAGTCCCCACCAAAGCAGGTCGATGATAATAGAAGTATAATGTACGTTCATTTTTCCAGTTCACCTCAGAAATGTGTGCCGTGAAACACTCCCGGTAGAATTTTGGTTAAACTGGTTAATCGCGATATTTCATTAGCACTTCTGAAAGTGCTAATGCTAATGACATCATTAGAAAAAAAATCTGTCAAATGAGTTGCTATTCTCATACTTGAGTAATTACTTGACAGAACTTTAGCATTTTTTTTCTAGACTTTCAGTATAGATATATGACTGTGTATATATGATGGGGGGGGTCCATCTAGAAGAAAGCCATGTTAAAGTGCCTCCACTAAAATGTAAGTGGAGTTAACCTATTGATTTCAGAGTAAGATACTACAGGTCTTGCAGTTCCTTCTATGGAAGTTCTGGAATAACAAGAGTACAGTTAATATGTGATGTTGATATTGTTCAAAAAGAAGCAAAGTGCTCTTTATTTCGCTTTGGTTATATTATTACAATGACACACCTAAAAACAGTTTACCTACCACTTATGGTTAATGTTAAAATACACACGAAGACTCTCATTTTCACGAATCACTTTCTCCAGTCAGGATCACAGAGGTCCAGAGCCAAATCCCAGAATTACTTTGCTCTTGTCACACTCACAAGAAAGAGATGTAGCATTAGGAGTCTTGTCTAAGGACTCTTACAGAATAAGGGTGTATTCCTGAACCAGGAATAAAAACCCAGTTTCTCATATATTATGTGGTGGTGTTATCCACTATGCCATACAACCAAAAATAAATGAAGGTGGTGGAGAAAAACAGCAGTAAGATATTGTGGGGCTTCCACATCCAGACAGATAAACAGGTAATGGCTAACCAACCAGATATAGTGATAATAGATAAGGAGGAGAAAACAGCATGAGTACGGGATGAAAATATTTCATGTTACCGTAGTATTAGGAAGAAGGAATATGAGAATCTGGAGAAATCTCACAGACCAAGAGAAGAACTGGAGAGAAAGTGGGCAGAATGAAAACCAAGGCAGTTCAACTTGTGATAGGAGCACTTGAAGCTGTGACCCCTAATCTGGCTCCACCAGGTTCTGGGAATGACAACATCGATTTTAATTCAGAAGAGCATTCAGTTCTAGGAACAGCAAAAATACTGTGTTGTACCTTCAAACTACCAGGGGTCTGGTTAAAATAGGGCGAGCAAGAATTTTGTAAATACATCACGTGTTCATCAGTGACCTGGAGTGGGTTTCAGAACAAATGTAAATATCCAGAATCAACAAGGGAGTAAATCACTCTGTGGCATCAAAAAGACGTAGTTGTGTTTCTGGAAAAAAAAATAATTTTTTTTAAAGTTTTGTGAAAGAGTACTGATGACATTAGAGAAGGTGACGTCTGGAGACTGACATGGTGTCATTCATGCATTTATGCTTTGAATATGTACACAAAAAGTGCAACCATTATACGCCTTTATTAATAATCTGCACCCCCCTCTCATCACAATGAAAAAAGCTTTAAAGTTCATTTAGTCGACATTTAGTGCCCTTTAAAAAAGTGCATTTGTACAGGTTTTAATTCTACTTTTATGACTGTAGAATAACACAGAGCTCATATTTTAGTTCCACTGTTTATTGTTCATATTGTTTTAATCTGTTAAACAATCCACTCATTGTTTACAAAAGGATGTTTGGGGCTCAAATTTAAACCAAACAATGTTGTGTTTGTTTTATCTAAGTGAGGGGATAAGTCCAAAATTGAAAAGACCTCCAATTTGTATTGCAAATCCATTTTTACTGCACATCACCCATGAATGTGACATGAACTCACCCTTCCCTTTAATAATCTTCCTTTTAATAATCCAACAATGATGATCACTATAGTGCTTTCAAACTGGTTATATATACTCTTGAATGCGCTATTAATTTTCCATGTTAGGCAAGCATCATGTCAAAAGAAGGAACTACATAAGTATACAAGCAAATATGAAGTAATACTATTAAGCTAAGTAGCTTGTTTAGGGGTACAGCAGGTGGTATTTGAACCTGGATCCTTCAAGTGCAAGGCATCTCTAAACGCTGCTATGTACATGATGAAGAAAAAAGTTCAATTTTGTAACACTCAATGAAGCTGATTTACAGTCATATTTCATTTTAAATTTCATGTTTAAAAACCACACACCTTTTTAGCAATACTGTATAAGTAATGAAGGAAAACAGAAACCCAAGTTTCTTTTTTTGAAAACTAAATAATTTCTTACAAACTCTAAGGCAAAAAAAAGAAAATCTTTGTATATGGGTGTTGTATAGGTTCTTCAAACCTTTCAAATCAAATACACACCTTTTTGCTTTATAAAAATGCCAGTGTCAAAAATCAGAGCATGTTTAGCAGACCTATTTGAGTTTGTTTAATTGTGTTGCCGCGAATGGCGTGTTTTGAGTTGTGATTTCTCACAGGGCTCACGGTCTCATCGCCTGCATTGTTAGTAGCTGCAGCTTCGGTCTCCCAGCAGCCGCAGGGCATTTGTTCATTAACCTGGAGCCCTGATTCGATCAGTGTGTTAGCTGTAGGTCTCAGAATACACCCTCTTCCAGATGTATGGGCCTCACAGATGAAGTGAGAGCAAGTGGAATATATTTATACACTCTGTCTCTGTCCCTGCTTCGCATGCGTACACACACACGCCTTGTCTGCCACTGAGGAAAACTGTAGTCAGAGCGGCTTTAGAGATGGTGCTTTTGATTGGAACAGGAAAGGAACCACAGCGACTGCCAAAGTAAGTCTGTCACAATACACTGAAAGCATGTGTCCTCCAGGAAACATGTCACTTGCAAAATTTGTGCTGTTTCCACACAATAAATACAGTGTCAGTGTTAATGGTTTTGCTTTTGCTGCTAGAAAGATGCTCACATAAACACACAAACACACACCAAAAACTTTTAGATGTTTTAAAGCAGTTCTATGTTTAAATTTCCATTGTATATTTGGTAAATACAAAAATTCGACCTTTTAAAGTGCGCACTTACTATTTTAATGAGGTGAAACTTTGGGATGCTCAGGTAACTGTTACAGGCATCACTGATCATTGTTAATATTTCTGAAAACCTGTTTTATTGTTATTTTTTTTTAAAACATCAATTGTGGCAACTACAGCGCAGAGACATTGTGCTGTTTTTAGGCTGCACCTCTTTTTTCAAAGAGAACATGCAACAAAATAACCGATATTAGCCAGGGGTTTTGCACGAGGCTCGTGGAAGTCGGCTGACTTGTCGGCAGTCACAGAATCTTTAAGGCTTTTCAAAGAATTAAACTGAAGGTCTACACTTAAGTAAGAAAACCAGGTTTAATAATAATTATTGCTAATACTATTTGAGGCACAGAGCTACGCAGCACTGATAAAAAAAAGTCCATTCAGAGACATATCCAAAACCACAGCTGTGAATTCCAGAAGCAATTAATATTTTAGATACCAATGTTCTCCAAACATCATCACCTCCTATTCTGAAAGAAATCAATACAGTTATCAGCTCTTTTCAACATCTCTTATTTTCACGGCAGTGAAAGGCCATATTATACAGAGCACCAGTTCCTTTGCAAACAACCAAAAATAAAAAAATAAACTTACAAATAAAATGACGATAAAGACTTCCTCTCATAGGTTTTATTGAGTCCACACTTATTATGAAAACCATAATATGTACTATATCATTTAATACACATTTGTTTTCGTGTAGAATGGTTTGTTTATTTGTTTTTGTACACGAGATATTTAAATTTATGGTAAGAATTTGCATTTTATTACTTGGCCCATCCAGTACTTTCAGGACTCTCACCGATCACCTTTTTCAGGTTGAGAAAAATGATTTCACTATATTGGAGACATGTGAACATTTAAGATAACAAGTTACTTAGTATGAATAGTGTGTAGAGGAATGCCCCAGAATGAAAAGCTGGCTAAAATTGGTGTCTCCGCGTCTCCTACAGAGCTATTATGATGGCCATCCAGCGTCTCAGCTCTTCGCGAAAAGGCGTCCAATAACACGGCATAAACCGGCAGACTTATGCTGTAAGTTAGTTTGGAGAAAAACATTAACTTAGCAGGATGAGACGACACGGGGTTGATTATATTGGATGATTAGAGCCTGATGCTTGAATTGAGAGGAAGTGGAATTAGGAAGGGAAGTCCTTTGCCACCGTGCTGTTAAGAGGTGTGTGGGACAAGGTGAATGCAGGGGACAGCTAATTGGATTTGATGAAGTTCGGGTAATTACTACCACAAAATTGTCCTCATCACTAATAAATAGCAATGACTGCAGCTCACAGCTGAACCGAAACAGGCATAATTACTGCATTAATACAGTAAATGAGAACAGTTAATAGAAGCCTCTCATTTGAGGTTAGAAATATTCATTGGACTTATCCCTGAAGACCTTAGTCATTGCTGCGAAAAAGGGAAACAGCACTTATTGGTGGCATAACAAGAGACCTGTTTATAAACTTTTTTTTTTTGTTTTTAATGTACAGTTTTTGGAGCGTAACGTTTAATGCTGAAATGAAAACGTTTCACGATAAATGTTTCAATATTAAGGCTTGACATCTTAATGAATACTGTTACTAAGGAACAAATATTGCAAATCAGTGATACTCATTTGTGTATAATCATCAAGACTTGTCTTGGAGGCCAGATAATAAATCATAATGCAATAACATGTCAGGGGACATAGCAGCATTATTAATATTAACACAAGTGAGACATTCAAAGAAAATTTGAAGGACTGAGCGCAGGACAGTTTGATACTCTGCATGTTCTTAAATGCCTATCGTGGTTTTTAAAAAGGGTTCACTTTAAATAATAAATTGAGGAGGCTAGCAGAATTTTCAGCATGTGCATGACTTCTTTAATGATTTGAGAAACAGAGCAGAAACTCGGCATTTGCCAGGCTGCTGTGTTTTCCCGAACTGACACTATGCATTATTTTCATTAGCAGCTCAAAGTTATCCCGCTTACGTATCTGACTTTAAATGCACTGTCTAAAGGGAATCGCGAATGAAGCGTTGCCCTTGATCTCTCCCCAAAACTGTCGGAGCAGCCACAGATGCTGAGCTGAAGGGGCAATGTTCCCGCACCTGGGTTGGCTACATTTTCACAGTGCCGGGAGGTGAAAGTCTCGTCTGCATGACATGCTACCATTTTATATATGTTTAAATAACTTAATTTTAAACCTCAGACTGAAGAGTACTTGATTTACAGTAATGAGTAATATAAACAATTTACCTGATTTATCTGGCTTATGTACAGTATAGTATTGTCGTCAGTAATGGACAAGGAACTCTTGTCATCTATGTATCCATTATCCTTAACTGCTTTACCTGGTCAGGGTCACAGTGGTCTGGAGCTTCTCTGAATCACTGGGTGCTGAGCAGGAATTCACATAATGGATAGCATGCCAGTTTGTTGTAGGGTTGCCCCAGACACACACACACACACACACACACACACACCCAGAAGCACAAACTATATGGGTGAGAAGCCTACACAGACAGGAGGAGAACATGCAAACTTCCTGATTGTAAATATTTCTGATAAATAACTACATTTTATAAAAAAAAAAAGAACGAAAATGTGAAAGCACTTGCATGTAAAATGTATATGAGAAGGAGAGGCATTTTTCATGGTATCTATCGATGTTGCATTTTTTTTTCCGTCTGAATTACTGTAAAGTGAAGCATCAGCAAAGATGAAATGCACATAAAAGCAAAAAATGTGCCGAGGAAGACATGCAAAAGGTCAAATACACAATGGCTTAACATCTTGATTGCTGGGGCATGGAAGGGAAATTTTGTTAGGTTGCTAAAAGAGAGATTATGTTTGCTGGCAAGCATCCAGTCCATTAAGTTAATATGTAATTGTTCACCATCTGAAGATGATGACTCATCTGACTGTGATTATATTATTCATGTTCACCTTGATCCTGTTGCTAACAATTACATTTAATAACGAGGACGGATAATTACAAATATTAGTTTATATGATTATATAATTGTTTCTACTAATAAAGTAAAACTTATGCATTGATGAGACAAATTTGCATCAATTTTAAATTGAAATTGCCTTTTGCAGACGACAAATCAGAACTATTACTCTTTCCTTTCAGAATTTGAACTTGTGAAATCACTCCTAACTCTTGTTTGCTGAAGTGCTTTTGTCCAGCTAATGCAAAGACATGATTTCTTCATGTGTTTACATGGCCAGTTACTTATAATCACACTGACTGGTCTATGCTTTTGTCATTCACATTATACTACATACTAATAATAATAGAATAATAGAAAACCTGCGCTGGATTCCACAAGAAAGCTAAAAAGATAAATAAATTCCTTTTGCCTGACACAGATTTTGCTATAGATTTACTGAATATAAATTTAATTGAATGCAGTGTACTGCTGGGTACAGAGGTCTCATAGTTTGCTTGTGAATTATGGAAATGAAAGTCATGAATACATTTTAATTAAGTTAGAGGGAGGCACTCGTTCCTCCCACATGTTCCACACAAATGTGCAAAGCTGTGGAATAAATAGCCTACCTGGACTGCCCACAGTGAGCTGGCTGGCTTTCAGGGTTCTGCACGATCAAACTGAAACAGGTCAGGCTGTGAAATCCACCCCATATTTATCCTGCAGTGCATGGGTGCCCTGAACAAATAATTTCCATATAAATTGCTGAAATCCACAGCAAGCTGACATTAACATCTGAACATTTTGTTTTTACTTATCCTTTTCACTTCACCCTATCCTGTTAACAATATCTGCCGTTTCATCAGCACGTGCCTGCAAGTTCCTCTGTGTGTAATGACTTGGGTTCAGATGGTCGTGTGGTTTCTGGGTGGTTATTGTAGGGTAGCGGTGCTAATTATAGGAAATACAATACAACGTGTTCTGTGCATCAATCCGAAGAATCACCCAGCAAGCAATAACACAGCTGCCATTCAACCTCAAATTCCAATATTGATTTGGCAATACACACTGCAAATTCAAGGGGGATACTTAAAGATATAAAATGGAATCACTACTTCCTCCCACAACATACCACATTGTGTTTCATCTCTCATACAACAATAGTGTGAGGTTGAACTCTATTATAATATTGCTTATTATTATAAGTTCTTTTCATTGAGATATGAAACGTATGTTTAGGGCCCTTGCTTAAGAACTGGAAAAAGTTATTGAGCATCTTGCAGGAACGAAGAAGCACAACCTTTGGGGAGACCTCAGCTACATGTGTAAGCCTCTAACCGTAATGCTACTTTGCAAGCCCCCCCCCCCAAAAAAAACTTAACCTGCCTTTCTGCAGTGAACAGAAGTGTGTTTCTATTGTTATATACTCCTCCTTAGATACTGGAGGTTCTTCCCTCCATTTTATGTGTCTGGTACATATCCCAGCTGCCCTCATGTCACCTAACAGTCATGCTGGTTTTTGACTAGGCTTTTGGCAGGCGGAGTCCCCTGGTAGGAGGGGTCAGTATTCAAATGCCCCCAAACAATGAGCAACATACTGAAAGAGAAACCAAAGCATGTTTTATAGGTTTCAGTACATGCATATGCTTATAAGCATATGCTCCTACATCATGCAAGCACATGTGTGCAGATGTGCTCACAGGTGCATAATTCCTACAATAAAGCTGACCATGTTTACTTGAACACACACTAGCAGATGGAAATGTAAATAAATATACATACTGCAACATAAGGCAATCTTGCTTGCAAGGGATGTCCATACAAAATCTATGCCATCAGTATATATGTTTCTGTAGCACTTTTCATCTCACTAAAATACTGAATGAGTGACATTAACATGCAAAAATACCATTCCACTGACAGACTGCTTTTGCTCGATGAAAGGTTTAACCTGCTAACCATCTAAAAGATGAAAACCTTCCAAAATCACAACGAGCTTAATAGCAGATAAGAACTTTATTGTAAATAGATTTTTAAAAATACTGATCTGATTTCAGAATGGGGTTAGTGGCGGTGCTGGCATACAAGGATTCACAGAGCTGCTTTTCAGCACTGCACATCACAGAGCCTTTTTGTTGCTATGCAACATGTGAAAGTGCTGGATAATCTGTTAAGCATCTGCACTGAACTGGCTTTTTGTGGAAAATGCACCAAATCAGCAGCGGGAATAAACTGCTATTTATGTCCCATTAAATACATTCCTTCAGTATTTAATAATTATGTTTGCATTACATTTCCTTTTGATTATACATGGTACTATTTATTTAGTAGTGTGTGTGTTTGCATAGGTAAGAGTTTTGTATAGATAAATGCTATTTGTTGAACTATAATTTAATTACAACTATGCTTATATACGTAAAATTCCTTTCTCAGCCAGTTTTTCCCTGTAGGTGGTACTTTTCCTCAGACCTGGACCCCCTACCAGAGGCCTGGTTTGAGGGTGCAGCAGAGTATTTTTACTGTTCCTAACGTTGTGGTCCTCTTGTCTTCTTGTTGTCTCTTCCAGCTTAGCGGCTGATAGTAGCTTCACTCTTGAACCTGTGTTCGTAATCACTGTTAGTGTTGATCTGAGGATTCAGGTGCCGAAGAGCAGTGGGAATAGTGCATCTCCTTGCTATACACCACACTGTATGGTCACCTGGGCAATTGTCTTTGCGTTGGCTTCTAATGTTGTCCTCCAGGGGTCTGCTGAGTTCTTGATGAAGGATATTAGCATCTTATACAGCGATAAGCATTCCATACAGTCATCCTTCAATTCACTCATCCGGTTACAGAACTGGTTAATAAAAAGGCCACGTAAATGAAAAACGCATAAATCATAACAGATATTTCCATTATTTCTGATTAGAAAAATAATGATGAGATCGAAGCCTATTCGGAAACCCTCAAACCAATTACCCCAAAATCAGTAAAATGCTTTAAAACAAGTTATGGAACACATAGCACACACACCAGCTGCACACAATGCGGGGATCCGACTCCATAGTACGCACACACACACACACACACACACACACACACAGTGGTATCTGTGTGTAATTAATGTTTTTGTTAGATGTTTGCACTTTTTGATGAAATTATGATTTTTTTTGTCTGGGTTGTGTTGTTTTCAGCAGATCAATGCATAAAACAAGTAACAGTACTCAAAGTCAAATTGCTCTCTAGCGAAAATGCATAAATTGAGTGTGTGTAAATCGAAGAGATGATTCTAGAGAGAAGTTTGCAATCTGTAATGATATAAAGCCCACCTGGATATGTCTCAATACATTACTCTTTGTTTACATCTTGAGTCAGTGCAAAATCACAAAATTTTATTTTTTCATTTTGTAGTATGTGTTCATATCCATTTAACATGATATGACTATGCGACACTTGTTCTTTCTGATATCAGTTTTTTTTCCAAAGGGAATTAATTTAATTAGAATCAAAATTAAAACAAATGGATTGAACAAAACAGCAAATAAGGGTCAAATATATTTATAAATGACCCTTTTTATACGCAGAACTCATTCTGAATGTTATGTTTATTTTTCAACTTATGCAAATATAAAAATATATAAATAAATAACATTTTGGGATATAAAACCATATTTTAAAATCAGTTTTTCCACCTCAGATTCAAAAACAGTTAATAATTCCAACCACACTGATTTAAAAAAAATGTCCTTAGGAACTGGCATCATAGAATTCACTAGTTATAGCAATATGCTGCAATATTATTACCCCATATCTTAGTGAACGGATGACAAAATGTCCTTCCAAAAGATTGTTCTGGTTTTTTGTACTGTTGAAACTTCTCAAAACACAATAGGACAATGCAAGAAATAGCTTCCTTCTCTCATCCTCTTTTAGAGGCCTGTCTTCCCTTGGCTTCCTAGGCACTCAAGAGGAAAAGCATTTCATTTGCTAAACAAAGTATAAAAACCCTCAACATACAGCCATAATGGAGACAAATGATTGCTTCATCCTAGAAACCATTAGACAAATGTAATTACCACAGCTGTCAAGGCTATGATACAGAGTGTTCCTTTCAAAAAGATCAAGGTAAATATCACTTTAAGACCTGTATTCCATTTTGCCATTATTATTATTATTATTATTATTATTATTATTATTATTATCATTATTATTATTATTATTATTATTATTATTATTATGTACTTATATAGCGCTCGTGACAGCAGCAGTCAATTAAAATGAAATCAACGAGCATATGGCAGGAACACGGCAAGAAAACTAATAATACCGACATGAATCCTATCCTCCGCTCACTGTGTTACTCTGTTGAAAATCATTTTCCTTCCATATTTTTTTTTCCAAAATTTGTCCAAGGTTTGACATGCACGTTGATTGTTTCATCAGGTTTATCCCACTTTCCTCCAGCACTTTCTCAGCTCCGCAGACGCTCCAAAGGCAGGGCGAGCACGTCGTGTCACAGCAGGACGGCAGCGGCATACCTCATTGTTCACAACAAGAGCCGGGCAACCTGCTAGTGGCTGACAGTCTGGCAGGAGGCTGTTACACTCCATCCTAAAGAGATCCCCGGACGATGCCACTGTGTTCTGCTCCGACAACATCCCAGTTACAATTAGTGCGTGACACACATTTCTGACTTGAACTGCCTTCACCCATTTCTTCAAACCCCCAAGACAGTTACATTTCTGACACTCCAGAATGTAGCCCTTAAGCAGTGCTGGAAAACTCGTAAGACTAAACTTGGAAAGCACCTATAGAAGGAGTTATAGTTCACCTAAGAGAAATATATATTTATATGCAGACTTTGACAACACAACCATCAATTAAGCGTACGGCTGCAAAATTTCTCCCAGTGGACATAATACACTGGTAGGGTTCATTTAGCCTTTGACCAATTTATCATACAACCTACCATTTCCCTTTCAAACCATGCCACCTCTAAAATGGAAGTATAAAGTACAGAACCATCTCTTCTGGCAGCCTTCGGTGTCATTCTGCTCTGATGGCTTTCACCTTTTATAAGGTCTTCAAAGTGCTTTACAGTAGGTAGGAGTTGGGGGCCGGCTAAGTCATTGCAGCTGCCAACTGTCTGACATACCCACCTGAGGCAGGCAGTTCTATAGCACTTTTTTAAGGATTACCTACTTTGGTCTGGAAATGAGTGGAAGAAGTGGGAAAAGTTTGTCCAAGAAACTCAGAAAACTTTTCGATTTTTGATGACTGTTATGAGGTTTTTTACTTTTGATGGAGGTCATCTAAGAAAAAAGGGCAACATATCTCCTTTATTTATTAATTAGATGGTGTAGACTGCAATGCAAGCCCCAGTAGGATGTTGTGAAGGAAGCCCAGATGTGAGACAGCTTCAACCTTAGCCCCGAAGCACAAACATTTGTGGGTCATCAGAGTTTATTGGTCACTGGTAGAATTATGAGGGTCAAAACCCTGTCCGTATGTGGGGCCAGTGCAACCAAGTTGTGTTTTTGAGCAGCTGCGCTTTGATTCTGGATGTGTGAAGTATTTAACTTTTTTAAATTCTTGAAAATTTTGTCTTAGATGTTTTTTCAGGTATCAAGGTAGGTGATTTGTTTTTTTTTTTTT
Organism: Arapaima gigas; assembly: GCA_900497675.1. Taxonomy (NCBI): domain Eukaryota; kingdom Metazoa; phylum Chordata; class Actinopteri; order Osteoglossiformes; family Osteoglossidae; genus Arapaima; species Arapaima gigas. The sequence continues at coordinate 91,805 of UFQX01000137.1, forward strand.
CTTTTTACTAGGACCTTATACTGTATTCAGTAACACTACAATCAGGGTCATGTTTTCTATTCCTGTGCACTGAAGACTAACCTGAATGATACCATGTTGCAAAAAGTAACCCTAAATCAGATATGAGCAAGTCACAATTTGCTTATGATTGAAGATCTCTCCAACTGAAGAGCCCCTTCTACCACCGACCCATACGCCTCCCATTGCATATTGTCCTGTGTCATTCTAGATGAAGTGCCCCGCTTGCACTTCTTGTGTATTTAACGCTATTATGGTTCACAGTTAAGGACTGCAAAGTCAACTGCGAGTCAGGATAGCATTCACTCTGAAGGTGATAAGTCCCCTCATGAACCAGGTCATGGAGCTGACAACATTTCATACCCCAACACTCCCCGTGAATAAAAACTGACAGTTTGTCAGGGGATTGAATTCATGCAACTTACCAAGCCGTACGTCAGACCCTATCTCGATAGCAGCTGTCCCATCTGATTTCATAAGTCATATTTATCCCGCTTGAGAGCAGAAGGTGTAACCCTTTTTGGCCTCCTGAAGGGTAATAATGCACTTCACATATGCTCTTACAACTTCTTGGACTATTTTCCAGAGGGCCAAGCAGCTAGCAGGAGGAATTCATAACCCATATTTACTGAGGACGGACCTCAGTTTCATCTTAGAGTTATGCCTCCATCCCTCTATTTACATTGAGATGTGTGTCTGTCATAATATTTTGAACAGAAATAATCCAACATCGTGGTCCTTTTCTATATGATTTGTTTGCAAGAGGTCATGTTACCGTGTGATGTGTTGTGGGTTCTTTTAGTGCTACTTAAGTAGAGTCACCCTTAAAGTTTTCTTCTGGCTTTCTGTTGTTTTTCAGAATGAGAAAATGCACTGGCCCGTGGAGAACAAACAGATAATTAAAGCTTGCATTCTTTAATTTTTGAAGATTTGAATGCAATTACCTGTTTTTTTTCCTTTCATGCTGTCACTAAAGAGAGAACAAAGTTGCCAGCTGTCATGTTTATGCACTGCAGATGTTTATAACCTATATGTCACTGAGCTTTAAAAATTGACACAAGGTGTTTCCAGTAAATTAACCGAAACTGTGATTTTCCACAGATCCAGAAGAACAATTGGCAACTCCCAAAGTATCCAGAGTATACTGTAACGTAAAGCTCAGCAGTGCTCTGTCAAGAGACACTATATACATACCTCTGTATGTAAAATCTCTCATTACGGATGTGCCTACCTGGAAACCATTGTCATTCAGCAAGTAAAGGATATGACTCCATTGCTATACACTTTGAATTAAGCAAAACGGCATTAACTCTGATTTTTTTGGATCTTACACTAACTTAAACCTTGTTGTTCATGTAATTCAGATATAGCGGAGGTTAAATTTGCATAATGTTTCTCTCCAAAATGTGTATCAGCTATTAATTCATGTATGCATGCTGGGGAATGGGAAATTGTTTCGAATTCCTTTTGTGTTTTAGGGCATTTGACATCCTGGCTGTTTTCATCAGTTTCGTAATGTCTGTTTTATGCAATTAATGGACTAATAATAAACAAAAAAGTAATTAAGTAAACAAGGAAACAAAAAAAACAAACTAACAACAACAACAAAAACAACAGCAACAATGACAATAATAATAATAGATTAATTTTATACATGAAAAAATGTTTAAACTGCAAGCATTACCAGTATTACCACTGCACACATTCAATACACTATTAAATTGTGCATTTTGAAGATTATGCATTAGCATTATAAATACATTTGTCATCAATGCTTCATATTAATAATGCAGGTGGTCATATTAACTGTCTTCCACTCTGCACATGTGCAGTATCTATTTGTTACTCTTTAACCCATAACATATTAACCTATTTGCATAGATTATTTTGCACAGTTGACATGTTAAAAATGACAAATGTCAAAGACTGTTTGCACTGTTCAAAAAGTTTGTCAAATCCAGTGAATGAAATGATGTCCTTACATTCAAATGGTTTAATCACTTGAGTCTGATTAGTAACAAAAGGTGTTACTACAACAGACACACCTATATTTCTTTATCTTTGACAAACTGATTAAATACGCTTTTTTTCATTAGCCGTGTGTTCATTTTGACACTCTGGTTCAATTTTGATCACTCAGCCCTGTTTTTAAAAAGTGATGGTAACCAAAGGATTATACTGCTGTACAAACGTGCCGTTCCCTCTATTCCCTGGCCACCTTTCCGGCCTGGAACAGGCAGCAGACCAGAGCAACACTTAGTGGGATTCTGTTCACCTCCAGCCTTTCAACAAATAGTATCAAATGAAAAAAACAACAAACAAAAGAAATACAGGAGAATAAAACTGTGCCTATACTTGAACACATTTTTTTCCACTGATAAAGCTGTAGTGCAGTATTGTCCCCCCCCCATATCATCTACAGCTACGTTACCCTGTTATTGTAACCTAACATCTATTATAGACAGTTATGGAAATACTAAATCAGAAAAATGTAAAACTTGTTTATTTGTATGCCTGCAGGTAAACAACTTTGATAAATCTGTATCCAGCCTTAATTACAACATCACTTAGTCACTGAGAGTCAGAAATACTGTAATTTGTTTTTAATTCACTGACGTGCTGCCAAAGATAAACCGTGGAAGGTACTAGATGTGGAACTTTGTACTTCTGCTTTGCATTTAAAAAAACGAGGCCACAGTCAGAATCTCATGGACACAGTCAGAGTAACTTTGAAAATATGAAATGCAGTATAACAGCAGGAATGTGGATTTGTTATTATACTCTGTGAATTTTAATACATTCACCTAAAACTGAAATACATAAAGAATGCAGGTCTGATTCATCTATTTTATTTCATTTTAACTAGTCTTAGCAATAATTCCTATGATGCCTTAAGAGAGACATAGGAATGTGACTTTGACATGTCTTTCAGAGAGCATGAATGGTCAGCTGTATGTGCTAGACTTTTCCCAGCCTGCACCTCCCTGTGTGCCCAGGAGCAAATCTTCAAGCTCATTCATAGAATCTACCTTCCCCAGTGCGTCTCCATTAGATGTTCCCAGGGTCATCGCAGCTCTGTTTTAAATGTAAAGCCGTCCCGGTCACCTTGATACACCTGTTCTGGGACTGAGATGACATAGAAGCTCACTATAAGGGAGTTCACTCAACTATTCAAAAGACCTTTGATAAAAAGTTTGATTTGTACCCATCAGTTTTCCTGTCAAATCATAACCCAAATTCTCCTTTTGAGGAAGTCTCTGAACTTAGGTTGTTTAAGCTGACAGAATTTCTTACAGTGACAAGGAAATGTAATTTATTGCTTTGGTTTCACATCTCAAGTTCCCACTGTAAACACATGGATGTCAGAAGTATTTAATTTTCTCCAACTCAGAAAATTTGAGCTCTATAATAATTGAAAGCAATTTTCAAATGTTTGGACACCCTTCTGTAACCTTAGACAGTTGTGCATTACCACACCTGTGATGCACTGTAACCTGCTGGCCCTCAGGTCTGCTCTATGTGAGGAGACGTGGTATTTCAGCCTGTATGTCACAGTGACCTACTGTTGCTCAAAAATACAACTTAAAAAAAATCCAACACAGCAAAAAATAGACAGCATAGTTATCATAAGAAAGAAGTATATACAGTACTGTGCAAAAGTCTTAGGCATGCAACTTCAATATCTGTTGAGAAGTACAGGTAGATTCTTATCTACCATCAGGGAGGTTTCTGATTGGTCCCAAATTCATTCTGCAACCTGAGAATGACCTCAAACACCCAATCTCAGTTATACAGAACTATCTTGAGCAAAAAGAAGGAATCCTGCAACAGATGGTATGGTCCCCACAGAGCCCTGATCTCAACATGATCAAGTCAGTCTGGGAGGACATGCAGAGACAGTAAAAGTCTGCAGAAGAACTGTGGCCGGTTCCTCAAAATGTTTGGAAGAACCTACCAACCTCTACCTTAAACTGCATGCAGGTTTGCATAAGAGAATTGATGCTTTTTTAAAGGCAAAGGGTGGTCCCACCAAATATTGATCTGATTGAGGTTTTTTTTGCGAACTGCACTTTTTAGAAGGTTTATTGATTAATAAGTATTCATGGCATTATTTTTGGAACCATCCTCGCTTTATAGCATTTTTCCCACAGGTGCCTAAGACTTTTGCACAGTACTGTATAAATGTGTCTTCCTTATGAGAGTAAATATTATTGCCTTCAAGTATTAACAGATGCATCCATTAATTTTGTAGAAGGTACAGTTTCATCTGTGTGAGAGCTAAACAGAGAAGGGAGAGATGAGAGGGTCATGTATTACTTATTTAATGACATTTAATGAAAAAAACAAAAATGTGGTGTATCTGCATCTCTGCATCTTTTGATCAAATGAATTAAACTTGTTAGAACATTTAAAACACAGCAGCGATGACCCTGGGAACATCCAATGTAGATGCATGGGGGAAGGTAGATTCTATGAATGAGCATGAAGGAGCACGTCAAATGACTTGTAAAACTGATATTTCTATAAATCAGCAAATTTGGACATGGCTTTCCTGCCCAGTAAACCTAATGAATATAAATGCTGACTGGAGACATTTTGAATGCAAAGTTTACAGATCTATATTTGGGTTATAACAGACCATTCATTGTTATGCTACATATAATTATTCATAAAAAAGGCAGATCAGTGCAGGTGTGATGCATTTTACAAGAAACTCACCATCCATCAGAAAGAACAGCAGAGTTGTCTGTGATCTTTTTTCATCTTTATTATTATTATGAATATTTATGAATATTAATCATTTTAGAGAGAATATTATTTTCACAGACATTTAAGCTGAATAATAACAATGAGGATGTTGTTACAACAACAACAACAACAACAACAGCGACAACATGAACAACAACAATAATAATAATAATAGTAATAGCAGGCATTGTACTGGTTAGAGCTGCTACTAAGCCACTTACCAATTATGTTCATAACCTGCAAGTAAAAATTTGTAAATCATTTACTTATTATGCAAACATTATGTTGTAAGCTGCTTTGGAAAAAAGTATCAGCTAAGTGAATACATAATAATACGATTATGCTTGAAATGTTTTGATTCATTTTCAATGTTAAATGCTTGACTACAAACATTCACTGTTGACCTCCCTCACCCTAGTTACTCCAGGCACCAAAATCAATATGCACACATTTAAAGGTTCAGGGCAATTGTAGAATAAAATAGATTCTTTGTTTTTCCTTAATGATGTTTTTCTACTTATGCAATATGAGTAAAAGTGTCTCTTCAACCGGCACAAGATGGCCAAAGCGGAATGTTTTCCTTTGTTTTATGAATTAGTAATGGACATGTTTATAAGATTGGTGCATTTAAATAATGGGTTAACTGGTAACACAGACAATCTTCCGAATTGCTTATGTTCTTATATCGCTACTTTAATCCATTGAAAAAACTGGCACCAATTTGCAATTCTTGCCAAGCTTGATGTGTCAGCACAGGTTAAGGAAGATCAATGTAAAAAAGTAAGCTATTTGAGAGATCCGCATTGCTTAGAATACAGCTGTACCAAAGTACAGTAATATGTCGTTTTCTTCACATCTGTTTGTGAAACACTCCACTCTCATCTGTTATATGTGGGACCTATTTCTATTTTCAGAATATAAAATGCAACCTTCAACATGGATATGCTCAACTTATAAAATGAAATTATTTAGCCTTGTTCCTCATGTTTATATAAAAGATGAATAAAAGGTGAATAAAATGCATGATGTACACATGGTTTATAAAAGGTAAGATGCATAAAAATATGCAGTTCAAAGTGACATGGAAAACAAATAAGAGAAAATGTAGCTGTTGTGTGTGGCCACCATGGGAGAGCCATCCCCATAGAGCACTGACAGATGGAAGGACCAGATGATGAGCAATTGCATTCATGAGTCTGTGGTGGGAGCTGCTGCTGACACTGTTTAAGTGAGAAGAACACTCAGGTTTACATTAGCACTGAGTTAGGAACATTGAGAAGTGAAGGAGGGATGGAAGGGACTCCCCATGTCCCTGGTCTCCAGCAGCAGGCAAGAGGGCCCACAAAGGAGTACCATGGAATCATAGCTATACAAGTGGTGATCAACAAATACTAAGAACTTTTTCAGTTCTCAGATGGGAGTAAAATTCTTGTATTTTTTGGTCAGCCTTCATATATTAAGGGAGCGCTAAGAACCACAGTGCCAGTTTTAGAATAGGCGAAACTTAGACTGGAACACATTAAGAACATCAGTTCAAAAAACCTTCTAGTGCACGTTTTGGTGACTGTAGAGGACTCGTACAACACGTATGTAGGAGTGTCGTTTAGCCTTTAAAAACTGAGCAAATTTACAAACGAAAGAAATGAGAGAAGGCACTACTAGATTATACCATTAAATGGCATGTTTTTGATCAAAAAGAAAATATTCTAAGCCTCCAGCATACATAAGCTGGAACACTAGAACAGCCTCGCAGAGAAATGGCTTCCAGCCTGCCTGGTAACACATTTTCACTCAAGTGTCACATCACCTGAATACTGCAGGATTTCTTACATTTTGTCTTTCTGTAAATCCTCACAAATGGTTCAGATATCATCCAATTCACCAAAAAAACTGAGAGCAATAATTTGCTGAAGACAAATCTTCCATGTGTTCACTAAGTAGAAACCAGGATGAAAAAGGTTAATTCACTGATATGGTCATGGGTGAAGTTTTAACTTCCTTTATATGCCCTTGCTGAAACAATAAATAAAATGTACGTTTTATAGGAAACAACAGTCAGCAGTTACATAGGATTTGTTGCCTCTACCTAATAGAGAAAAGGTACATACCTCGCACTACAATTTAACATTGAGTCAGAAGCCCACTAGAAATACGTCTAGATGCTCAACATTTTTTTAAGGTATCTTGGGCACTAGGCTTGCACGCTGAATGTGACAGACAGTCAAAGAGATGGCCGAATGTATAGATAGATAGATAGATAGATAGACAGATAGATAGTCATTAAGGTGTTGAGAACATTAATAATGTTAATGCTGAATGGTGTATAGAATGCATTTTAAACCTGTCTGATTCAGGGCAGCTTTCTGACTGCCAGAATATCTTCAGACTTCCATCTGTTCTGAGGTGGGTAACAGTCTGTTGTGAGTCAATGCAGAAATGATGAACTGGCAAACACAAAATAAGCATTTTTTTCCTCCACACAGACACATTTTCTTAGAAACAGCCCATCATTAAAGGCAGCAAAAGCCCAGATATGATATTTCTATTATCTCAATATGACCAGATCCTTTCAACACAAAGGACACATATGACTCTATAGTACACTGATTTTCCACTATCACTATTTTACTGGATATCAGAAAACCAAGAATCGTGGTATAAAATCGCAAAGAATGTGTTATCCTGCATCACCAGCGGTGTGCCCAGAGAAAACTGAAATGATAATGTATTGTAATGACTGCACAGTATTACTGAAATATTTCCTACATCTCAATGACATGTCCTGTAACAATGATGGGCAGTGTAAAATTGTGTTTTGTCATTCACAAGGAGTATCGGTGAACATTTTTTTTTTCCTGCGAGTCAAAATGCATCAAGCAGAATGTGAATAATGAGCAGGCGAGATGTTCAAAAACATTACGGTACGCATAATCTTATGCATTCAGAATTGTATACGAGAGAGAACGTCAAGGAATGGGAGAAGAAGAAGAAGAAGAAGAAGAAGAAATGGAAACCAAGAGCTGTGCAATAAAACAAATCTATACAGTTGCACTAATAAAAGGCATGAGCTTTCCTTGTGCAGATACACAGTCTCACATGAGCTCTATTAATGATCCAGTTGAAGCAGTAATTACCATAGATGTACTGCTTCATTATGTTTTGAAGCAGCTTTGTCAAGCTCTATCAGTTGTACAATGCCTCCTAGCTGCTCACTAGCAACAAAACGCATCCATTTCCCACCTAATCTCCAGAGTTGAGACAAATAATGTTTGTGTTATTCAAACAGCAGGATGTAAAGGTACTCAGCCACTGGTTCTGTTTTGTTTTTAATTATTGTTACGTTTATTTATTTATTTTGCTCATTGCATTGTTGCACTGTTATGCCTTAGCAATTATCCGTCAGAGAACACTGATAGCACTGAAATACACTCACTGTCCAAAACATTACTTGTTAAGCTCTCTTTTGGCCCGGCACAGCGTGAATTCAGAAACAGGTTTCTCACGCCATGCTATACTGATACCTTCACACAGTTGCTACAGATTTTTTTGGCAGCACTTTCATTTTGTTAACATTCAACCTCTTCTCAAAGATGGACTCCTGGCTTGACAGATGGCAAATGTGCAGGCCATTGGAGTAAAGCAAAGGCAGTGAGAAAAAAGAAATCTATAAAACAAATCATGTGCCAAGAAATAATTCTGAACCTCATAAAAACTGCCACCAGTCAGTACTGGCCAGACGTGCCTAATAAAGTGGCAAGTATCTCCGTAAGGTCTACATCAAAGTTATTCTGAGAAGTCACCCAATCAGGTATTCGAAAAAACAGGTGAAACACATCGCGAGCGACCCTCATATTTCCAAGATGCCCTGACAGCCACCATGATCTGCTGGACTACCAGCTGCTCAGATGTCCTCCAGGGTGTCAAAAGGTTGTATGAGAACAGCCTCAGCGATGCCTGTTTCAGTTAATTGCAGGGTTGCCCACTTGCGTGAGATGAGCTTATTATGAGACGAGGTATAAACTTCAAACATCAAGATGCTGTGAAGCAGGTCAATATATAATGCATACGGCAGCTTCTGATAAGGCGCTATTTGAATGTGTACAGTGAGGCGCGGCTCTCATTTGCTGAACACAAAGATGACTGACAAACGATAAAGGGAAATTTCTTTTATATCACTGCACACATTGTGGAGGATGATTAATTGAACTACGCTTATCTCGTGCAATACTTGATAAAACACACTTTGTCGTGCCTGTGATGTAGCAGCATTTGTCTGATAATATCTGTGGGCAATATGAGTACATGAAGCCTGTGAAGTTCCTCGGTCTCGGCTCGATCGCGGGTGTCCTAATTGTCTTCTACCGAAACGCCAACTGGCCGCCATGAGCGGCAGCAGAAATGTCGGGGGGGGGGGGCTGTGTCATATTGATCAGCTGATAATCTGGTGAAATCTACATTTGTTGCGCCGCTATACAGCCACAAGCGAGATTCACAGATAGCCGCACAAAGGGTCATTTTGAAAAGGGAACGGGAAATAGCTGTAACTTTCCAAACGGTGTCATTCTGTACTCGTCTGTTTATGTTACAGTTTTGCCAGAAGTGGGAGTCCATGGCCATTTCAGCAAAAATGCTTTATCTCCTGTCTCTTCTATATGTCTCACATGGAAGAATTTGGATCATTAGTTTTATAGTGCAATAATGTCCAGTCACCTACCGGCAGTAAAGAATGTGCACCCCTGCAATGTAATTATTTATCAGTTATGCTCATTGTTTTTTAATATTTTAAATCAAATAATCCAACATGTTTGAATCAATCCTCACTACAGCAGGAGAGCCAGTAGCAGCAAAGGTTTATGCACCCAGAAATTTTACATGATTTACAATTTTCACGCGCTACAAAATAAATGCTTTAGGCACATAGGCTCCCTGTTTGTGTCGAGCTGTTGTTGTAACGCAAGAATATTTGATCAAAGTAACATCAAGCCTGAAAACAAATCTGACAGCCATCCTTCCTCTTCTCAATGCAGCAATAAACTACTACATCTTAGATGCAGGACTCAGCAAGGTGATAAAATGTGCTGCAGCTTGTGATCAATATGTTTAGTCTATAAATAGAATGTGCAGTGTAGCACTGGAGGAGGAGATGCAGGGGTAATATATTTGAAGGGAACACCCAACAGGCTAAGTGTGGGTATTGTATATAGAAGACTCCTGTGGGATTACTCTGCCAGCCACCATCTACTTTTTTTTATTTGAATAATTCATGTTCCATGCTGCAAGGAAAAGGAGCAATGCATATTTAGGTGTGAATAAAGGGGGGGGGGGATTAACTGTGTGGTACCTGGGAGGAAAAGGTGCAGTTTATACTTACTTGTACGGTTGTAGTTGACGATACAATGTGGTGGTTAGTAACTGTACGTTCATTGGGATTTTTTTTTTCTACACATGCGCACATAACATGAGCAATTTGACATGATCCTGCATTACTGTGCTGTCCTTTATTTGCTATGGCTCACATGAAATAATAGATGCTCTACCGTATATTGGGTACAAATGTAAAATAAGGGGCATTTGATGTTGAACTGTGTTACGCAGGTGCTAGTATTTAAAGTCATAATCCCAATGTTTGTTCAAAACTTTGACGCTGTGCAATAAAATTGCAGTATAGAAATACAGCACAATATTATCATTTTGCACTTAATAATCTTAAGTACCAGTGTGAATAAATAGGAGAAATATTTAATATGCTGCATTGTGACATCACATACAAAATGTGTGCCAGGCATCCAAAAGTTATAGCAGTCACTGTAAACTATGAGGAAAATCTGTAATAACTTTTTAAAATTTTTATTCCACATATAATATACATATTCACATCAAACAAAAAGAACATGATGAAGATGATGATGATGATGATGATTATTATTATTATTATTATTAATTTACTCAAAACAAGGACAGCATGGACAAAATTGCAAGATGTAGTCTCTCCCAAACATGCTCATTTTACACTTGAGCTGGATTTGTGCTACAAGTCACAAGTGCCACAGCTGTGACAGGCTGTGCTCAACTGCACACAAAGCAATGACAAAAACGGCCTTATCAGGTGAGGCGCAGTGTAAACGCACGGCGTGTGCTATTTCGGAGACGGTGAGGCTTCCATTTGTTTTTCGCGTTACTCCAAATAGTTGCAGCACGGCTGTTGAAGTCATAGCCTTGAGGACGAGCCCAAAGTGCTAATCTTAGCCCTGCTTTAAGGATGCATGTGCTTGTGCTGCAGAATAGATTACACTACTCTAAATGCCTGCCATTTGGCTTCTCCGAGGCCCCGGTCTCCGCAGCCAGCAACCGAAACCTGAACTGCTGCCACATGACAATTTGTTCTCTCTGTGGGACTTGCAGTTAATTAAAGATGTCTCAAAGGGACACACTGCAGTGAAAATAAATGTTTACCCCACAGAGAAGCTAAGATGAATGTTCACTTCGGTCCTGTTACACCTGTGGGGCACAAGGGACGCAAAGTAGAACAGGCGCAAAACATAACAGAAACTCTTCTGCACAACAATGCACCCGTTTTGTTGTGTACTTAGGGCTTGGCTATAAAAAACGCTGAATGCAAAGCGGAGGCCCACGTGTGCGTTGAGGACTGCCCGAAACACTGACGCAACTACAATAACATCATTGTTTGTGGCAAATTTGAAACGGTTATGTTCTGTGACCAGACAAAAATTCAGAAGCAGCATCTATTTAATTATAAAAAAGGACTATATTTAACAGGCAACAAGAGTGATAAAAGCTGACTGATTCCTTTTTTGCCGCAAAACAGAAAAATTGAAAGGGTGCCACCCATCAAAATACCGGGTTGCTGCCAGTACGGTCTTTTATTAAAAGACTAAATCGTCTAGAGGAACGATTAAAAATAGAAAAGAGCAGAGCCACGTTCTTCTCCTTTCAGAGGTAAACACTGCACTTCCACAGAGCTGTGCACTGCATTTGAAGGTGCGAGCTGCTGTCCGGGCTTAAAGAAGAGACACGGCGGCGCGCTGCCGTGCCGAGGATGGACCACGACCGGCAGTGACGGTCACAGGCATGTCCATCTCCCGCCACCTGTCACATACACTCTGCAGACAGCCCAGTCCCAACACACAGAAGGGGCGGAGGGCATACGGTGGTGGTCAACCCATCAGCATGTAAGCGAGTTGCCTTTACAATCCATTGCCTTGAGTGAACACCGTTCATTTTTCATTGACTGTGAAATGGTGCAAGCCAGTGGAAGCAGAAAAAAAAATGAATTTGCGAGGGTGGAGTTGGCTGCAAATTTAACTTTAAACGCATGTATGTGGTAAATCCTTTAAAAAATGTACTGCTTTCTGAGATTTATTGATACCAACTGACATTATTATTGATGCATTGCTCAGCTGAACCTTTTTCCTCTGACGTGACAGAGTACTTAACTTTCATCCTGCTGGGAATGTTACTGTAGTAATTCATGGTGAAAACAGCACGTGGTGGTAGAACATTTACATTTATTCATTTAGCTGATGTTATCCTCCCAAGCACCTTACACTGTTATGCCACCTACAGTTATTTACCCATTTACTGGCACAATTTTACAGGACAGCCGGGCAATTTTTATTTTAAAGTACCTTCGTCAAGGAGGCTATAGGAGGTTAGGTTCAAACAAATTGTTGTCACCAGTAGCTCTACCCACTGCATTACCTACACCAGCACCAGCAGGGCATGTGGCCTGAACAAGTGGCCTTCAGGTTACAAGTCCATTCTCTCAACTGCTACATGACCTGCACAGTTTCTTTATTTTATAGATGTTTTCTGTATTTAATTGCTGTATTGTATTTGAAGAACTTAAAGCAGGGACGGATGTTAACAAAGAGTTATTGAAATGCTCACACAGCTGTGCTCAAAAATGTGATCTCACATAAAAAGAACTGCACATAAAGTACATAGTCAACCTTGAAAGGGAAAATTGGCATATATTTTATGCATGCATTTTAAACGTGCACACTGAAACTTGCAGGCTGGAAAAATAGCAGTGTCAAATCATCTCAAATGATGAGCGGCCATTTTGCCGTACCTGCACGGTGCCCTCGGGCAAGACGGTTAACTTCCTCCATATTTCAATATCCCCGTCCGGAAAACAATCACACTCCACATCGCAAGTACTGCGAGCTCAGCAAGTATGCAAAGCGCAGCTATTATGCCGATGCCGGGAAGGTAAGGGGGGAACAGCTGGTTTCGCTCCAGTGTGGATGCCTTCTAATCGAGATAATCTATTTAGTAATTGTGTACCTCTGTTCGTGACACTCACAAAAAATGAGAAAATAAATTATGAAAAACCGAAGGTAAAATTTGAATTACAAAACATCTTAATTGCGTCTGCAGTGTTTGTAAGTGTTGAGAATGTATATTGCATACAATGATTCCTTTTTGAAGCTTGTGTGTGTCTGTGTGTGTGAGATTTATTTATGACCTTCTTGGTTATACATCGCGTCTATGCACAGTGTCAGCTACATTAAGACGAAAATTTTTAAAAAAAGAGTGAATAAAATTAAAAAATACATACACTACCTCCACTTCCCCCAGTTAGCGTGAAGCACACAGCATACTTCACATGTGACGGACTTACACTTGTCAGTAAACCGCAAACTCGTAAATAACCAATTTAAGTAATTTATTTATTAACAGTAGAAAATATATTTGCAAAATGAAATGGACACCAAAAAATAAAAAGATTTTTAATCATTTTCTGAATTCTGGCAACCAAATCAGCACTTTATAGCTAAATAAAACGCATGCACGGACATCTTCTAATGATTACGAATATACAGGATAAGTTGACGGATATCCTGCGCTTACCCACTGGGATGAAGCATAGAGCCCTACCCTACCCATCTAACAACCTGCCCTCCTACTCCCCTCCAACCCTAACACACTATACACCCTAACAGGCCACCTTGTAAGCTCTTCACTGGGGTCTTCAGGTAGGCACCATCCTTCATCTGTGTTTTGCTGACTTAGGCCCACGACACCTCCGGATGGCTCAGCAGTAAGGCCTGGCATCCCAGACCCCCCTCCTCCAAGCCTACTAGGTCAAAGGTCCGTGTAGCCCCCAGTAACTATACTGCCGCCCTATCCCACCTACCCCACCTTCCCCCACTCTAGTTGAGCTCTTCTCAACCGCAGCCACTGACTAGCCCTCTCAGCTACTAGCAACAATATATACAGTACCTGTAAAGCACATTTACAATGTCATAGTATAACAGCAGCCGTATTTAAACATATACAGCACTAAGACATAACCGAGCACTTATAGCTTAGACTGCAGATTAAACATGTTATGGAAACAGGGTAAAATATGGCACGTGTGTACCTGCACTGTACACAGGTGTGCCGGGTTAATTTGGCATATGGGTTCCCTTTACTGTGCATCTCACAGGACTGAACTCACACTGACAACCCACACATGCCCCTCTTGGGCTTACATCACTTTTACTTACTACATTTTGCTGTTGGTTGGCACAGAATGCTGTGTGTACAAATTGTTGAAGATGTCATAATTCATTTTACAACCAGTTATGGATAAAAACTTTCATCCATCAATGATAATTTTTCTGTTTTCACCTGTTAGACAGGGTGAACAATTTCACACTTTATTTACTCTAGAGGTGGATTTATTTCAGCATAGATCAATGAAATCAATATTCAAGAAGTATAAGCTCCAAATCAGTTCTGAAAATGGGTCACGTACAAAACTGAATGTGATAAATGGATCTACTTAATCTGTACACACACAGCAGATTAAAAAGCAACACCTAAAAAAATTAAGGAAAACAACAATTTATTATTGTTAACCATTCATATTATATATATGTACACCGCCAAGTTGGTGCATTGTGTATCACAGCAGAAATGTATGTGTGCAGTTCTGAAAAAAAGCAAAACATGTTTGTGTTGAACATCTAAACAAATCACAGTAAACCAGTTTTGACTTTAGGAACAGTTACACACTAATTGTGGACAGCTAGTCTGCCAGCCAGTGGATTTGACCCATGCCATTTAGCTAAGCCTGGTGAGCCCACTGTTTTCAGTTGCCTGGTAACCATTTTTCATTTGTTCTGCTGAAGGAATGCATCCTTTCACATGTAGACACATGCAATTAAAAAAAAAAAACAATAAAAAATAAACATTTAATAATGTGTTTGTTACAGGGAAGTGATTTGTGTCTATTAATATATCTTATTAGTAACTATATTTGTGACACACAGTCTTGTATATTATTTTCAACCCACAAAAAGGTTCCTATTCACTGGTTATTCCCATTTTTCAATAGCCTATTTGTTTTCACTTCTTTAATTGCTTAAAACTTTGCTGTCAGGTCAGGTGTCTGGACCATAGCATCCATCCATTCATCTATCCATCCATTATCCTTAACCATTTTATGCTACACCAGATAATGGATGGACGGATGGATGGATGGATGGGGATGCACTTTTTCTTAGACAATTACCAATTACAGTGTTTAACAAAATGATTTTCAATTTTCTTTTATACAATAAATATGTAATGTTTTTGAATCCATATTCTCAGAATATGGTAATCACTTCTTTAAAATTTGTTCAGCATGAGTGAAGAAGTGGGAAAGCATACATTTGGGGATTTATTGAAAACTGTGAGATGTTTTCAAGTAAGACTGATTTAGCAATGAATTATAATCTTAACAAGGCCTGGCATTCAACTGCTATTGCTTGAGGCACAATCTAAATTTACCAAGAAAGATGTTTTTCCAGACACGTTTTTTTTCTACTTCTTTTTTCAGACCATTTCTTATGAAATTCTTTAGTAAACAAATGCAACTATATGTAAATATCAAACCTGAATTTTACTTGTGATGAACACTAAAATATTCATGTTTTGCCCATAGTTTTAATTATGAAATCAAAGAATCAAAGTCAAGTGTTATTTTTTCCATGCAGCATTTTAGTAAATTGACAGAATGTTTTTCATATTGTTTACAAACACAAAACATTTAGATCTCCATAGTCTATGTTACATTCAAAAATGTGTGAATCACAGATTTTTAAAAGTTCACAGGTTGTGACCTTTTACTGCATATATATTATATTTTAAACTGCTGTGTGTGAAACAAACATACAAATACAGTAAAAAACATCTCAAAAGTCCACAAACCAGGCAAATTTATTATTTGTTTTGTAACATAAAGTTTATATTATCATGGGATATCAGTGCACAACAGTTTCCATCAGTTTAAAAGTTTTAAATTTAAGTTGTATTTCTCTTTGCAGTAGTAACAACAACAACAACAGTAATAATAATAATAATAATAATAATAATAATAATAATAATGTACTTTTACTGTCACGTGTTTACTTTAAATTCCATACATNGAACAACAACAACAGTAATAATAATAATAATAATAATAATAATAATAATAATAATAATGTACTTTTACTGTCACGTGTTTACTTTAAATTCCATACATACTTAGCCTGCTCTTGTTGGACTTCTACGGCCCGGGAGCTTTATGATCATTGTGAGCTTTCTTGTGAACTATAGGTGCTATATTTGTGTGTTTTTCTGTATGTACGGTCATCCTCTAGTTTTGCCAAAAGCACTGACATATTTATTTTGTTTTAGTTTTTAACTAAAACTGGTCAGCATGTTTGTGATGAGAATGCTATTGTTTTGGAAGGTGAAGGAGGTGAATTTCTTTCTTCACTGTGTGTCGAAACTTGTACTCTAATGTTTTGGCTTTATTCATGTGACTGTGTGTTTGCAGTGGAGTGTATTTTGAGTAGATTTCTAACTTGTGCAATATGACCTTGCAGAGCCTAATATCTACCACTTAGTGCTTTAAATCTTTTGCAACAGACAAATGTTTGGACTGAACAGTTTTTTTTTATAGACAGTGGACCAATCTATATTTATTACTGGTATTGCTGCTGAAGCAAACAAAAAGATATAAACATAAATTTGTATCTTTGTCTTACTTATTCCAACACCGCTGCATGAACTTTCTGAAGAAAAGATAGCAGAAACACTCAAATTTATACAAACATGTATATTAGTACAGGCAAGCATGTTCCAAATATCAACATCTCTATAACTCTACAGTATGAAGCATTACTATTTTGATGTATTACTGTTTATGATTCACTTTTAAAGTCTTTTTTTGGGCTAGTCAAAATTGATGCCACATGGGTCATGGGACAACCAAATTACTCTGAGAAATCACAAGTCAAGCAAGCTCTAGAAATGAATGAACTGGTCATATAAAAATGAATTCATTTTGTTCCACTCAGCAAAATAGAACTCTAAGTCAATATTTAGAAGTAGAATTCATTTTACAACTATCAACGATTAATCTCTCTGGCATCCTGTAGCGTGCCTATGATACGCTGAATAGGCTATAATAAATCAAAATGCATTAATCTCTCCACAGCAGATAAGCTGGTGTATCCTTAAGGGCAAAGTGGTATTAAACTAACCTTATGGTGGGTAAAAAGGTCTAGTGAGAGCAATCCCTACCACTTAGAAGGTGCACTGCTTTATTACCTGACACATTATGTTCTGTGTGACTGATAGTTTTCTTTTTTAAGATATATTACATTTTAGAGATGCACAGGCACCTCCAACCTTTCAGGTCATTCCTTTTTTTCCACAGTACAGCTCAGGAATTGTTCAAGTTAAGGCATGAATCACTTTACCCAAATTGTCATATTGTTGAATAAAAATTTATTTTTAGGTGACAGCTTCATCCAAGGCAGTCAACAATGCTGGATGGTCTACACTTTTTTCTTTACCTGACACGTTTCTCCAAAACAACTATCAATTTTTCACTCATTTATACAGCTGGAATTTTTTACCGGGGTAATTCAGGGTAAGTACCTTGCTCGAGGGTACTACAGAAGGAGAGAGGGTTTGTACGTGGCTGCTTTAAGAGCGAAAGGCAGCTGTTTTAACCCTACCGGCCACATCAGGCTCCCCAACTGCAATGCAATGAAAAAATACATTTCCGAATACTATACATAAAACCGTGTAAATACTCAGCATGTACTACATAGTCCCATACTTGACTTACTTTTTTCTCTCTGTCTCTCAACCAGAGACTGAGCTAAGCTGTGCTACTACATAAGTGTTCTCAGTAGGAAGCAGGCTGGAGTCTCTCTGTGCTGCAGTCTCCCACGCAGAGCAGCTGTGAAGGGAGCGGGAAGTCGGCCAGGTGGAAAGCTGGCTGTTCATCTACCAGAAGCCAGTCGAGCGCCGTGGACAGCAGCCTGCCTGCTCTTTGTCACACCTGAACACCTGAGATGTGCTAAGAAGTCGTTCAGCTGCTGCCCATCTGCCTGCCACCGCTGGGATTTTAATAGGACATGGTGCAGAACAGGGCAGGAGAGCAGCCTAAGAGCAGATCCCGTGCACATTTCCACAAATAAGATAAAGAAAAAACAATTAACAGTGTATTACTGGAAAACCATTCACCTTCCTTTAGTCACAGAGGCAAGGGTGTGCTAGCATTTGCTAAAACTTTACTAGTAAATTTCTTTCATTGCTAAATAGCATACATGTGCACACACACACGCACACGCACACGCACAATTGCCACTTTGTAAGGAACACTATTTGAATACCAGGAAGGACCCCCTTTTCCTATCTGAACAACTTTTTTATTGCATGGATTCAACAAGGTGCTGGTTCTGCTTCACGTTGACATGGTTGCATCATGTAATTCCTGCAGATTTGTTAGCTCGACATTCATGTTCTCAATCTACTAATATACCAGCTTCCAAAGGTGCTCTGTTGGATTTAGATCTAGTGACTGGGGAAGCTACTGAAGTACACTGAACTCATGGTAATGTTCATGGAAGTTGCTTGAGATCACTTGTGCTTTGTGACATGGCACAATATCATGCTGGAAGTAGTATTAGAAGATGGGTAAATTGCAGCCAATTTGTGGCTGTGGCATTCAGATGATGTTCAGCCGATACTAGAAGGCTGATTGTATGCCAAGAAAACATCCCCAGCACCATTACACCACCAACACAAGCCTGAACTGTTGACACAAGGCAGGTTGGATCTGTGGCTTTATGCTGTTTACACCACTTTGTAGCCCTATCGCCTGTGTGTTGCAGCAGAAATCAAGATTCATCAGACCAGACCGTTTTTCGAATATTCTGCCCAGTTTCAATGAGCCACTGCCTACTATAGCCTCTGCTTCCCGTTCTTGACTGACAGGAGTGAAACCTGATGTGGGCTTCTGCTGCTGTAGCCCATCTGACTCAAGGTTTGATGTTTTCCGCATTCAGATACACTTTTCTGCTCATTTCTGGTGTAAAGAGTGCTTATTTGAATTACTGTAGCCTTCCTGTCAGCTCAGACCAGACTGGCCATTTTCCTCTGACTTCTTTCATCAATAGTGCACTTCTGCTCACAGAGCTGGCACTCTTTGAATGTTTTTTTGTTTTTCACACCATTTTGTGTCAACTTTTAAGACTGTTGTACATGAAAACTCAAAAGAGCAGCAGTTTCTGAAATACTCAAACCCCCCGTCTGGCACAAACAACCACGCTATGGGCAAAGTCACTTTGATCAATTTTTTTTTCCTGTTTCCAAGTTTGATGTAAACATTCACTGAAGCTCATGACACATGTCTGGCTGATTTTAGGCATTGCACTTGTGCCATATGACCGGCTGATTAAATAGTTGTGTGAACAAGCAGGTGTACAGGTGTTCCTAATAAACTGGCCTGTGAGCGTATATACGCAATAGTTATTCTTCATGTTTACAGTTCAGGAGAACAACTAACACTGTCACACCATTTTTTTTTGGTTAGGATAGTGTTGCCAAAAAGAGCGTTGGACCCACAGATTACTCAGATAAAGTCACAGACACAGGAATAAGGTGAATTTGTAGTCTGAGGTTGGTATGTGATATGTGCTGAACTATTTGTATATTTACAGGTCCACAAAATCACATACATAGTGAACAACACAGCATGCAAGGGCTGTACAGCTACACACCTTACACTGCCAGATTGACACACATCGCATTTTTATTCTCTCCCTCCCTCTCTTCTCCTTCAGAGCCTCTGTCTAACTCTGAAGCTCCACCTCTTGTACATCATACCATCATTAAATTATCATTGCCACGGTGAAACATGAAACACAGGACTTTTAGTCATAGAATATGTTTAAACCTTCATTTGACATGTAAAATATAGTTAACATCAAAACAAATACAGACTTAAGCCAGTATAAGCAAAAACATATTGAGATGTCAAGTATGAGTGGTAATTCAAAAACATGGTATCTGTTTGGAAGTACTGAAGCAGGAGTACTAATGAACAGTAAAGAACCAGCAGGAACAATTCAGTGTGTAATGGAAGAACAAACAGTGAGTAATACAGTACAAACAAACAAACATGCTTACTGAAACCAACTGAATTTGTAAACACAGACTGCATAATGTTGGGTAACATAACACTGCGTTGTTGTGAAAACTTGTAGTGTTGGGCTAACCTATGTTGTCACAAACACGGTGCGAGATATGAGAAGATATGGGGCGGGGCGCTGCCATCGTGTCGTAGTGCACAGTTTCATGCAGTGTTCTCCTTGTACAGTCATTACACAAAAATGTCAGACGTGTGTACAGGGCAGGCAGGGATGTGCAATGTTTTAATGCCTGTAAGTGGTCAGTTGTGTCACAGTGCTGTATATGTTTTTGTGTAGCTGTGAACAGACACTGTTGCTTGGCTATGACATTTTCCATATACCACAGAGGTACTGTATACATCATTTAATCAGTTTCTAATTTTCGCATTTGCTTACCAGAATTCCTGGAAATCATTTAAAATAACATTTTATTATTATTTTTAAAATTGCATTATTATTGTATTTGTTGTTGTTGTCACCCCCCCTGGTCCTGACTCCACTGGTCTTGACTGCTGATCACGTGCTTCTGGCTATTGTTAAGTCTTTATAAATACCTGTGTGTCTGAAGTGATCTTTGCGAGGTATTGCCGTGATCCCCTGCATACTGAGCATTCTGTCTGTTTGCCACTCCAGTTACCGACCTGCTTTGTCTTACGGCTTTCGCTTGTGTTTAACCCTTATCTGCTTTGTTGCTTGTATTGAACTACTTTCTGGTTTTTGACCCACGCCCGTTTTCTGACTACGACTTTGGAATCTCCTTTGGCAGTAAATGGATTTCTTCACTTTTCGCCTGCACGCGTCTGCGCCCTTCCTTCAGCGTGACAGTTGTTTTTGCTTTTTTGTTGCTGTCATTCTCTGTCTATATAATTCTCTATTTATTTATTTAGTTATTTATTTATTTATTTTTGGCCATTGTGAATACAACTCTTCTTTTGTGGAGTGCTTAATAAGTCAAGAACAGTCTGCACTTGTATTTTCACCACTCTTTTGGTCAAGATAAATTCTTAGAAAATGGACCTCTAACTGGAACAGTACTAACCAGGACAATTATAACATTATATCTTATTATGCAGCTGAAAATACAAATAGAAATACAACAGAACAATAATGAAATTGTATATTTTGATATTCCACTCACATGGTTTCTCTCTCTCTGTCTCTCTCGCTGGCTGTATACAGACAGGATTGTGGTTGATAACTAATAGCTATATTTTTTGTGTACAGCTGTATCAATAGTAGTCACTGTCATTTTTTATAGCCACTATCAATGGACATCACCTTAAAATACACGTGTATTTTTAAAGCGAGAAACCGGTTCATTCCTCTGTACTTGCATACATAAGCGGTCAATCGGGAGGATATAGTAAAAGAAAAAAAAAAGAGTCATAAATAAATAAATTAATTAGTTGATAAAACCCGCAATAACGGAAAATCACTAAAACAGCAGGAATTTGCCGTGCACTGCCAGCGAGCCCTGCTGGGCAGGACTGCAGAAAGCCGGTGGGGGAATCCACTTAAAATCCAAGCGAGAGACATGGCTGAGGCTGTAGAACAACATATGGGGGGAGAATAAAACACAGGGGAACAACTGCTCGGCTCCACAGATGCAGCACCGTTGCTAACGGAGGCATGAGTGTAATTAAAGACTTTGGTTCCCTTTGTCTTCACCTAATGAGCCTCTTATTTGGAGCTCACATTCAAGAGAGTGGCACAGAGGGGATTTAAATGTAGTCTGACTTCTCAGTTCGCTTCCTACGGTTTTATTTCAGAAGCAAAACAATGTCCATCTTTTAGTTGCCAGGGAAATTTCCTTCACAATTTATTATTACAACTGAAGGATGGGTTGACAGATTTTTTTTACTGAGTAAGTGCTAAGATAATGATTATTATGGGGCTGAAATTTTTATGTGTTAATTCTGGTCAATTTGAGTGCATTTTTAAATTAACTTGAAAGGAATTAAAATGGTGGGCATCGAGGAGCATAATGGTTGAAGGCATCCTTTCAAGAATCTTTTCATAAGGCATTGTCTTTTCAGGGACGTGTACAGCCATATCAATTCCTTCTTTCCTCAGTTCCGTTCCTGAAGTAAGTATGGGTAATTATAAGATATTCAGGTGTAACAGCTCTCGGACTGATGGCTTTCTCTGATGGCTTACAGGTATTTCTGGTCGAGCTCTCTGATCCTTCACACGAGGGCACTGTACGTCCTTGAGTCAGTTAAGGCCCACTGGGAGTATAATATATACATAATATGCAAACAGTGCAGGAACAATCCTGTTGGATTATGGGTTCATTGTGCTTACTTCGTGCTGGGAAAAAAAAACATCATCTAAGGGATCTCCACGTGAATCCTCTGAAGACAAGTGCTACTGTAGACAGTGAAGCATGTTAAATCACTGCAGGGCCTGGGTGATGGATAGCAGTTGACCGTCCCCTCTCCCCCACACTGGCCTGCCCTCCAGCAGAGGTCAGATGAAGAAACAAGCTGCACAGCAGAAAGTCACAGCTAAAGGGCATTTCATAGATGATGTGCATCTGTATAAACTCTATGTCAACTGCAATCGGCGCAATATTTTATAAATCTGACCTTCTTCTAAATAAATATAACGTACAGTAATATGTTTTAAATAAACACTCAACAGATTGAATAACTGTTATGTTCTCACATTTGACTGAAAGAATTCTCAGAAGAGCACTTGAGATGGAGTGGGTGTGCTGAAGTTCGCAGGAGGCTATTAACACATTTCTGCTGTCCCGGGTTCACCCAAGCAAACAAGTGGTGATGTGTGTGCTGATCTGTTCTGTCGAAATTAGTAGATATCAGCCAAATTTATTTATGCATTTATCTATCTATCTATTTTTATTTATTTATTTCATTTCATTTCATTTGATGAAGGCTGTAACAAGTGTCCTTTGGGTTTAAGGTGTAAAGTCCTACTAATTGCTCATCCATAGAATGAAAGTTTTCTGAATTATTTTCTATGTACATATAGTTATCTTTCATTTGGTTTAAATGGACTAAACATTAACTAGTTTGAAAAGAGTCAGTTGATGGAGTACATGATACTTTTCTCCTTTATTTTCCTGGATGAGTAAAATGTAATGAAGAAAGTTTGGACTAAGTATTGGAATAAGTGCTCCTGTTCTGTTTTCTCCACATTACTGTGTGTTTTCTCAGTGCTCCTGCCACAATCCAGAGATGTGTGTTTCACGTGAACTGGTGACTTGAAGATGCTGGTGTTATGTGGGAGCGAATGAGTGAGTGAGATTGTGATGCCTTGGCCTTGTTCTTCTGGAATAGCCTTCCCACCACTGTAATCCTGCGCTGGGCAAGAAGTTACCAAGAATAAATGAACAAACTAACAAATGGAGCAACAAACCAAGAAAAAAAAACAAAGAGACAAAGAAACTGACAATGAACTGACAGAACTAGATGAACTTTTACTAGGTCACAAGATTATTCTTTGGGGAAAGTAAGTTCTAATATTCCATACTGTTTGCAGCTCAATTCTTCAAAGCACACTGGACAAATACATACTGGTTAATTGAAACAAAATCCTTTGTTGATACACATGTAATTTTCTTCTTTTGGCTTTGATTTTCACACCATGTCAGAATAATGACACTATATGTAACCTATTGCACACATGGTTTTTTTTTTATGAATATGTAGTAACAGATGGAGTTCTATAATACACCTACACAAATTAGCAATATTTTTATTTAGTACTGTATTTAGAGAAAGGTCTTGGCGAGGCTTTTGGTTTTCCAATATCACACTTCTTTATGCAACTTCTAACATGGTGCAAGTACCCAGCAGCACAGACTTAGCACCTGCAAATATAAATTATGTGGAGCTGCTAACCTGCAACCTACAAAAGTTAGATAGATAGATAGATAGATAGATAGATAGATAGATAGATAGATAGATTCTAAGACTTGAGATGTTTTCACACATTTTTAAGTATTCTTCTATATATGTTTATTATATGTACATTCATCATGCAAGTTGTCAAGCTTTGCTTCCACTGTGTTGCCAGGGGCCAGTTCCATGTGCAGATTAAAAGCATGACTCTCATCACGCACTAATTTATGTGCTCTGTGGCTATTAAATGAATCTGATGACTTGAAAGAACAGGATGCAGAGATGCATTCGCCACCCTCTGCCGAAAACAGACGTGCTAAGAATGTCAGAGCAGATGCTTAAGGACTGCCACGGCCTAATTTAACATCAACTAAAAAACAGGACATGAAAGTGCTTACATTGCCATTGCTCACCTCGCACCCTTGGAGCAGACAGCATCCAGGCTTGTCCAATTAGAGGGGAATCTCGGGCCCACTGTGGTCCTACAGTGCAGCAGGGAGAAACACGGACATTCATTTGAGCTGTGGCAAATCTCGACCACTTCCGATTATCGCCCTAATGTTTACATTATCGGTGTACAAAAGGAACTATTGCAGAAATAGGGGAAAACAAGCCACTTCTAATGTTCTGGTGACATCTCCTGTGACATAGTCATTTTTCACTGGCTTCATAGACCTTAGGAAGGAGAACTCGTTAGCAGAGGCAGGACCAGATGAACGGCGGAGCGAGAAGAACCACAGCACCTTGCCTGCAGTTTTGTCATCTTCCCCCGGTGGCTGCTCCCTTTTTCCGGGATGGGGGGAGGGGTGCGGCAGTTGTACATTTTGTGTCTCGTTGCATGTATCATGTTGCATCTCACACTGTGTGCCCTCATCTCACACTGTGCTACGATATTTCTGTCTGACAACAAAATCATTATGTTTTTCTTTAGAAGAACTCCTAGGCATTTCTCACACAGCAGTTGGTTGTACTCTTTATGATTTTTATATATGACAATGAGAGGCAACACGTCAACCTTTCCAGAATTCATCTGGAATTTAAGGTTTGTTATGTGTCGTGTAGACTGGAAATAAATTTTGTGCTACTTGTTTAAACTTTTTTCATTTGGCAAACAGTGTCTAACGCAAAGCTGGTCTAAAGAGGCTTGATATAGTTTACACTGGATAGTTCTGCCACAGGTATCAACATATTCGTATTCTAAGAAAACTGGAGAATCTTAGCAGAGCATTAACTATAATGCAAAGGGCTTTCGTGTAAAGCTCCCACCATGTAAATGTACACACTTGCATGCTGTCAACAGATGGTGAGTCACACGGTGAGATCTTTCTGTAACACAAAACCACAGTCTATAATAACTTGAACATTTTTGCAATGAGTAAGGACAGAGGTAGTGTAGTGTGATATGACACAAGGGCTCTCCACAGTCAGCAAAAAAACTTGTTTCCCCCCTTACATTAATGGGAATTATAAGATTCTTTGGACACATTCCTTGAAGAGATGGCGAAACTTTTGTGTCAAGCTAACGGAAAAGATCATAATCGCACCTCCTCCAGATTTGGCTGCCTGCGAGTTGCCATTTGCCTACGGTGAAGGACGTGACACTCCGCCGACTGGTGATAGCCCTCCTGCGTTGAGCTGCACAACCTGCCGTGAGTGAAACACAGAGAGCGAGGCTTGTGGAGGCGTGTCTCTGGGGAGGGCACGCCAACTGCCCTACTCATCCTGGCACATACGCGAGGCTGCACAGCAGTCAGCCAAGCAGAAGCAATTAGAAACTACAGAGAAAACTGGGGGATGAAGGGAAGGGTATGGAAGTAATGCTGCTCAAGTGCTTTTAGCTAAGGTCGCAAAGTCGGCCCTCTTGAGGACTGATTTAAGATCTACTTTCCTATAGGAAAACCGAATAAAAGCTGACTGAATATGCTCACCTGGTCCTGACATCACATTCAGCAATAAAGACGTCTATGAAGCATGATTAAAAGTAATTTCATGATTATACCCTTAAATGTCAGTGGAAATGTATGCTAAATAACAGATTATACCTGCATCATTCCCATAACAGGACTGAAATACTTAATCTCATAGTCTAAGATTTCTTAAAAAAAAATGGCCTTATAAAATTACAAATCCTATGAGTAGGAAATCCTGCACTGAAGTGTTTAGTAATAATCAGTCTGATCTTGGCAGGACCGAAATTTTTTACCTAAACGTACATATTTTTCAGTTTGTGCGTTTGACCCTGAGAATGAAACTGTTCACAAAGTCTCCTGTTTTCCTTCAAAATGAGCCAGGAGTCGGCTATCAATAAAAGAGCACAGTGGATGCTGATGGATTCCCTGCAGACTATGTGTAAACGATTAATCCCTCAGACAGTGCGGATCATTAGGAGGGTCCTTGTCTTTATCGATGGCTCCCCAGAGCTTGCTGTCATTAACAGAGTACCTGTTTTTGCCGCAGGCCTCTCTGAGCTCCAGCGATATCAACCATGATGCACAGGCCTTACCTAGTTATTGATAGAGGCATCCATGGTGTCTGGTGTGACTAATAAAGTGTTCCTGGAGACTGACAGGGTCCCTGCATCCACTGAGTTATTGAGGACCTGGGAGGAATTCAGGGGGGAAGGGCTTACTGAACCTTTAATTACTTTTCTAAA
Source organism: Arapaima gigas (assembly GCA_900497675.1). NCBI lineage: Eukaryota > Metazoa > Chordata > Actinopteri > Osteoglossiformes > Osteoglossidae > Arapaima > Arapaima gigas. The sequence continues at coordinate 118,561 of UFQX01000137.1, forward strand.
AAGTGAGGAAGAACAGATGTCAAGAATAGAATAGATGTCCAGGGTGACTTAAAGACCAAATGAAATGATTCTCACCTGTTAATATTGTATGTTAAAATACGGCGTTCAAATACTTTAACCTGCAAAAAAATGTTTTTTGGGTTGGGTGCAGCTTATTCTTAAATACAATCACAAGCACATTTTGCATAAATACCTCTTAGGTTAGCTTTCGGTCACATTCCAGCAAGCAATCCAGAGCACACCTGGGTCTTGTCAGAATTGGTAAACAGCAACTGTGCCAGGGGAACTGGCCAAGATGTAGTAACAGCAACCTGTGTTTTTTTTTTTTTTTGCTCTGCAGAATTTGCTGTTCCACTCAGGAATATTGCAGTGCAGTTATGCTGAGGTGAATAGCATAGAGCTGCAAATCCATAGCTGAAAACTTATATAAATTGGATGCAACCCGTTGTTAAGAGGTCCAAGGTTTCAGTAGGGTTCACAGCAGCCCCATCTGCTCCTACTCTAGTGTATACTGGGTTGGTGTTTCTGAGATGTCAGCATTTTGCTGTAGAGACATGTCATCCATCAAGGCAAATGGACTTGCATCCACATGCCCGCTACAAAAAGACAACAGAAGACTTACAGATACAAGTCAGTTTATCTAATACAAAAAAGCAATTCATTGAAAAATACATTAGTCAAACAGTGATTTGTTTTTTTTGAATTTGCCTGGAATGAAGCAGAACAATGATTACAATTTAAATTGCAGCAGATCCGTCTGTACCATACAGTGTATAAAACACAGGACTGAATGGAGTAATGGCTACTTCAGACTGGGACAGCAAAATACTTTTACCTCTAAGTCTGTGACAGTTAGTTAATTTATTTTAATGGTTTGGTTTTTTCTAGTTTAACAAGGTCCAGATCAGGTTCTTAATCCTGCTGGCAGTGGCATCCCTGCAGGCCGCCAGTGATGTCCTTCTTGCTTTCCATTTAGTGATGCACTATTGTAATTTCTTCTCAGCCACATCTACTCAGAAATTTATGAGCACATCCCTCTTTCTGCTTACCTTGACATAATCCTGAATGGTGACTTTGGTGTCCACCTTAATAGCATCTCCTGCCTTTCAGGATTCCTGAATGTATTTAATCATTCCTTTCCACACTCGCCTTGACCGACTAAATAAGCTCACAGGAAGCTTCGTGGCCTCAGAGACACTTTCTCAACCCTTTCAGCCTCCTTGGAGAGTGCTTTACCATCTTGTCAATCCCCCCCTTGTGTGTCCCCATTGTGTCTTGCTTTTACGGTTACCTTCAGTCACAATCTATGTATCCTCTCCTTCTAGACTCCCTTGTGTCCCTGTTATCAGCTCTCTCCCCCCAAGGACACCACTTCTTCCCTGATCTCTTTCCTGTATCTACCTCTAACTTCAGTGGCATTAACACCTTCCTGTCTCTGAACATTTTGCCGCATACTTACCTGAAGGCCAGGGAAGAAAGAGACAAACCCCACAACTGATTTAGAAAGATAACCTCCCCCCTTGTCCTCTACTCGTTCTCTGGACTCTTCATTCTAAACATAGATCTGAACAAGACAAACTCCAAACTGATCAAGACAAATATTGTTCTCAGTGTCTCCATGTTCTGTTCAAAGATTAATATCTGGACTGTTACAAAAACATACTCAGTAAAGAAATCATGCTTCTCTGTTATATTTATGTACCCCATTTCAATTTATTATACTGCTCCAAATCAGAAGATCCCACAATATTAAAGCATAATTATTATAAGTACATAAAAACACTTTGATTCATTTGTGCTATAAATATTTGTGTCAGTTATCTAAGTAATTATTATATTACAACAGTGCAAGATTACTACAAATAAAGAAGTGACACTTAATACTGACAAAAGGTTTAACCAACAAAATATATCAAAGCAGAATGCAAGAAACCCAATTTTCCAACTTTTTTTTCTCTGTCACATCCATTAAATGTTTAAATAAGTTCACTTTCTCATGCAAGGAATGCTTTAAAAAAAAAATTGATGACATCCTCCATCCATTGTCCTTAACTGCTTGTCCTGGTCAGGCTCACAACGGTTCATTTAAGTCATGCATAGACAGTGAATCGGCATATTGAATTATTCTTTATCTCATGTAGCTCAAAAAAGCACTTGTTTATTTATGTAAATTCCTTTAAAAATGCAGCACTAAGTCAGAAGTACTGCTGGGGTTAATCCAACCATGTGTAAAAGAAATGATGTCTCGCCATTCAGCTTGGTAGGTTAAACACAGGTAATCCTGCTGTCTAGTACTGCATATGAAAAGAAATCACACCAACATGGAGGCAGCACAGCTACGATGTAAAACACAGCTTGGACCAGCTGCTGTGCAGGCATAGCGTAAACACGAGTTAACATGGCTGAGGTGTAACACAAAGCATTGATTTCTGCTTAAACCAGATCTCAAGTCTCAGATGAGCTGCTACCACAAACACTTGTGTCAGGCAAAGCATCTACATGAAACTTCAGCACATATGTACAAGAAACCAAAATGAAGGGATTAACTCCCGCCTCCAATGAGCGTCACTGAATGACCCCCAGCAATCCTGCACTGTGTGTTCCATTGCATTGCCCAGCCACTCGTAATGGCTCGTAAGCAGCTTTGGTTTTCCTGACTAACAATCTTTATATTGCCTTAGCACAGTAATACTAGTATTATTTAATGCTAAATATCTTCAGCAACTTCAGGCGCCTGCCTCCCTCACTGTCTCATTGCAAGACTTATGCTATGTGTTTATAGCTCTTTACATGCAACCTTGCATGATACCAAAGTTCCAAGATTATTTGGGTGAATCAAAAACCTGCAAATGTTTGTCTTGGTTCTATTTATGTTAGTTTTATTTTAAATGAACAAGAGCTGTGTTTTGCAAGAGCTTTTTTCCCCAAAACAGGTCTTTTTTACAGTGTTTTACTTTAGATCGAATACATTCTACCTTTTCCTGTACTTTTTGTGATTTTTTTTTCTGTGTAGCTCCATTTGGAAACTATGATGTTAACAGCTGCCATGTCTTCATAGAGTAAATCTGTTAAGGTCAAGTCCATTTAGAAAGATCACCTTTAATGTGGAAGGGAGGTCCCCGCAGTTTACTTCCGTTTCCTCTCATGGTCTAAAGACATCACAGACTTACCCAGCACTGTTAAATTACCCCCAGGTGACTGCATAGGTGTGTGCTGTGCAATGGACTGGCATCAAATGCAGGGTGGGGTTCCACCTTGCAGCTGATCCTTGCTGGAATCAGTGCAAGTTCACTGCTTTCCCTACAGGATGAAGCGATTAGTGTTTGTGGTTAGTGTTTGCAAGAGCCCGCTCATTTTGGAATGTTCCTCAACCTTTCCACTTCAAATATAGAATTACCCTATGAAAAGATGCAGTTATGCCAATACACCCATTTAATTCTCTATAGAAAGGATAAGCGTGGTGAGTCATAGCTTGTACTGTGTAAGAAAATCCAGATTTTTGTTTTCATTTACTTTCTGCTTTCTTGAGGCAAAGATTAAAGAGAATGGTGATGGTGCCATTAACAGTTCTTTATATAAGTTTATACATTCAGAAGAAAAAAAAATACAGCCGCTTAAAATTGTACATGCTGGTCGTAGTAAGCTTAAATCGTTTAAGCTAAAAACAGTATTTGGAAAAGAACAGCATATGCTTATGTAAAACCTTATGATGACATGTTGCAAAAATATATATAGCATGCTTTTAATAGCATATATTATACATGTTTGAACATTTTAATTAGCATAAAATTTAATTACTTGGAGACAAGAAACGAAGGCTGTGCTGCCGAATTGCTCCGGAATACGTTTTAGACACCGAGACTCTCCATCGACAAATTAAAAATAGCAGAAGCAAATTCCACGTTGAACACCTTTAAGATCTGTGAACAATTGTACGAAAAAAGCACTTTTTGTCTACATAGTGCCATTCTGAATTATGTCACATGTTCTTGCAACAATGCACTTTTCATCTATATCCAATTAAGCCGTATGCACGCCCCAGTGATGCTGTCATGCTTCTCTGTTTACTGGAGCTCCGGTTGTCTCGCGCACCTCAAGCAGGACAAAGCATAAGAGATGGCGCGGGGCCCTGAAATCCTCTTCCTAGCTTTCCCAGATGTGGGTGTGCTCCCACCATCCCCCCTATGAGCAGCTCATATTGCCTCCCCCAGCATTTAATCAGCGCCCGTCTCAACTGGAGCTGTGGCATCGTGACTGGGGTTCTTGTCAGAAGGAAGACAGCAGAGGATGACTTTGGCACTCATCGCTAAGAGCCCTGCACCGCTGTGGCAGCCTTGAACTTCCTGTTGCCATTTAAGAAAAGATAGACAGGAAAAAAGTTAAAGATTAATACAGAATGAAATGTGGAAAATGTACCACGGTATCTTCTGTGCCGTGTGAAATGTAGCCAGCTCATTGCATCAAATGCAATCCAACTCTCGTCTGAACACCGCAATGAAATCTCCACGTGACTTCTGTACTTCTGTCTTCCGACGTGGTATTCGTTCATCCCTGCAGGGGTGTGTGCTCTGTGTGTATGTAAATGCAAGAAACGCTTTAACGCATAAATGGCAGAGCTTTGCAGCAGAGGATTGCAGGGCGTGTGCCAGTCACATGCATGCTGAAGGTGTGCAGCAAAGGAAAAGACGCATGACAGATGAGGTCAGTGGCGACTGTTGGCTTTGCTTGTGGCCACAGCACGTGCCTGTGTCCTTGCTGGCATGACTGTTCCCAGCTGTTCAGTTCTGAGACAAAATAAAATGGCAAACATATCCATAAACGACGTCAAAAAATAGTGTTAGAAGTGAAAAAGAACAAAGGCAATCTGCAGCGAGTCTATTAACATTTACTTAATTAGCTGACACTTTTCGACAAAGCAGATTTGCCCATTTATCCATCGGGGTAATTTTTACTGGAACAGTTCAGGGTAAGTACCTTGCTGAAGGGTACTACAGCAGGAGGTTGGATTTTAAACAGGGTCCTTTGAGAGCAATGCGGCAACTCTAACCACTATGCTACCTACTGCCTCCAGGCATATAAACACAACGCGAGCTGACTCGTGCACCAAAAAAGTAAAACAAACAAATTAATAAATAGAATAAATAATAACAACATGTGCATGCCTTTCCAGTTGTTGTCAACCCCAAATGAAGTTCGCCACAGACGCACTCCAGATAAAGAACAAAGGGAATAGCAAGTGAAGGTGTTTCTTCATTCATGCATTCATCCACTTGTTCATGGACTATCAGTAACATCAAATGCAGGGCTGTGGTGGTTCAGAGCCTATCCGGGAAGCGTAGGTTGTGGTCTGCGAAAACGAAGCTCAGCTATAACCCACCACCCAGGGACTTTGGGGCACCAGCGCAACCCACAGTTTCACTCTGCCGTGCCAGCCAGCTGTGCTCAAATGCAAATAAGTTATATTAAAGCAAAATTTTATGAATTAAAAAAAATAATAACTAGAATAAAAGACAGAAAAGCACATAGACGTCACCAGCGACAGAAGATAAAGGACTGTGAAAAGCTCAAGGTGAAAAGCACATAGCGGTATATGTCAATTACAACGGATTATCTAACATACTGTAGCAATGTGCATGTAATGAGCAGCCAGTTTCTGTTTTCCCCAGGCCGACATGCCTGATAATTCTGTTCAATTTTATGGAAAAAAGGGGCCAAGGGAGAGGCCAAGGCTGAAGGGTTAATTGCTGTGCATTTATTAACACTCATCTGAATTATTGAGCGCTGCGCTAAAAATAAATGCCAATAGTATTCATTGGTTTTTCTCCTATAAATGTTTTTGGTTTTGTTATAACCGAAACGCTACTGCTGTGGAAGTGTGTTAGCATGCTAGCTTTGCCTCCCCTTAATTGGACTCCCATCATTTGGGGCTAATGGATTGTCTTGTTTCATTATATTTTCATTTCAGATCAGGGCAGTAAAGACCAGGTATCCTTTAGGGCTGTTTATAAAGCCATTTGTATACACAGCCATTCCAGCCGACACCAGAAATCTGGGTGTTGGGAAAGCATCCCTGGAGATCATTGGATCAGTTCCATGCGAAACATCTCCTGAACTCAATTTACAGACTAATGTCAGAGAAAATTTGCATTTAAGTGAAGCAGGTGGAGGTCTAAAATGAATATCCTGATATAAATGAAAACATCATAGGTAAGCGCAGCATCGTGCTAAGTTATGTGTCCAGTGCCACAGTTCGATCTGCTGTTGGAAATAAACAGCAATGTGCAGCGCAAGGGGAACAAAGGGGACTGAAATTTTCATCCAGAACATCATGTGAACGGTGGGCGGGGGCGGTGCGGCACTTTACTGAGCGCCAGCCAAGGTCTGCACAGACGGATGTGGAACAACATTGTATGCGTGCGCAGCAGGCCAACTGAGGCCGGCAGCTGCGGCATTTCGGAAACAACGCATGCCCTTGTGTTTCCCGCCGTGCGTGCAGGACAGCCGGTGCTGCCAGCTCGCTGATGGATGGGCCCCTTTCTAGATTGGTGTGGTGGGGGGGTGGTGGGCTGGATGTTGGGGGAGCGATGGCTCAGTGATGTCCTGGCGAGTGCTGGCGAGCTCACTGCTCAATGTCCAGCACCCGTTGCTGCTGCCCAGTCCTGGACCCCAGGCTGTGCTGCCATGTCCTCTGAAGTGATCACAGGAGGTTCCATGAGGGCAGAATGACATGACATGACATGACATACAAGTCCCCTCTGCAGCGTTTACAGCCAAACCACACCAAACAGGGCCAGAGCACAGCTAAATGCATGTAGGCTGCTGGTTAGATAAACAGATAGCTAGATAGATAGATGTCTATCTTACTGTCTTGAGAGCAGTCTTGCACTCAAAGGCTCCTCATTTTAATCCTGCTTTATACTACAGTACTTTTGAAGCAGGTACCTGTCCTGAAATGTTCCAGAGGAAATTATCCAGCAGTATGAATGTGTATATAAAAGTCTCGGATAAATAAATAAAATATGTATTCAGCTTGTGCATTTGTAGTTATAAAATGTAGAATGTGTATCACCAGTGTTATTCAAAAAAAAATGCAAGTGTTAGAAGTAGTGTAGCATCCAGGGTACAGTCTCCTAGCCCAGTGGCCCAATGATTGTGGGATAGGCTTAGGATTGCCGCGACCCTGTCCGGCACAAGCAGTTATGGGTAAGGGACATGCAATAAAGAGTATATGTTTGTAGCATCTGTTTTACCAAGGCTACATTTTGCAACTTGTAGGGGGTCAAGGCCTCTAACTGCTGTGAATTACTGGAAGAGCAGTTACACCACTGTGCTCACATGAACGGCAAAAGTTTGCGGAGTCCTTTGCCAGGGTAAGTCAAGGAGTGTGTGGGTGGAACACTGAAATATGTAATAAATCGTATGCTGCTGTAACTTTGGCTTTTTGCAAGAACAGTCCTTGCGGAGTTCCCTGAGTGGAAATGTATTGCTGTTTGCAGCAGATTCAGAAGCCTCCAGGGACCCTGTATTGACCAAGAACTCTTGACACCGTTGAAAACATTCCAGCAACGCTCACAGTTCTGCCCAGTGTAAATTTTACCTGTGATTCTTCTACGTAGTAAATGCACAGTGACAGACAACTGCGATCAGACGCAATAGATGACAGTTTGTTATATAAAGCATGAGGGGCACAGGTCCCTGGTAAATAGTACACACAAATAAATTGATATTCAAGGACATGATCTGGAAGTTAACCTGAACCTGAGCATTCAGAGTTATGCCCGGCAGCTGTAGTTTGCACTGTTACAGTCATTATGTGTTGGTCTGGGTTGAACATCTATTGTTATTGTTTTTGGAGGAGACAGAAGCAAGAAATGAGGTGCAACTGCCGCAACTGTTGTGCCAATACACTGAATAAAAACAAGAAGCTGCGTGGATGAAAAAATATATGCATGAATTCTGCTAGGTGTCAATGACCGTCGTATTTCAGAACTGAAAAAAATATATTTTTTTGTTTGACTGCTTTTCAGTAATATTTTAAGGAAGTCTCAATCAATTATGTCGTGATGAATTCCACAACCCACGTGGAGATAAAAGAAAACATATTAAAACATATGCCATGTCTGTGACTTCATTCTAGTCAAGTTGAATTTTGACAAGTTTTTACTTATACATGCCTGCCCACAGACCCACACACACACATACACACACACACACACAACTGGTCATCAGACTGGCTTCATTCCAGCATATGACTTCACATAACACTTGAAAGGTACATTTTTGTAATAATAGAAAACACCATTTCTGAAGTATAAAGCACTGTCCACAATGCACTACAAAATCTATTTCATCAAAGTCCATAATATGTTCATACTGCTAAGAACATGACGACTTTAGTTACAGATAAATTTGAATTCTGATAATTTATTGAATTTTGTTACAAAGAAATGCTACTGAGGTGTGTGAAAATTACACAAAAAAAATGTGGTCCCTACCTATAGGGGGGGGGGGAGGCGGTTGTTGTACTAAGCAGGTATACATTCATAAACATGAATATTCACACTGGTTTTGGACCAGTGCTAGGAAATGTCCTGATGCTATCAACGCCCTGGAGATGCTCTGCTGGGTGGTGGGTAACATGTACAAAAATGTTCTAAAACATCCCAATGCCTGTGCATCCTGCCAGTTTCTCTACTGTGTCTTTAAAACACTAGGTATCACTTTAGAGCAAACAGAAATAAACGTCTTCAGTGTGCATTTGCTATGGAACAGCATGTACATGGGTAAAATTATACATGTTTGTCACTCAGTAGAATATGACATCTGAGGCAGCACAGCAATAACAATCTGGTGCATTCAAGCCTTGTGAATTTCCATTCTGATCATTTTTGTCAAACGTTTGCTTCTAACTCCTCATACATTCAATCCTGTGTTTCTTCTCTATGATTACGTCAAGACTGCTTTGTGTCCATCATGTGCAATCACTGCATTCTTCTGGATTCTGTGCTGCTTTTCAAATCTATCATTTGCCTCATCAGTTCTATGCAAATCCTTTAGTTTAGTTTACTGTAAACTAAAAAGAAGTCAACTTATGTATCGGTTCTGAAAAAAGAGCATTAGTGGAAGAAAAAACAGATAACATTGCTGACTGTAGTGATGCCTTTCAGAGCATTTTCAGCATCACAGCTACGCTGTAAAACATCATGATAGAACACAGATTATGATTTATGGCTCAAAATCTGATATGGCTCTCATGTTAAATCGAGCATCGAAACAAATATAGACGTACATATAGATGTGCGATTTTGGAATCCTGATGAATAACGCATTCAGATTTGATTCAAGTTGGCATTCCAAGAGAAAACAGGTCTGTAAATGCTCACATGCTGCTCTATTGTGCGTATTTACAGTGAAGAAGGTTCAGCCATCAGCTTATGGTGATTAAAACAAAGAGGTCCAACAAACAACAGCTTTATATTATGGAATCAGGGCCCAGCATCCTTGAAATCTATAACTGTTGGATGAGATGCATTCTGTTATGGAGTGATAAATGTGACAGGCCGATTCAAGACAGTGATGTCTCTTTCTTCCCCTTTCAAACATCAGCTGTAAAGCAGTTTGGGATCCATCGTGTTTAATATGAAAAAAAAATAAAAACAGACACACACACCTTTTCCTCATATGTCACTGGAAATTAGAAAAGCACGAATGCATTCTTGAAAGCAAGAAAACCTGAATAGTGGTAGCATCAAATTTTAAATAAATTTCACCATGGTTACTGCATAAGAATCAGTCCACTACTTAAGAAAAGGCTACTTATCTAGAATAAACATCAGCATCAGTAGTCATTTGAATTGCCCTACTGAGTTTTATGATGTTGTGCACACTGAGGTATGTGGCAAGCAGGATAGTGTTCTTCACTGTGAAATTAACGTGAAAAAATAGGCCGCGACGCTTCATTTGAACAATGCAAAAGATTTGCCCCTTGCAGCTGCTACATCTTTTGTGATTAATCGCAACAGCAGGTCATATTCTTCTCCAAAAAGAATGGTTTAATTCAGTCCTGCATACCTGTTTTTAGTTTCTTCCAGGTTTTGCTATTTATAGCACTTACACAACAAATAGATGGAAAATCAGCATCCACAACCTTGTACCCTCGAAACCCCTGTGTACTGCAGAATAAACAGGAACAAACAAGCTTATTTGTAATGATAGTGATGTGGTGGCAAAGTCTGATCCAACATCCTTTAGTGACTCTTTAAAGTATAAAGAGAAGCAAATGATTAAAAGCTCCTTGCTGTGTGCACAGCTATTCCTATCAGCTACTGCGATTTTGATGTTAGTTTTTGATATTCTCCTTCAAGGTCTCTCAGCTCTGCTTAGGCTTGTCAGAAATCCAAATATCTGAAACGATTTTATCCACATGAAAGTTGTCAAAAGACACAATGGGACTACTGTAGTTTTATTATTTTTTTCCAATAAGACTAATGCCAGACCTTATTTCAGATTAACAGTAATATGACATGTGGACCCCACACATAAGTGATTTTTTTTTTAATTTCCACATATTTATTCTAGCAGCTAAGTTAAAACAGCTGTTCAACAATGTCTGACTTATTTAAAATGCTAAATCATATAGGATGATTTAAATTTGGTGCATAAAAGAAGATAAAATTAAGTACAAATTATCATAACAAAATATGAGGCCAAGGATTACAAACAGTGATTCAAAGTACTTAATGCAAAAATTGGTGTTTTTATGTATAAATAAATTTTAGGTTGCAGTTATTATTAAAAAAAATACTTAAACCTTAAAAATCTATCACATGACTGGAGTATGAAATTGAATTTCAGTGCATTTTTCTCACTGCTGCTGATGAATTTTTTTTAAAAATGACCGTCTTAAAAGGTTTTGAAGCAGTTAAGCTTGAAATCATTATAAGTCATATTTTCGGCACAAGAAAAGAAAAAAAAATGACACACAATCACTTTGTTAGTGATCTTCAACAAAGTAACAGAAGATCGCTTATTAACCCATTCATGAGCTTGAAATACCATCTTCTTTGGTCACACAGTTTAGTTTGCTTGCTCTCATATTCACGATATTGAAGGAAAGTTTTAATATTAAAAATGAGAAATATGTACAGGAAAAAGATTTATCAGAAGAGTCAAGCCTTTTGTCCACGACATTGTCAAGAAAAACCTCACATTGCTTTGAGCTGTATTTGTGACTCTTTTGTTGTTTATTATACATAAAGCTGAAGAGAAGGGCTCACAAGTGACAATGCCGATCACAACCCTCAAGTAACAAATGCGGATTTCTTTCAATAATCTTAACTATGCTCTCCTGACCTTTTATTTTCACTTTGACTTTCTACACCCAGCAATTATACTGTTACTTAAGATGCCAAGAAAACTTATATTTAAGAGTTTGGCGCAATTAGACCGATCAAAGTGTGTTTTCGAGGCATAAACCTCAACATAAATGAATGCCTTTTAACTAGTCTGTCTCTGCAGACAGCAGCGATACAGCAAAGGCCTTCACAACAAATAACATATTTGGACACTTGAAACATCAAAGCTGAGAGGAACAAAGGAAAGGAAACTGAGGGCAAGAAATGACACAAACATTACACGGTTGCTGCCGAGAAACTGTAAATACCTGGAAATTAAACTGTCAATGTCCTTTCTGCAAGCACGGAACAAGGTTCAACACAGCTTGATTTACAAAAGTAATATTTCATAAATGCCTAATTAAAAAATGTAACTGTCACGGTTTAAAAACAATAGCATTTCATCCTGTGCAACAGTATTTGTTTTTTTTTTTTTACTCCAGCCTCCATATTTAGCAGATTTTCCTTCTTTGCTGCATGGTAACCTTACCACATTGTCCCCTCATCAAGAATGCTTTTCTATATAGGTAGACTTGCATATAAGCGAACCATGGCTGTTCCCGTGGTTTATGGGAGGCTCACCCACGATTTTGGCCTTTACGCAGGAAAATCAGATTGACTGAGGCAGATTGTATTCCGGTGGAATGCAGTTTGTCAGCTGCCCTGCATGGCGCAGCTTGTGTTTGAGACTCAGCACATAATTTAACCTCCTGGACAAGCAACCGCTCCACTCACTGCAGATGGGGGTGGTTGGCCCCTGTAAACCCTACTTCCAAACTCCTATAGGCAGTGAAACACAATTAAAATCAGACTCTGTTCTCTCCAAGAGTAATTAAATTTAGGATTTGGAGAGTGAATTGAATGTGTCTTTATACGTATGCATTATGTTTTCTTTAAGCCACCACCATTCACGCCAAGAGCGTGTGTCCTAACAGGAGAGCCATCAGTCAAAGGCCTGGAAAAGGGACAATGAGATATTATGCAGTCCCGTCACAGAGAAATGACCACCAACTGGGAATGTGAGTTCAAATTAGATGAAGCCGACTGCTTTCGGTAATCCATGACAGCCTTAATAAAGTTCTTCGTCCGACATGGTCCCTGAAAGACGGCGACGCGTTTCTTTGCAGGTGGAAAAAAATAAATATTGAACACACGAAATCGCTTGGAAAGACCACACCTAAACTGCTCAAAATTCCATGTGTGGTTAATTCAAGTTATGAGAGAAAAACTTGAACAAATGACATTCAAGTGAACTCTTTATCTTCACTCTTGGGATGAGTGCTTCTTGAAATAGAAATGCATCCACATTATCCCAGCAAACCAAGAGTACTTGAGATTAATTCCAATATGCATCAAAGGTTAAGTAACAAGCTATAAAAATAAGACAAGTGCGCTTCCTGGCTCAGTATCAAGGCTGTGTTTGTGTCAAAAAGGCAGGAAAGTCTCAACAGAAAAGCAAAATCAATAGGGCATTGAGGAAGACTTCAAGGGTAATGAAAATAAAGTATAAAGTGCCCTTTGTGCAAAGAAAAGAAAATAAACACTGGCCTGTTCTTGATCTGAGATTAATTATTTACTGCAGCTAAACTAATTGTCCGTTTCTCAGAAGAGCACTAACAAGGTTCAAATGGAGTATAGGAGTAAACTAGCGCCTCTCTATAGTTTAACTTATTTTATCTGCAGAGTATGTAAATACTCTGCATTGCTCTGTAGTATAATATCTAACTGGTCAATGTAACTGGAAACACCAGCCTCATGTTGTCAATCTGATAACTATAGGCTGCTTGACTATAGTTTACTTTAACTATAGCTTAACTCTATATATCTGCACAGTATGGGAATATTCAGTTTCTCTTTACTGTAATATTTGATAGGTTGTTCAAACTGAAACATCACCCCCATATTGGACACAAAGAAAATTCAAGAAAGACATTAATACGTGAAAAATCCCACAGTGCTGCAGTCCTATTTTCTGCGTATGCTACCGTTGGATCAGGCATTCTATTTTTACAGTGTCTTCCTGGTTGACATGGCATTTATAGACAACTCAAGTGAAAATGGCAATGTCAACGGTCTGTCCATCCATTTTTTTGGAGAGGAATAAACTGTAAATAGGGCGAAAAGGAATTAATGTTTCTGCTTTCACCTCAATTCACGGTAGTATTTTTTTAAAATAGTTTCTCAAGTTAAAAATTAAACATGGTCAAAGTGAATGTCGGTGGCTCAAAATATGTCACATATTATAGCCTAACTCAGTTCCTCTAAAATACATTTTATTTCACTGTAGCAAAAATATCAACCTTGGCACAATTTAAATACAACTTTTACCTACCAACATGTAATAAAATGCAATACTAGTCATTATATATATGTTTTTTTTTTTTTTTTTTTTTTTTTTTTTTTATTTTGTTTTTTTTNTTTTAGTAGGTGGACTTGGAAAATGGTATCTGTTCCCTTTTTTTTTTTTTTTTTTTTTTTTTGGTCATTGTGAAATCTGTCTTCCTATTAAGCTTTAAAATACTTAGTACATTACAAAAAAAAAAATACTAAAGAGGCTGTTCAAAGAGATATGAAGAAAAGTGATGAACAATTAAATTACAGATCATCTTCAAAATATCCTGGAAAAATTTCTCCTGGAAAGGAGTATTATTTTGCTAAGTTAAGTCAAAACAGGCAATTGGACTTTCAGGAAAGATGTTTTTTGGATTTGTTCATGGGCTTATGCATTTTCCATGAATTTCCACATATATTTTTCCATATTTATATATATATATATATATATATATATATATATATATATATCTTATGATAAGCTGCTCATGATGGATGTTAATTCACATTAAAAACCATTATAAAACTGTTCATCCCAACTCAAACTTAGGTCAAATTTAAGATGACAGAGATGTAACTTTTCTGTCATTATGGTAGTAATTATTACTTTTTTTAATGTCGGTATAAAAGGTCCTGACGATTTTACATTATAACGTGTATCAAACGCTGTTTCCTCTGTCGTCTGACCAGCTGCAGCAACGTGCGTACATATTTACAGCAAAATATTCTGCAAACTTTCGTACCACTTCTTCAAACCTGTTTCTACCATTTATTTTGACGCACTCAGATGCGACAGCGACCTCCGCAGTTTAACCGAAACATTGCGTGCAGGACTCGTCTTTTGAACAATATCAACGCGGAAAAGAGGTAATTCAGTTATTTCGCCTTCGCGAGGGTGCAAATGAATTATCCAGTGCTTTCGTCTCCCTCTGCCGTTATTTTTACTGATATAATGACTTTTAAAAAAGCCCCAGACTGGTGTTATGTTAAAAGGTTTGCAGAGGAATGTTTTCTTAAAATGCATTAGAACAATAACGGCAAGCAAAACGTTGTCTTACCTGGTTTTTAAAGGAAACAGCTTTTTTTTTTTTTTTGAGAATTATAAAACCTGTAGATGTTTTGGAAAGTTGCGTCTCCTTCTGTTCGCATATCTAACACCGTTTTGCAGCATTACTTTGGCACCACAAGTAACAGATCGGCGTCAGTTGGTCAGGCTTATCTAGACCCTCTCCATATTTACCATGTTTTACTGCTGGCACACTGTAGGGAAAGAGCTTCATACATTCAGAAGGAGATGACTCAGCAAATGGGGAATATATGCTGAAAATACAGGGATCCCTAATCTGCCATAATCAATTAAATAAAAAAAAAACATGCATATACAGTTTGTTCTCCGTATATTTTTGTCTGTTTCTCTTACCATTTAAAACAACAATTACAAATCCTTACTGTGTTTTCACAAAAAAATAGAGAAATGGCACTTTGAATATATTTGAATATGTATATATATATATATTTATATTTATATTTATAACATTAAGGAAAAGGGGAGTCGAATATGCTTCTTTATAAGTATGGATCCCAGTGGGTCATTGAGACCATGCGAATCATGCAGCTATGATACAGTTCTTCATGTATGTACATTACATTCATGCGCCCGTGCAGCTTTTTCCAATCAAGGCGTCCTTCTCGCACAAGTTGCATCTGATTTTACAGTGTCTGTACTGAAGAGGAGAGTCTATACATATATTACAAGTAGTTCATTTGAAAATATTCGACACTGTAGTCATCTGAAGCAAAGAAAAAAAACTGTATTGGACAACGAGCGTATGAAAGCATTTGGTCTTTAGAAGACTTCAGCTCCGTGGTTTTCTGTTTGTATTCCAATTAGTTTATTGTTGTGTTAGTTCTCAGCATCCTTAGTCAGAGAGAGTGTGGGTTCCACAGTCGTACGCCCTGTGGGGGCCGTCTGCGTGGAAAGGCCCACTGTGCCAATATGACGAGTCGCACACCGTCTGCAGGGAATTGATCTCCGATGCCGACGAGTTGCCGTCTCTTCTCTTGGACCTTTTCCTATTTCTCAGGATAAACACCAGCATCCCAACAACTGTGAACGCAGATGTGACAAACACCAGCAACAGCCCAGGCACCAGCACGGAAATGGACACTCTGCTCGGCTCCGGGTACGAGTTGGAGCGCGTCCCAGAGTCTGCGGCCGGTGTGCTGTTCCTGGACAAAGACGTGGGCAGGATCTTGTAAAGCTGGGGACAGAGGAGCTCATTGCTGATGAGTCTGAAATCCTTTTTCCAGAACTCTTCAGGGGACTCGCACTTAAGGTCGCTCACCACGACCTCTGACCCCAGCTTCTCCATCCATTCCTTGAATGGCAGGATGTTGCAGGAGCACTCCCATGGATTACCATGCAGATCAATTTGTATAATGGAACTGAGCTGGTCTAAGACGCCGGCCAAGGGAAGAAATGTAAAGTAATTGTTGTGCAAGCTTATCTTTGACAAGGACACTCCAAGAAAAACATCCACTGGCAGTGACTTCAACAAATTATTATTGAGGAACAGAACCCTCAGATTAGACATGGGATTGAAAGTGCCTGGCATGATGAGCTGAATGTCATTATATTCCAAGCTTAGATATTCCAGGTTTTGTAGGCCAACAAACATCTCCGCAAACAGTATATCCAAGTAGTTTTTATCCATGTACAGCCACCTCAGTGCTGTGAGGTTTTGAAAAGTGCTGTTTTCGATGAACTTTATATTGTTCCCTCCCAGATCAAGCAGGGTCATGTTCTGGTAATCTTGGAACTGATTCTTTTTCACGCTGTGGATGTTGTTGTCCCTCAGGTTGAGCTCGTGCACATGCCGTGGCCTCGGCTTCAGGCTGGACACGCTGCCGATCTTCTTGCCCTCGCAGTTGACCCTGAGACCTTGTCTGGGTTCGAGGAGCTTGCAGCTGCACGGTGACGGACAGGACGCGTTGTAAGGATGCTCGGCATTTCCGTTCAGCCTCGCCACAGCTGTGGGTTTATTCCTCTGGGGCCAGGTTTCCCGCGATATCGAACGCCACCTGTGACCAGATCTCGGTGTGGGGGACTCTGTTTCACTGTGCGTTTTGTACGGCGTCGACAGGGGTCCAGCATCAGCGGTCTCTTCTTGGGTGGGAGGGGCAGCCAGACTGGAGTCGATCCCACCCTTTGAAGGACACAGATCCGCTTCTGACGTCTCGTTCAGGTCGTTTCCCTGCAGCCTGGTGGGGGCCTCACAAATGACCCGCCCGATCAAAGCATTTCGGGGGATGTTCTCCAGCCATTCCTTCAAGGAAACCAGATCGCAGTTGCACTCCCAGGGGTTGTCCTCGAGCAGAACCTCTGCGATCCCTGGTATTTGCTCCAGAATCCCTTCATAAGGCAAAGTTTTGATTCTGTTCCCACGCAGGTCGAGGTGGGTTATTGGAACGTGCTGGAACACATTGCTGGGAAGCGCACTGATGAGGTTGTCATTAAGGATCAGGACTTCAAGTTTATTTAGGTCCCTGAACACGGCCGGGTCAATGTCTCGCAGCAGGTTGAAATCAGCCTGCAGATACTCCAGGTCATCCAAGCCCAGGAATGTGCTCTTTTTGAAGGAGCGCAGCTTGTTGTTGTTGATGTGGAGCCGTTTGACGAGCTGCAGTCCGAGAAAAGCCCCGGGTACGATGTCGTGCAGCCCGTTGTTCTCCAGATGCAAGCTGACGGCATTGTAAAAGTTGGCGAACTCGTTGGGAAACAGTCTGGTCAAGGAATTGCCGTGCAGCAGCAAGTGATAGAACTGCGAGCTGGGACCGGTCAGATGGTGCAGGTTTGTAAAGCTCCTCTTCTCGCAATCGATGTGCAGGTCGCCCTCGATTTCCTCGCACGAGCAGATCTTCTCTTTGCAAATGTCCCTTGTAACATTTCCAACAGCAACACAGAGAGTCGCCTTCAGCAGCACAATCCAAAGCAGCATTTTCCTTTCACTGCGCGCGATTCATCCCCGATTTTCAACACATGAACGCCGTAAAAACAAACTGAACTTATTTTCTATGTTTATTTCTGTTGAGAAGGGGGGGGGCGTAAATAAAAAAAGACAATCTGTCTAAAAAAAAAAAAACAAGAGGACGATCAGAGTAATGTAGTCACATCCATCCCCAGCCCGCTTTGTCCAGACGCGCACCGTTACTTGCCAGAAAACGCACTAGTGCGAAGGGATCCTTTTGTTCCAAACCGCATCGTGCCACTGGAAAGAGCGACAAACAGCGAAAACAGGCGACATCATCCTGCAACACTCTCATCTGAGTTCGCCATCAACTGACCTTAATTCCGAAAACGCTACAAATCCATTATTGTCGTTTGTTCCTCCTCCTCCTCCTCGCGCGTTGCGGTGCGGCGCGTCCGCTGGGCGCTGTTCTCCCCGCGGTGCTGAAATCACACAGAGACCCGCAGATTTACAGCTGATTCACGCAGCGTTGCAAAAATTCCGCAATCCTTGCATCTTTCTCCCCCCTCGTTTTCCTCTCCGACTTCCCTTGCTCTCTCTCCCCCCCTCCTCCTCTTTGTGGTTGGCGCGCGTGTGTCCGTGCGTGCGTGTGTGTGCGTGTGTTTTCCAATTGGGGGGTGGGTTACCAAAAGGCTCCGTTCGTTCCAGCCTGGTGCTCTTTGGCAGATCTAACACCCTCTGCTGAGCTGCAATGGCATAAACCTGTCTGCTGAGGGAAACGCTTGAAAGGACCAAAAAGAGAGCGAGAGAGGGAAGGGGAAGGGGGGCTGACCCCCCCCGGTCCACGCGCAGGGCAAGCGTTAAAATGTGGGCCTTATAAAGCAGTGGATCTGTGCAGATGCGGGACTCACACCGGCACCGGAGTGTGTGTCTCACCCCCCCCCCCCCCCCCCCCCCCCCCCCCCACCCCCCNTCCCCTGTCCTTAACTGATAAGATAAAACATCCATCAGAGAAGCTTTGAAATATTTACTTGTTTATGCATTTTTTTAGGCAGGCAAAACGCCAAAAGTACCGCAGTTCCAGCGGTTAAAGGTAACTATTCCCCTCCCGGTTGCACAGTTTTTAAGTGATGTTGCCCGCGATCGCGCGTCTACTTTCTTCATCCCTTTTAAAGGCAGGGAACTGGCGCTGAATGCGGAGAAACAGTCAGCTGCTCAATATGTACGCAGTGAATAATATTAATAAAGTGACAGCGAAACGCAGCGCTCACGTGCCGGCTATGAATATGTAAGTCACGCATGTTTAGACAACGCATCGATTATTGTGGCTTCCAGGACAGTGATTTGCGGGGAATGTGCGGCGATCGCCGATCACATCACATGTTGGATTCGCGTTTCAACCAATAAATCTGAATTTAGAGACCGTATTTACTGCGAGCTGGAATTGCTGTGCGAATATATGTTTCCACTCTTGTTTAGCCTCATTTTTATTTACTGAATTTTCAAACGACCTTCGAGACTTTGTTAAAATTCACGATGCGTTTTATTCCTTCTGCATATGTATCTGTAAAACACGTAAACTTAATAAACTCGTATATATTCCACAATTAGATTTTATTCCCGTTTCAGCCTGGTGCCCTTTACATATTCCATGATATAAGTTATTACATTTCACTGACACGTCCATCTAAGATTTTGTTGAAACTCTGATGGCACCTGCAATTCTGAATAATTTGCAATTGTTCTTATTTTATAAATTATTAGAGGTTTTTTTGTAAAATGATTGTTTCTTTAATAGAGATGCTTTTTTGTCATCATATAAATGAGGACGATCTTATTCTACGTCTTCATTGTGTGTCACTCAAATTTATGCAAGAATTTTAGACGTTCCACGGAGATATCTTTTTCATTTCAAAACTGAGAACAATTTGGAAAATTGCATTTCTAATGGGTAGGTTGTGAACACTTCTGGAGAAATTGATCTGAAACCATCGTTCCAATTCACTTTTTTTGTCAGTGCACTTTTTATCTTAAACCACACTGCATTCATACAGATACAGAAACATAATTGAAAAGTGTCTATAGAGAAACAAATTAAAATTTCACAGTTCTGGATAAGTGTTAATAAACTGAAACCGTAACCAAAAGTTTGCATGTTTAAAGCCCAGGAGAGACCTTTGCATGAATGTCCCTAGTGCACTGCGGGACAGTTTCTTTCTTTCTTTCTTTCTTTCTTTCTTTCTTTCTTTCTTTTTTGTATACATACATCTTTAAAGCTAGTAAACATTTTTGGTCGATAATGACTGGTGAAGAAAATTCGCCATGAGCTGTGTGTAACTCAGATTAATGTTCAAACTTAACAAATCAGTGCATGGATTTCCAAGGTATTGTAACATTCTCTTTCCTATCAATTTTCAATCTCTTGGATGTTTGATATGTAATACATCTGTGCCAGAGTCTGCAGTGTAGATTTTGTGCTTCAGGGTAGGCGAATAGTCCCTAATCTAACTTCACAAACGGGAAGGGATATTAAATCGGGACAAATAAACTGCTCGTTTATTGTGCCAGGATCATAATGCTCAGGTGGATTTTTATATGCAGACATATTAAGATAACAGCTTGCACATCTAACAAATACTCTGCTTGTGCAATCTTCATGCTGGGTTTTTGGATTTACTATATCATGCATAGCTGTTTGAGGCCCAAGAGAATACAATGACTACAATATGTAGGCCTACTTGGCAGCCTTTTTACACATTGCAGATGACTAAAAACTCATGAGTTTGTTTGGCTTTTTTGGCATGTGGGTTGGTTATGGCAGTCTATGCCCCCAAACAAAAGACACATTGTAGCATAGATATACAAATTGTGTCTGGAAATGACTAAAATCCACCCCCCACTCAGGTGACTCCCACCCCTCTTGCAGCCAGGCAATCTCCTGTGGCAGAGAGAAACCTGATGGCCCCCTTGATTGTTTTCCTGCCCCAGTCCCACAGACACTTATTCCGTCTGAGTGCATCTGGACCAGCAAGCTGGACATCTCACACTTGTGCTTCAATTCCAAAGGAAAGTTTTTGTTCTGAAAGTGGTTGATGTGAGGCCAGCTGTAAGGTATGCTTTCTGTTGTTTCATCTGCACTATACTGAGGATACTTTAACCAGCAGATTAGCCTTCAGTAGTGAGGACTGGTGACTTGAAATAGTATAAAGAGCTCAAATAAAGACCTATGAAAAATGACTAGCTCGAAAGACAATTGCAGTACACCAAGGTTGTCTATTTATTTATTTTGTTTAACCTTAATAGGAGCTAAATTTGAAACTGCTAGATGTTAGTACAATTGATAGCCGCATTTAAATATTTGGCAGTTACTGTAGTCTTCCCATTGCCTAGCTAATATGCTACAGAGTACTTATAACAGTGAAACTGTAATATCATCTAAATGTGTTTATTGGTTGGAAATGGTTCTGAAATGAGTAGCACTGGTGAGTTGAAGCTGAATCAGGGGGCCTTTGGAGCAATGTATGCAATGTATACGTTGCGATACATGGACAGGCTGCATAGTGATGCAGTGAAGGAGGGCTGTGGTTTCACAACACCTGGGCACTTCTGCTGTGGGTTCAAATCCACTTCAGTCTGTGTGGAGTTTGTATGTTGTCCCTGTGACTGCATGGGTTGGCTCTGGGTGCTCTGGTTCCCTCTCACAGTACAAATTCCCTTGCATTTTAGATGAATTGGTCACTCTGAATTTCCCATTGTGTCTGTCTGTCTGATGCCACCCTGCCATATTAGTGTCCTGTCTGGTTTTGAGTGTTATAGCCTCACGCCCAGTGGTTCCAGGATAGGCTCTGCTAGGCTGTGACTCTGACCGGGATGAAGCGGTTAATGATAACGGATGGATGCTTTTCTAATGTGAAACATTCTGTTCAAAAGCACTCTGTGTTCATGTGGAAAAGAAGCTGGCTTCTGATTTTTTTTCTGGCTGGTTTCACTGCTGATGGTGCATGTCTGACAGGGACCCTCAATCTTGGGTCATTTGGATTAAGAATAAGAACTTGTGTGGTGACTGTGGGAAAAGGCAGACGGTTCCCAAAAAAAGTAATTAATGTCATGTCAAGCTCAACAATCCTACAATGTCTTTTTAGTTTCTTGGGTTCAGTAAATCAGTGTCCTTATTCCCAACCTGCTTGGCTTCAAGGGAGAGTAAAAGGATTTTTCTGGACAGTTGCAGGCTTTTCTCTAGGCCACATCTTCTCCAATTACGCATCTGCCAGTGTGGCACGGTTTCGCCACCTCTGGAATGTTTATTATACAGAAACATCTGATATGTGCTGCTTAGGTTTCTTGTGCCATTATTTATATGTCTTAACAATGATAAACCAGAGAAATGTGATGAGAATCATGTGATTTTTTTTTTTTTTGCAGAAGAAACAAATATATAATATCTTCACCCTGCATAAAGTGAAACTTTAACTTTTTTTTTTCTTTTGAATAATTTGACACTGTAACTGAGCCTTTAGTAATCATTAGACTACAAATTTAGGCACCTTGTCATTAAAATTAAATCATAACTAACATTAGCAAGTGACAAGGTTGTCATCCACTGTTTTAACACAATGCAGTTTTAAATTTGTGTTGTTAGTAAGAGGTTTTTGTATTCTACCCAAGACTTATAAACAAGTTCACATGAGATAATTACATTATTTTAGCTGCATTTGATAATAAAGTATTCACTATAAAAAAACTTATAAAAAATTTTTATTATTATTATTATTATTATTATTGTATCTGTTGTTGTTGTTCTTGCTGTTGTTGCTGCTTAGTAGCAGCTGAAATAGTATCATCATCAAGAATGATGATGATTTTTTTACAAATGTGACATTCAGTTTAATTGTGTTTTCTTTTCTATGGTAACAAGCGGTATTCCTTCTTTTCTCTCTGCCACTGTTTGCAACCTAGGCAACAGCAGTTGTAAGGTTACCTGGAATAACCCAGGAAATGACACAGTGGGTGGCCAGCATCACAGCCTGATGACCAACTCACAAACCACCAGAAAGCTGCATCTCCACTGCTGATGCCCTCTTCCACTCTTTTTCAGGATCGTTTCTTACGAACATCTTTCTTGAAGGGACAGAGACTTGCAAATGCTGCTGCAGCCAATAAAATGAATTACATGCATTTATTGAGTGATTGCTCCTCCTTGTTAAAAGCCCACGACCTTTACCGATTAGTCACATACCTTTATCTTGTTAATGTTATTACCAGATTTACTTAACAGCTGATCGGTCTAGTTTCGGCCTTATTGATTGTGTCAGTGTGTAATGGGAAACAAGCTTTGTGGAAGAGTACTTTAATACTTTACTCCATTAAGGCTCACTGTCTTGGGTCTTGCACAAGTGAGCATTCAGTTCATTTGAGGATATTCAGTTGGGTTGAGGATGTAGCTCAGCTCTGGTCATTTATGATCAATGAAAATGGCACCTTTCCAGTTTAACATAGTTACACACATTTCCCATGGGTTTACATTTCAGTAAGCTTTTGCAGTCCATGCCTGGGTGAGCTTTTAGTAAACGCTTTTAATATGCTATTAGTAGGGAGGTCAAGGTATTGGTCTAATAAACTTTAAAGGTCAAGCAAGCAGATGTGCCTAATGTAAACTAAATATAAAATCCAGCTGCATTACACCTGCTGCCAAAGTAGAGAGGAAACAACATGCAAAACATTTTATTAGACCAGCAGGTCCAGATCACGGTCCTTGTGATTCCTTCTATATGTTTTTTTTTTCAGACTAAGTTCACAGTAAGTCCTGTCTGAGCTGTTCATTGAACAAGCAGCTAAAATCATTAAAATCACAAAATGTTTTATTGTGGGACTGTGCACAGTGACAGTACATTTTCTGCTATTATAAGGAACTCAAAAATATTGTTGCTATAGTAAAGTATGTTTCGTATATTTCATTTGATAATAACAATTTAGGTGAAACTGAATAAATACTGAGCGCAATTCAGATGAATCAAACATTTGGTTGCGTAATTGGTCAAATTACAAAGAAATTCAATATTGTTTAAATTATGCAATGCAATTAAATCTGAAGCTTAGTCCATCATTACAGGCCCAGCTAGAAGAATAACCAGCTTACATAAGGATGTGTCAGTGTCAAGATTGAGAGCCACTGCAATAGACAATGATTTTCAGCTCTGTAACTAACAAGATCCTGTTTACTCTGCACTGGCTTAATGTCTTTAAATGTAATATGCATCTTAATAAAGCCTCATCTGAATGGTATCAGTGAATATGTTAATATATTTGATGTGCTTTTTGTAACAGGATATATATGACTAAACTTTATTACTAACAAATCTTTAAAGATTTAGATCTTTTTCATGACATTGATCAAAACAGTAATGAAATAAAGGAAATATGGATTTCTTTACTTATGGTATAATCAACTGTATAGATCTAAGAAAGGTGAATTATTATTGCTAAATTACCCCGCACACCTTCCTGATGTCAGCTATTGCTCAACATGGAATTTGTGTCATGGGTGCAGAGGCTTTCTTCGCATCAGTTTTTGTTCAGTTGCACAACCATCTGTCCATCCATCCATCCATCCATCCATCCATCCATCCATCCATTCATTCAGCCATGCACAGTGGTAGTGGTGGTCTGGAACCAATTCTGAATAAAACAATTAAACAATGTGCAGTATACACACACACACACACACACACACACACACACACACACACACACACATACGTTCTGCTAATATAGTGAAAGTACAGGCACTTCAGAGTTATCTGAAACCCATCTGAAATGCATATCTTTGTACTATGAGAAGAAACCCAGAGCCTATGGAAAAAACCCATAGTGGGAGAAATAAAAATCCTTATTGAACCACATTTGAACCCAACAGCTTTGTCATACCACTACTACGAAGTACAAAAACGCACGCAAACAAACAAACTAACAAACGTTACAGGTCCCACACTAAAGAATGGATTAAGTCAAGTATTAAGACAATTTTCTCTCTTCTGAAACAGTAATAAGTTCTACACCCTTAGAAATCAAATACTGTTGTTGTCAGAAACATAGAAATAATTGTGCTTGTTCTCTTGCCAGTGGAAAGTGTACTTATGGGCCCTGAGAGCATTACTTGTAGGGTGATTAAAGCAAATCAAAATAACGGGGAAGATATTTCCAAGAAGAATGAGAGAGTAAGAAATTATGTAACCCTGACAACCTGAGGCATGTTGACCCTTCTGTTCTAGAGTCAGCAAAAGAAATTGCATGTGAGTCTTCAGTTTGTCATCACTCAGGCTGATGGCAGTTTCTACGGCTTTAGTACTCGAGGCCAGACTCGAGACATTTTTTTTTTTGTTGTTGTTTTGCTTCTGACTAGTGGATTTTGTTATTCAGACTTGTCTCTGTCTTGGTTATTTGTTTTGAATGAGACCAGCTGTCATCTTTAAAAAATATATATTTATTTTATTTGTAAGCATATTTTCTTTTTGGACACACATCTGTGGACAACACATGCTGGTGCTGCAAAGTGATTCTTAGGGCAAAGAGAGATGCCACCGATTGACAGCTCAGGAGTTAGGAATCCTGAAAACTCTTCTATGGTGTTGCCATTCTTGATCGACTGGTTGTCTTCAGACAGTCAGCAGCTTGAGAATCAAACCACAGCATAGACTGTCCATGGAGTGGGTTGTGAGGGGCACTAACAAACCCAAAGACGTTGTAAAGACAGTTAAGGAGGCCGCTAATTTTAATTAGGTAATTTCTCGGACTTCATCTACACGTGAAATGTTTTTGTATGAGACAAAATCTTTGCCACATCTGCTAGTGCATTTGATAATCTGCTATATTCTTTAAAGGTTTGTGCACCTTTAAATGTTCTTATTTTGTTTCAGATTGTGATAATGCTAAAGAGAAAATGGGCTATTTATCATTTTTCATTTAGAAATATGGCTAGTTTATAGCCTTTGCAAACTTATGCCATCTTTAGTGCATTCAGTGAGCATAAAGAATAAGTTCTGGGTCAGTACATTGTTTAAGCATAAACAATAAGTTTTAGATCAGTACATTATATAAACGCAAGCGTGTCACTTAGGAGGAAGGACATGAGCGTGAGCAAGAGCTCAAATCGCAAGTTTCATTTTACTTAAAATTCTGAAGAGAGAACTTAAAGCAGGAAAAAAAGGCAAAAATTGTACATCATGCGCAAAATCACCAGAGGCTGGTGGGGATACAGAAGAGGACACTGATATTTGGTCAAATAACTGTTTCATTGTCATGTCCTGTATATCCCACCTCAACCACTGGTGAATCTGCAGGAGGTGCAGTATAACTGACTCAGTGAATTCTTCTGAGAATTATCACATTTGGCAAGAACCAGTTGTAGTTGTAGTTAACTGTAGTTAAGGCTTGGCCTCTTTTATTGGCTTCACTTGATTTTGCTCTCATTTTGACCTTGTCTTGACCCAGTCTTGAGTAGTCCTGGTCTTGGACTGGTCTTGGGCTTGACAGCGATGGTCTTGACTGCAGTTGTGGCAGTTTCTAGGGATTCAAAACAAAGACTGAACACAAAAGTGTTCATTCAAGCAGATGCATGCGCCATCTAAAATGGGATTTACAATCACTGTACTTCAGTTGAGGACACCACAACAGCTCTTTTCAACATTTTTACAGAGATTAGACAACACATTTATTAACTGAGACAAAAGACAAGTGTGTCAGCCAAATATGTTGTCTGAAAATAACCAAAAGAGAGAGACATTAACACCAGGGCAAAGTGTCTTGAAGACAGTCTTCTATCAGTAAGCGGTTGCATATTTTAAGTGAACTAAAAGTGTTTTTAAGGTGTCTCACTGATGGCAGTAATGTAGTTATCAATACCTGATATAAAAAGAAAAAAGAAAGAGTGTTTTACACAAAGCCAGATAGTGTTACCAGGAACTGGTGAGTGGTATTATCCCAACGTGAAGTATGTAAATACAATAGATACTGCAGAAACAGTCTAAAATCAAAACAAATTTTGGCAGTCAGGAGGTTGTCGCTCCTTTTTCAGCAAGCAGTTACCAAAACATTACCAGCAGTTTAATAATCCTGCACACAGAAATTTAAAACGACAAAGGTGAATGGACAAACAAAAAAACAAACAAACAAGTGTCTATATCTATAAAGCTCAATCTGTGTTTGTTCTTTATGCATGACTTTGTCTTTAAAACTTGAAATTTTTCATACAGATACTTCACTTTTCACCCTAAGTAGGTTTTTGCACAGTCAAGTTTATCAAATGCCTCCATGGTCACTAAGTATCTTTAAAGTTTTTGTTTTGCATTTGAATGATTATTTTGTTTTTTTGTTCTTTTAATTTGTCTTTGAAATAAAGTATTAGAAAAGCAAACATTATTGCATCACACAGAGCATAAAGCCCTACTACAGCTAAACGCAAAAACCTTTATACACTTTGGTCATATATATATTTTTATTATTGCCTGCATGTGGATCTCTGTGGTATTTGTGTGTTTTTTAATATTTTTTCTTCTCAGGGGAGAATGCACAGTGTAGACATGTACATCAAACTAAATACAATAATTTTAAACGTATGGAAAAGACAGGAGCCAGTTGCTGTTTTATGTGCAAAACATGACATATACAATCTTTTGTTTTCTATGTTGGAAGAAAACTGCAAGAAGGAGGGGACCCTTTTGGTGGTGGGGTGTTCTAGAGTAAGGACCCGAACTGGCGAGGAAGAGCGATAAAGACACGATACGTACATCTGTGCCACTTGTGATCTTTCGAGAAGGTCAAACACATATTAGTGTGTGAGACAGTTCACTAGAGTCCGTCTTACTGACAAGTTAGTTATGTGTGTGTGTGGGTGTGTGTGACTTTTTAACTCGGGTAACACAGGCTGATTCAGGTAGTGTATTTCTATATACTGTGTCCTTTCTCAGGACTAATGCAGTTTTTATAACTTCACTGTTTACAGATTTACATAGGTTGCATTCATTTTCCCAAAAGTACAGATGATAATAATACTTAATACCAGTTACAATCCAGTGTACATTATGTTTATGAAGTTATCTGAAACATATTGCCCCCTCCTCTGCCTAGTGGATTTCCTCTGTGTGCTCTGGTTTCCTTCCATAGTTCTAAGATGTGTATTTTAGGTGAATTGCACTGAGTAACCAGTTACTAATAATGAATCCATGATTTGTCTTCAAAGAAATGAACTCCTTTTCCTCAGAACATTAATTTAAAGACTTCAGTCCGTATTTATTTGGTGGTGGAATGCAATTTTGTTGTGGTGCAGAACCTATCCTGCAAGCATATGGGCCCTAAGCTAGACAGCGTATCCACAGATGGGATGCCAGTACATCTCAGGGCATTAAAGAGTACTTTGTCTGCTACATGCATTCCAAAGCCTGTTTCAGCAATGAACCATTAAAACTTCAAACTAGATAGGAGCTATCCATCCAATGAGTAAATAACAACAAAGCCACAACAAGTTCAAATAAAAAGTGAAGCAGATGTTAAATTACACTGTGTCTCTTTCTGTGCAGAAATTCCTTGAATAGTCCTTTGTTGACTATGCATATTAAAGTGTAAAAAGCTCATGCTCAACTAGTGCTTCCTGGAGAGGTAAAAGGGGTGGGATTTACTGACCACCTGCAACGTGGGTTATAATCACTAACTAACAACTCTTTGACATCAGAAAAATTTTTACAGCAAAATCGAGTCCATAACTAATAGTGATATGTACATAAAGGTAGGTAAAGCAATCCTAAAGGCAGTATTTACCATTAATAAAAAGAAATTTAATTTATCTTCAAAAAAAGACTGGCTGGCATCATTGTGGTTCACTGGATTTGTTACACTTTGTTTATTTGTTTGTTTGTTTTTTTTAATTGCATTCTGGTTATCTTTGTGGGGTAAAACAAACATTAGTAAGATATGTTTTATCTTTGGTCTGACTTGGCTTCATTAAGAATCCTTAAACTAGCCCTCCGTGGCCCATGACCTGGACTCTCCTGGCAGGTAACTGCACGGCTATTTTGTGACATGGACATGGTAATCCACTCCAGCTGTGTTCCTGTACTGTTTTTGCCCAGCACTCCTTTTACGGCTCGTCCGGCCTCAGGGGATGTGACAGGGCCGTGGCCCACGTCATGTAATCATTTGCTATTCACAACCAGGTCAAAGTACTGGTATACTCCTCACCAAAGCTTTGCAGGTGAACAGATGGGCCTTATGTAAGCTTAGCGGAACAAAAAAAAAAAAAAAAAAAACAGAAGCCAGTAACACACAATGACATAACTGAATAATGCTTTTGCAAAAAGAACTAATCTCAATACAGTGTTAAAAACTCTCCACACTACAGTATTTAGGCGAAAATATATCAGTGTCACTGTCACTGCTTTTAATCTGCAACCTTGTGCTGCCCACCTCAGTACAATACAATAGAGTAATACGGATAATCCACTTTGATGTTGCACATCTCCCAAATCAGCAACCTTTCACTTTGCTTTAAAACTGGAGCAGAGTATCAGCTTCACTAATGCACTAAAAATGAAATAAATAAATAAAATAAACCCTTTTTTTTGAAAACACATTTATTAACACACAATATCTATTTGGTGCAACCATTTGGGCACACAGGGCATAAAAATTGCTTAAGGATAAGATCTTTAGTGAATTATGAATCAAATAAACTTTTTTACTCACTGTATTTAGAGAGCATTTTGGTTTTAATAAATGTGAGCAAAAGAAAACTTGTAATATAATATTATGTCCTTAATAACCATTCAACATAACTACATGGCAGTGATTACAAACAGATGGGAACATAAGGGAGCACTGAATAAAACATTTTTCTTTCGTTTTTCAAATATGGAAATAAGGAAATGTCATTAAGACTTCTGCAGCAGTCTTCCATTTCATTCTTTTCTTATTAAGTCTATTCGTGTTTATCACACTTCAGTCGTCTAAAGAAGCGAGACTGCATAGTATTTTTGCCGACTTACTTTCCTGCAGACAACCCTACTCTACCTTGACTCCATGGCACGCTTAAAGCTGTGATACACATGCATTTTTGGCTGCTAATATTTCAATAATTGTTCAGTATGCGCTTGTTCTGACAATTTATATAGAAGGGGATTACCAAACTACTTTTGCATAGCTCTGTCACAGCTCATTCAGTACAAGTGAATAATCCCTCTCTTGCAATTTGCAGTTCATATAAAAATCTGACATATCAAACTTTGTTCGTTTCGCTGCCTTGTTATTATTGTACAAAGAACATTTTTTGCATTCAAGGAAATCACTCATATTCACGAATCACAGACTAATTTAAAGTCACCATGAAACACAGATTTAAATTGGAAGAGCAAACACACATGAACAGAGGAGAAAACAGATTGAACTAGATTCGAGCCTAAGCCCAAACCCACCACCAGGCCACCTATAGACCTTTTACTTCACTGCACTTAAATAGTCTTTAAAGCTGAACCCGTACTTAGTGCAAGTGGAGTTCTTGTCTTTCTTGCATTTTAATTGGAATACCATTCCCTTCAGGATTTGGGGAATCGGTTGGAAGGGAGGGTGCACTGATAAATAATACAATAGAATACTATTTTTTTCTTCTATCTTCAAATTTCAGAATGCATGAGTGATCATTTTTATTCAATTTAAGTAAGACTACATTTGTCAATGTCAAAGTATTTCTTGTCCATACTCATAGAAGGTGAGATGGACCACTACTGTAATGAAGTCAGTCTGGATTGAATATACCAATCATGACTCATTCAGGTGAACTCAACCATAGGGAATTTTATATTGGCTAATAAATGAAATTAATGTACATTCTCAGAATATATGAGGCAGGGAAGAAACCTGTCTGGTGAATAATTTATTTGTTTTCTCTTTTTTTTTTTAGAAATGAGCCCTTTATTGTTCTTTTATTATATATAGACAATCGCTTTTCCCGTGGTTCTGTACAGCAGATGTGGACGATGTTCTGATCTGAACGAAGGTACTTACCCTCGACTGGAACTGATGTGATGTGATTTAGTTGACACTTTTCTTTTAAAAAAGAACCTTAAAACACTACGTAAGTAGACTAAACTACAGTTATTTAGCTGCTCATAAACCTGAGTAATTTTCACTTGGCAATTCAGCATAAGTACCTTGTTGAAGGGTACAGCCAATGAGTACTGTAACTGCGGGGTTTTTCCTGCTACACTACCTGCTGCTCCACAGGTACACCGCATGTACTTTTCCCTAACAGGGATATTGATCATTGACTATTAACCGCTCTCATTTAGAATTATATAACAACGTTTTAGTTGTCTGATTTGTTTCAGTGTTGCGGTACTGCTGTTTCCAATGTGCATGTTTTAAAAGTACTCTTCATGCTCTGTTGTTCGAATTTATGATCTTGTATTTTAATTTGTTTCTGGGCATTAATCCAGTGTGTTCTTATTCCACGTGCCCATCCAACCAGAAGTAATGAAAAAAGACATTACTCTCAGCCAGAACCCAAATTCTTATTTTTTAACCTTAATATATAGACTTTTTTTTGTTAACAGTCACAAAATTAAAATGCATGTATAAATAAAGTCATTGTGTTGTGTAACCTAAAGTGTAGCCAGGCTAAGTGAACGCACAAAGTAAAGTCAAAGTCAGAATATGAATTTAAAGTTGAAGTTTGCTGTGCATAATAAACAAGTGTGCAGCTTTCAGAAAACACTCTGAGGTTCTCTCACGTTCTCAACAGAAAACACTGCTGTGCACAAATAAATGTAGACACAAGCAGTAAATTTTTTAAATCGATAGAACCTATGATCACCAATACAGAACAAAATTTTAATTTTTAATTTTATTTTCTTTTAAATGAACATGATGATAACTTTTTATAAGACTTTATTTGGCTTAAATGGCAAAAAATGCAATTCTGGCAAAATTGGTGCAACATTTATTATCATCATTAAATATATAATTATAGCTTCTACAGGTTTCCAACTGTCAAACTGTCAAATGAACTGTCAAAAGTTCCTCTGTAAAGCATTTTTTTACTCTTTGTAAAAGCCCACTAAAAATAAGCGACTGCTGTATTTTAACTTTTAGAATTATTAAAAAAAAACCTGAGGAAAAAAGCTTAATCATATAGATACATCATCAAGATTGTATGCTATTATTTATTAATCTGTACTTAAAAAAAACTGCATATAATGCAAGTACTTATGGCATTATTTAAACTTTTTTATGCCACTACTACTTTAGGCTGTCATTGTTTATTAGCTTACTACTCAAATGTACAGATAATAGACAGACGGTAGCAATGATAGGGTTTCACATCACTACAGCTCAAACAAGGCACCGTGGAATAGGATCGATGACCTGCCTTTACCTGTCACTTTACCTGTCACTGTAAACCCTGTGTGACAAAGTGAGTGGTCCATTGCTGGTCCCCACATTTAGCTGGCGACATTTTACTTACATCACACACAAACACAAGTTACTCTACATATTATTTGTAATACTGACGTATTGCTAATGTGTTTTTCAGTCATCGGCACTGTTTATTTTCAGGTTTGGTGAAAGAACCTTGAAAGGCATTAGGTGACCTTGTGTATGTTTTGTGTGTTAACCTGATAGATGCGTTCAGGTGAAGTGGAACGGTAAATTCCTTTGCGAGGAAGTCCCTATTAAAGGCAGAAAAAGCTATTTAACAGGTTTTTTTCTTGATTTGTGAATAGCAGCGATGCGTAGCTGTTACATTCGTACACTGTAAGTATGAAGTGTGGAGTAGTACTTATGATATTGTACTTGATGTCTGTTATTTTTTCCACTTACTTAAAGGAAAACCCAGGAGAACTCATGTTCACCCTTCACCAAGATGTGAGGTGTGACATTGCACAAGATCCCCCTATTGTGGCAATATTTTTTACACATTTTCCTTCGAAACCCTTTTTGCTGATAAATGTCTTTACGTGCAAGTTTCCCTATAACTCGAGTCAACAGTTAAATTAAGTGGTCATGTCTCAGTCTACATGTAGCAAACACATGGACATAAAGCTGGTCGAGCCCTTCCACACAAAAACTGCAGGGAAACTGTTGAGAGGCTTCAAGAACCAAAACAAGTGGCACCTTCAGTGTTTGTACCGATTATAAATGTGGCATTTTTTAATATTTTATTTAGTCACTTTCCTTTTATTAGAATTGTTGACATAATCATGTCTGGATTAATAGCAAACAAGTCACGCCGCTTGCTCGCTGCTCTCTTATACAATGTTTTGTCTTGACAGGCCTGAGATAGCAGGTCTCGCAGTGTGACAGCTCACTGCGCGCTCTGTTGACACCCTTTCTGCGCACAAGACATTACGATTCGAGGAAAACAATCGTTCAGTGTGACTTCAGTCATGATGTTACACGAACTGCACGTCAACAACATGGCAAGCAAGAAGATGGAAATAAATTGAAATAGTATACATGTAAAAATAATATCTGCACTATTATTATTATTATTATTAGTGTTGTTGTTGTTATATGTGTTTATATGATATGATTTCTAACAAAGTGTATTTGGAATTATTCATATATAAATAGAGACCCATTCTTGAGTTTGTTCTGTCCATGTGGAAATGTCTAAGTAAAAACTGAATACAGAGAAAATTCTGGCCTTCAGACAATACTTACATTAACCATATTGTAATTGCATGGAGAAGCTGGCCCTTCTTAATATAAAGTGTGACCGATTATTCCCTTTCTCCCCTGTTGATTTAAGACAGCAGCAGCAGCACTGACTGGTTTGAGGCAATTATCCTCAATCTTTCAGTCCTCAGAGATTGTTATAAGACTCTCGTGGAAAATCTTCTCTGATTTTAAAATAAATGGATGGAGGAATTATTGGTCCCAATGTGGGGTGACCTTGTTATATTCATTTTAATCACGAGCCAAACATTCCTTCCCAGGCAAACGTTTCGAAGTCCAAAGAAAGTGACTGACACAAATGAAAAGGAGTCCTCAAAGAGGGCTGCATTTTTTGACACTCGAACACTGTATGCATAATGTGAGATAAATATGTATTTATTAGTTCAAAGGCTGAAGGTGTCCTGTTTTGTAACATCAACAAGGTACATCCTAAAAAAAGGGATAAAATTAATTGGAACACTAGGGAGTGGTTACAAGCCATGTGTTTACTTTATACAAACACAGACACTGTGTTGAGGGCAATAATCTGCCTTTGACACAAATGTAAGAAAGTGTAAAAAACCTAGACCAGCCCAGTTCCAGGATCCCATTGTCACTGTAAATTATTTCCAACACTGTTCTTATGACAGAGATATCTTTCAATGTCATAGATTGTTCATTGCACAAACATCGTTCTGTGTGGCTCCTAACTTTGTTCTTGATTGTGATTGAATTTACTGACCGCTTAATAGGACATATTGCATTAATATCTTTCCTTTAGGCACATATACGACCCTGTGACACCCGGGCTGGACTGTGGGCTAAGAAGAACCAGGCTAATGAAACAGTGGACCACCTCTTGTCCTTAGGGCAGATGTTTGAGGAGAAATGAAAAGGTACTAATCAGGAATGCATGTGTTTTTTGGACTTGGCAAAAGCATATGACCGTGTTCCTTGGCATGCGTAATGGAAGGTACAGCAGGGATATGTGGCAGTAGGGGCACTAAACCTTCCTGTCTGTTCCCTGTTTGAGCACAGTGTTAGTTGTGTCCATATTCTCAGCATTAAGTTGAGTCCACCTGATGTGAGTGTTAGACCCTGGCAATTTTTTTTATTTTGTTTCCACTGTGAGTGATTCCCATGGACAAGTTATCAAAGACTTAGAGGATGTCTGGTTGCTGGGGCTAAGGATGGGACAGCATGTATGCTGTTTGCAGAATACATTATCCTTTTAGCCTCATCTGACTATGACCTTCAATATGCATGCGAACAGTTCACTGCTGAGTGTGAAGTAGCTGGTGTGAAAATAAGCATCTCCAAATCTAAGGTCATGGTCGTTCCTGGAAAAAAAGTGTCTAGATGGGGGGGTAATTATGCCGAGTGGAGCTGTTCAAGCATCTTAGGGTCTTGAGTGATGGAGAGGGGAGCAGGAGATTAAAAGGCAGACTGATGTAACATCGGCAGTTTTAGGGGCACTGTACCATTCTTTGGTGGTGAAGTAGGTGTAGATGCTTTGGGCAGAGCTCTCAGTTTACTGTTCAATATAAGTACCTTTCCTTACCCATGGTCAAGAGCCTTAGGGCACAAAAGAAAGAATGAGGTAGCAAATACAAGTGACCAATCTGAGATTTCTTCTCAGGATTGCTGCTTACATTGTGTACATCCCACAGGGTAGTGACATTGGGACACATGATTACACCTCTTGACTAGCTTGAGAGCCCATGGAGATCCACCAAGAAGGACCACTAGTGGGAAAATAAAAGTATGGGTTTGTCTTCTTGAAACCAGCATGACCCTTATCGAGACATGTGGATGGAAACTGACATTATGGTTGAATTTCTGCTTATTTATAGCCTGCTGTGCTGTTGCTAATTGTGGGACGATGCAATCATTTAAATTATTGTTATCGAAGCGCAAGTTAATGGTTCCCATCTGGGTATCTAAATCGAAACATGTGGGCAAGACTGCGTGACCTCACAATACAGCTAAAACACCTAATTTTTAATAAAAGCACATGAGTGTATAACCCCACAATACAGTACAAGACCTTATGTTATCAGGCATATAAAGCTTGGGCTTTATGGAGTATAGAGGTATGATTGATTTAATTTGTAAAAAGCAATATATCTGCACATGGAGGTATATGAGCAGAAGGTAGGGACATGTTTCAATTACATAACCTTCAACTCCAGCACTTTTAGAATATTTTTTACCACATAGGTTTTGGTCTAGTGCTATTTCCATGTTTCAAATTTCTGTTCGAAATTTCATATTCAGAATCAATTCACTGTTAAAAGTTTACACAGTTGGCTATTTGGAGAAAGAAAGTAAGCAACATATTTTCCTTGGGACACAACTGTTCAATTCTGTGGTACTTAACCACTGTTGTTCCTGGTATTTTATGACAAATGCTTAAAAAAAAGAAAAAAAACAATATATATTTTAACCCTAATATTATCCAGATGTGTGCTTCACATTTTTCCCAATATTTCTCGAACAGACAGATTCCAGGCCTGTAAGGAAAAAGTAGTATATAGAATGTAAACAAAGAGGAATAAATATGCACTGAGCTGAGTGTCTGAGATTGGAGGAATGGAGAAGGCAGCCTGATGGAGAACATTCCCTGATAACCTCAAAAATCTCATGCCAAGGTATCGAACATCAAATTTATTTTTCCAAAGAACATTCAGTGATATTGATCTCAACATTTTGAGCTTTGCACCTTTCAGTTGAATTTATTTATATATCTAAATGGTGACTGTCACCGTTTCAAAGGATGAAAATCGTATGATAAAAAAGATTGGATTCCAGCAGACATCAGACTGCTGTATGTTTTCATTCTGTACTTTTCTATTAATATTGCTAAATATAACAGAACTCCAAAGGTTTTTATTAGCCATTATGCACATGAAACCAGAATAGAAACCTAAAATTTCTGACTCACTGGGTGTCTAGCAGCTCACTAAAAATCAGCTTTTATTTTAATTATTTTGCTTTGTTTTACAGCCCCAGCTGTTGCCAAATTAACAGAACCCTTGGCTTCCTCTTGCTGTCCAGTTCATTTATGTAAAGAACTTTGTTGCAATCAGTCCTCATTAATCCTTTTTCATGTGTTCTTCACGTAGGTGTGGGTCTACACAGCGGACTGCGTTGTGACATCTACTGCTTGGTCTTGACAGCATGGCCATACTTTATCCATAAATAGCACAGGAATGGGGAATTTTCAACCAGCAAAAACAAAAGTATGTTATTGATTAAGCAGTCTTGCACTTTCATGCATTTCGTTGCATTTCATAGGTGTGATAATAAATGAGACATTTGTTCAAAACAAATGTCAAAAACTGCACTGTCCCAGTTTTACCACAAGAAAAAAAAACTTGTTTTTCTTTTAAAGGTGTCCAAGGCAATCTGACAACCCAGCCAAAGCATTCGCTTGTCAAAAAACATGCCAGTAGTTTCTAATCCATTGAGCCTGATCTCCACAGAGCAATAAAGTAGAAATATTTCCTGATTTCCTGGTGTACAAGTTTGGGTGCGTGTGTGTGTGTGTATAGGTGTGGGTGTGAGTAGGTGCTGGGCTTACAAATTGCCTTCTGCACATGAGCTGTGCTTTAAAAGAAAACATGTTAAAACACATATATCTTTTAGTGTACACAGTGTAGTGTTACTGAGATTTATATACAAATAGTGGGTATATAATAAAATTTGTTCTGTTTATTTGGTTGGTTAGCAGTTGCCACTGATTGTTGCTATCAATATTCCACAAGGTAAAGCTGCAATGTTACTCTTATGGCTCTACAAGGTGCTGTTTGATGATTTTTTTAAATTTGTTTGTTTGTTTGTTTTTGTTTGTTTGTTTTTATTAAATAGCACCCTTATCCCCAACCCCATTCATCTATCTTTGTTTTCACTAATTGTTCAAGCCCTTTGCAGAACTTTTCCTCCTCCTGGATAGATTTACAAGTCAGTCATTCTAACTATCTTTACAGGAACAGTCATGAGCACTGTGATCGGTAGAATGAATCCTTGCACATCCTACTTTTAATAATACATCAATACTGTATGCATAATCAAAGCTGGTTTACTGTATCTTTTCACATTTGACTTTACTCAGATTTCTTTTACATGATTATTATCAAAAGAATCAAATGATTCATTTTGGGTCTAGGTGTCCTCAGTCCAGTCTGCTCTGGTATTTCAGAGGTAATTTGCATGCTTTTTATTTCCATACCAATAGAGTACCTGCTACGTAAGATCACACTATTTGAAGTAATTTCTGAAGAACATTAAGTTTAACTAAAGCCTTAATATTATTACAGCTATCTGTCTATCTATCTGTCTATCTATCTATCTATCTATCTATCTATCTATCTATCTATCTGTTTATTCATTCATCTATCTACTTATTTATTTATAGGTTTTGACTTTTGGTTTAAATATTTAACATTCCTGTCATCAACAAAAGATAAAGGGATGCTATATTTGTGTTTTTTTTAACGGAAGGTGAATACATTTCTCTGAAATATGATTACTTATTTCTTATCAGGAACCCTGTTTTGAAACTCCTGAGCAAAGTACACAAGCTGCAATGTGCAGTTCTTTAAATTGGTTGCTTTGGTAACCAATGACATAATCATACTAACCAATGTGAGTTTAGCACCACAAGCAGAGGAGACTGGGAAAGTTGGCAAGCATTTATTGCCTGAACCCTTTCATCCTGGTCAGGGTCACGGTGGTCAAGAGCCTAACTGAGAATCACTGGGTGCTGCACTGTGGAACCACATCCTGGCTGGGACACCAGTCCCTCACAGGGTGACCACATATAGCGTCACATAATGTGGGCAATTTGAAATTACCAATTAGCCTGAAACACATGTCTTTGGAGGAAAGAGAGGAAACCCACACAAACAAAGGGAAAACATGCAAATCCCCCACAGACTAAGCTGGACTCAAACCCAGAGCTGAGTTGCTCAGGTATTGTGAGGTGGCACCACTGCCCATTGTGCCTCAGAGCGATATATATTTCATGCCAAAAAGAGCCCAGTTTTGTCACTATTCTCCACTTCACAGCTGTGCTGTGTCTGGTGGATTCAGAAACTGTGTCAGGTGAGAACGGAGGGGAACTGTATCTGCTTCCCTTCTTGTATTAAAGAACAGATATTGACGGGGAAAACAACATTTCGCCACACAATGCACAATGTCACCATGTGGTGAATTTAAATGACATTGAAATGAAATGTAAAAAAGAAGAAAATATTTCAATCATGTGTTTGTTTGGGGTCAAGCTTGGAGCCCATCTGCATTTTCAGACTTTCATGTTTATTTCGCAGACACCCAACATGCTTCAATAGATGTATTCCGTCAATTAGAATACAGGCTTGAACTGATAAAATGTGGTTTTCAAAGAAGCGGCATAAGAAGACAAAGCACAGAGACATTTGAAAGCTGTAAACAGTCAAACCATGCGGATGCACCACAGTCAGTCACTTAGTGACTCACTACATTCAGGTGGCAAGTGGCACTCTTCTTGAAATGGGTGTCATTGCTGCCTTTGACACATCCTTCCATTGAAGTTCGGGACAAGCCAAATGCTTCATTAAGCTAAACAGCCTCAGCCAGCCTGTGAAACAAATGCCTTTGATTTAGTGCCGCAGAGTTATTTTGCCAGGCAGCTTGATCCAAAACTATGATGGCAGAGGACTGTCTCATAGTCACATCTCCAACAGAAAACATCCATATTAAATTTGCAAGTCTGCCAATGAACCCAGTTATGACAGGAAAAAAAAATCTCCCCAGTGCACAAGGTACAGTGTGCGATGTTTGTAGGCAGTCTATCTGACCACTTAGTCACTTATTTCAACTAGTTGTTAACAGTAATATAACTAACGTAGCCTTCCACGGTTACTCTTTTACTACTCAGCTGGTGACGATTTAAGGTAGCTGCAAACTGGTGGCACAGTGTAGCCTATCTGCACCAATGCTGAAATTCACTACCATACCTTATTTTCAGACTGGGTTGCCAGAATACCTGGCCATACTTCATAGCTGCACTGAAACTAGAAATGTACACACAGAAAACAAGAAAGTGGCCGCGGCAATATGGTCTAAATCTGAGGCTCAACCCTACTCTAAGATTGTCCTGCCTTCCTGCAGGATGTGTGTGTTTCAACAGTGGTGTGTGTTTCATCAACTGACCACGAGTGCTTCTGCATTAAACATGACTTTCTCTCTCCAGAGGCACCATGTTTCCCCAGATTTATGTGGGCTTCTCCCTGGTCATTCTTTTCGTTTGCTCAAGACATGCTCTTCAAGTGAACTTGTGATCACTAACTGCTTATGATTCCTGGAGTGAAACCTTCACCACTCTGCAATGAACTGACAATTTACTTCTGCAGGTGTTACAAGTCTGTGGTAGATTGTGTTTTATTACAAATAGGCTTAAATACTGCCTATAAACCATAATCATGTTTTTTTTTACTATCTTTGGATGTTTGTTAGTGACTCTTTAGGTAGCCAATGGTAACAGGTAATGTAGTGGTTACAGCTGTTGTCTTGTATTGCAAGGATCCAGGTTTTAATCCTGCTCCTGCTGTAGTACCATTGAGGCACTTACTCCAAATTGCTCCAGTAAAAATTACCCAGCGATATAAATAGGTAAATCGCTGCAGGCAGCTCAGCACTGAAACTGACCTGAGAGACAAGTGACGTCTAAATAAGTAAATGCAATGCAAATATTCTAGGTCCTGGACTTTTGCAGAAAATGTGAATTGTGTAAAGAAAGGGAATGGGTTTGGAGGGGCGTTCACTGGAAGAGCAGTCCCACGTTTGAGTCATCCTGACAATTCAAATGTTATAAAAGTCATATTTGTAATGGTACAACAGTTCCACAATGCGCATTTAAAAATGAACTTCTCAATGGATGTATTTAGAAAGTAGGTTGATGGAGGCTGATGTGCTGCTGTGGAGCCTTTCCAGAGCAAGTTTTCCCCCGACGGATTGAAGAACTACTCTCTGCTGTTGGATCATCATGTTGAGCATGCTGGCCCAGTTGTCCTTATTCTAGAAGCCAGATTTTAAATTTCTGCTGATTTACTGAACCAGCAGCAATCCGAAGAGTCTCAGTTTCATTTTCCACTAGAATGAATATTGTTTCCCTATGTGTTTTTAGGGTTTTTCAGGAACTAAGTTTATCATTGGTACACTCCTTATTGCCAAACAGCAAGCAATTTCGACCTTTACATATAAGTTAAAATAGTATATTTTAAAAGAATATTTTATTTGAGACTGCTATAATGAGCATCTTGACAAACACCCTGCGGTACAGCAATATGCTTGAATGTTCTGAACAATAATGGTGCAGTCGGACTGAAGAAAGAAAAAAAAACTGCTTGCTTGGGAGTTCAGATGAAAGGTACATTTGACAGCCCATAACATTTCAACATTTGAACTATTTGAAATATCTCCCTATAATTACCCTACCAAAGACGCACTGCACAATGTATCTGTCAGTGCAGTACATGCTCGGGTTTTCCTTTGCCGGTAATTTTTCTCTGTGGCATTATTTGTTGATTTGTCATCCCGTGGAACACCAGTGTAAACCTGCACCATGTGACTTGTAAGTCACCAACATCTTAAAAAAAACCAGACGCATAATGATGTTGTCATATAACAGGTGCTAAACTTCTGCAAGATTAGCACTGTGGAGGGAGTGTAATGGTATCCACTGTCGACGTTTTCAGATTGTGCCATAGCATTCCATTAACTTCTTTTAAAAGTTTCATTTAAACAAAATCCCTTGGCTGAATACATGCAATACGGTTAAAAAGTGTTGGACAGCGTTTTTAGAGTCAAGTTGTCATTAAAACAAGGCAAGACCTTCTAAACAACTTTTGGCTTTATGGAAAAATAAGGCCGAAAGCGCAGTTGTATTTTTAGTACCAGTTTAAAAATGTAATTCTCTTTAAAATAAGGCTTAAAATTATATTTTTAAATCATACAGTTATATTGCATTTCCCTTTATTCAGTAATAGCAATTTTTTCCAATAGCTGGTAAGATTAGGTTAGATAACACTGCCAAATAACTTTCAGTGTAATGCATGTCTGTTCAGTAATCCACTTTTATTGAAACCTAAAAGAAAGACTTACAAAGCAGCAATAACTAAAAGCCATAAATAATATAAAAGTTGTCTGAATGAAACTGACTGAGCCAGTAGCTGTACTGTGTAAGGTATTAATACTCTCTGCTAGAAGCAAAGTGGAAAAAAAAGTATATAAACAAGATTTAACCTGGATTAAACCCTATGAGTAATGTTAATCTATAAGCAGATGGTTGTAATTTTTTTCAGTTTTGTGTCCTTTCTGTCTCTTTGGATAAATTACAATAATGCTGCACATACCAGTGCACTGCCCATCTTTTTCAGTGTGTGTACCCTAACATCAAGTGTGTGGAGTGTGTGTGTGTGTGTGTGTGTGTGTGTGTGTGTGCGCGCACGCGTGCACAAACAAATGAACAATACACAATACGGCACATTGTAAATGAAAGGTGAAAGGTTGGATTATTCTTCTGTCGTTCATCGTGTTTTTGCAAAACCTTTCCCTCTGCTGTTTCTATGGCAACAACCCACATGCAGACTCGTACTGTACTGTACCCACGCAGTAGATTCTGTATGATTAATCAAAAGAGCACAGACATATTTTTCTTGAAGAAATATATTTTTTATCAGTACACCTCCGAGTCTAGCAGATACCAGCTTGATACCTGAAAACTTCATCACATCTGGCCACAGCAAATTTAATGAGGTAATATATTGCTTTTATTTGTGAAGATTTGATTATCAAATAATACATATTCCAAAAACATAAAATTCTACTTTTTTCATTAAAAGATGAGAATGTGACTATTTCAAATTAAGGTGGAAATAATAGCAACATCCTAGAGGTCTTATGAAAAAATGAAAAGCTTTTTTTGCCCAAGCTACAGTGTAACCTTCAACCAGGTTATATGGAGTGTTGAAATGATGAATGTGACTAAATGATATCAATAACGTGTGTGTGTGTGTGTGTGTGTGTGTGTGTGTGTGTGTAAATGTGTGCAAATTAATGTAAATCAGTATGTATAACACTAATGTGCAGGTCACAGGTAAGATATGCAAATGAAAGCCATAGATGTGAGAAATATTTTCCAGCATTTCTCAGTTATATTTTAGTAACTGCAAATTTTCACCTTTACAGAAGACATTCACGATGTCAAAAATGGCATTGCATCACTGGATAACTCAGATTTCTTTCTCAATCACAGTTTCTCAAACTACCCATCCAATATTAAACACGCGTTGGCATTGCAATTCCCCTAAGGCATGTTCTAGCTGTGGCTGATCAAAATTCTTGGAAACAGTGAGGAAAAGGGTGACACTTATGAATATATGATCTATAGGTGTATCCTGGTTCGAAAGCGAAACATTCCTAATCCTTGTAAAAAGGCCATCTGAGCAATTTGGTTCATTAATATATACTTCAAAATGGAATAAAACTATCACTGGTCTGACATTGACCTTTTTTTTTTTGTTTTTGTCAGCACACAGAGTCTGACAACATTAATACTGTTGTCAAGGCTGAGATCTTCCCAGTCATCTCCATGGATCTCTGTATCCAAGAGGCATACATGTTGAATGTGCTGTTCTTTCCTTGGCACAAATCAACAGTAAGAGCACTAGGTATGTTTATTGAATAAGAAATCCTCACAGTGACAGACCTGCTCCTTCCAGTGTGTGATATCAGTAATAGGGAGATCGGTAAATGCCACAAATCCAGTTTGTTGTGACTTCCTAGAATGTAACATGTATGGAACAGCATTTTGGGCTGTAAAGGCCTCTGGGCTTTTTTGCATTAAAAGTCACCGAAGAATATAATACCTGCATTTTATGTTATTATATGTCACACTTTCCATTTTTAAAAATTAATTTATTCTAGGCACACAAAATGAATGATATGGGGTTAGATCAGAGAATAAAATCTTACATAATTACTGCAGTCTTACTATAACATCCCTTTTTAATCTAAGGAAGGTGCTAATGATTAATTCATGCATGAAGAGCTTGCAGTCTGAGAGCACTTTAAATTTCTACCTCAAAGTGACCTCTTTCACATACACTGGGCACCATAATAATATTTAGATCATTATGGCACCAATGCAGGAAGAGTTGAAAGAAGAAAAGTCTGATAGGTCAAAACAGAGAGCTTTTTTTTGTTAAGTTTTCTAGAACATGTGGATCATGTGCACCACAGTGATATGTTCACGGATTCCCTGTGATTTGTTTATTTGTTGTGCTGCTTATCTGTGACATTCTATAAATGCCGGTCAGATTGTGACAATGTCAGTTTCTAGGTGGCACCTTAACAACATTCACATTTAGATGTGTTTCGCTTCGTTCGCAGCACAGAAATATAGTCAGACACACTATTGTCTATTAATTCTTTTCTTTATTAATAAATAAAGAACAAATATTAATAGCCCAAACAGCTCCGCAATAAAGTCTTAGCTGATAAAACAAAAATCCTTATTTATTTCGAAGAGTCGAAAAAGAAAGCACAATTTATGTACACTTGGCAGCAAAAGCAACCACTTTTCTAAGTATAGATACCTTTTTCAAATATTCAGCATTGTAAATTAATAAACTCATTTTAATCTATGCATGTCCTTTTGGACAAAAGTGACTTTT
Source organism: Arapaima gigas (assembly GCA_900497675.1). Lineage (NCBI taxonomy): Eukaryota > Metazoa > Chordata > Actinopteri > Osteoglossiformes > Osteoglossidae > Arapaima > Arapaima gigas. The sequence continues at coordinate 162,670 of UFQX01000137.1, forward strand.
TAAAAAAATTTCCTTGAAGCCAAATAGGGGAGACGTGCCAGATCCAGAGTCTACATTAGTATGAATGCAAAGGCTGGAGTTGCCACAACTGATCTTAGCTCTGACATTGACTGACCTGATGAGCAGATTTAATTTGGTCCAACATCATAAGCCTGTGTAACAACAGCAAACATGATGGGCCACCACGTTTAAGACCATTATGTTAACAGAATCATTTCACACGAGCTTTTCTCAAAATCAGCGCGCAATAATAAGTGATTATTTTGGCTGACATCTTTTGTCCAGATGCACACAACTAATCCGTACAATGATTTTCCCATCAATATGGCATATTCACACAAAAAACATACATCTATCCATCCATTATTGCGAATCAGTTATTTCTGGTCGGGGTTGCTTTGGTCTGAAGCCTGTCTTGAAATCATTGGGCACTAGATATAAGAATGCCCCTGAACAGGCCACCTTCACATTCTTCACAGAGAATGACATCTTGGAAAACCATGGTGCTGGCCTCCAACCATAACCAAGGTGGAACCCCGTTCGTGCCCTGATCATTGATGACCATGCTAAATATATGCATCCATCCAATCACTAGCCTGGGGCTTATTCTGGTACCACTGGGCACCAGGACAGCAGACTGCACACTGGACTGGATGCCAGTCTACTACAAGAAAGCCACACACACACACACACATACACACACACACACACACACACACACAATAGATAATAAGTGACAAATGAACCTCAAACTCATGCCTTTGAACTGTGGGAGGAAACCAGAGCAGCCAGAGGAAACCCATGCAGACACAGGAGGCCATGAAAACCCCCCGCAGACTGAGCTGCATTTCCGTGCTCAAACAGCCCCGGCACTGTGATCCGCTGTGCCTCCCAACAAACATACTCTATGGGCAATTTTAGATTTTTCTTCTTACCAGAAACACGTCTTTAAAGTAGGACACTACAGAACAGAATGAAACAGATACTAATACACAAGGAACATGTAAACTTGCTGATAAAATGTCACCTGCCAGCAAATAAAGCAGAGCCCCCCCCTTACCTTCTGGATTATCACCTGGGAGGGAAACTAGTACCATGTGTGGGCACTGATGTCCCTTTGTACATAAATAAACTCCAGGAGTGAAGGATATGGACTGGATTATGGAACCATGTGGAGGATAAGCTTGGAAATGATGTGTGTTGCAGCTAAAAGGTTTTTGCTTTAATTGGTAATGTTTTGTTTTATCAAAAAAAAAATACAATACAGTCAGAGTTGCTTCCTGGACACATGTTTTCAAAAACATAACATAAACACACAATGTTTTATTAGCCAGAAGTGCTTTATTATTTGAGCTCTATATTTCTCAAACCATGTCTCTGATGTAACACTAACATCACTTGTTTTACTGATTTTGTAATTATTAAAAGGAACATCTTGAAATACGTTTTCCATCTGATACAGTTAAATGCATTTGGTGAATGAAGTTTTACAAATCAGGGCTTTCTATTTTAACCAGACACATAAGTGCTTGTCACCTTAAGGGGACATTTTCAGCTTTTCATCTGAAACAAGAAAACACTTTTAAAAGACACCACTTATACAAAATTTAAAAAAAAACTAGTCACATAAGAGAACAAAATAGTTTTCTTTATGACAGTATCACACCTTCTTTTACTCTAAGACATCCTCAAAAAAACAGGTTGATTGTGAAACAAACAAATTACCAAATAAACATAAATAAATTAAAATACAAATATGTGTGTTTTTACTTCACAGTGCTTTTACTTCAGAAAGATCTTGGGCAGCTGAAAGGCATTCTATGTTCATCTTGCTGTGCTTACAAGTTTTTGCTTAACAAAATACAAATTCAAGGTAAATATCAAGGACCACTCGTAGGCAGGGATTAAGGAGAACCCAGGGCGGAGTTTATTTACAAGTGTTGAGATACAATAGGAGGATTTGGGAGTCTTGGAAGAGTGCAGAAGTTAAAATTGTATAATATAGAGATGATAGTGCTTGGTTGGAGAACCAGGGACACAGGAAGAAGATGAGGACAAGAAAAGGGCAGGAGGCTTGAAAAGGAACCCATCACCAAGGAGATCTCCTGGAACCACAGCACAAAATCCCCCAGTGAATGAGATACAATTCCCACCCTATATCCTCAGCAGCCCCTACAGATGTGCCATAGAGAACATCCTGACTTCCCGTTTCAAAGTCTGGGCTGGAAACTAAACTGCCTCTGATTGTGGAGCTCTGCAGGAGGTAGTGAATATAATCCAATCCATCTCCAAGTCTTCACTGCTCACCATCCAGACCACCTACAACAAACTTTGCGTCAGGAAAACTTATACCATTGTTGAAGACCCTTCTGATTTTGCCCACCATCCGTTTTCACTCCTGCCATCTGAAAGACGCTATTGCACCATGCAGGCCAAAACCACCAGGCTTAGCAATAGCTTTTTCCCCAGAGGCTGTAAGACTGCATAATTCCAGAAAGCATTTGAACTGATTACTACCACCACCACTGACCACCCTCCCACTGTGCCATCACCACTGACTGTTTGCGCTCACCTTATCTGCTTATTTATTTATCTATCTTTTTATTACCCACTACTCATCCTTTTTCACATTTTTATGCATTTACCTATGCAATCTGTCTGTACTGTGCTTTGTTGTTATTCTGTGTCTCACTATGTTCCATGGAGAAACTGCATTTTCTTCTCTATTGCGCATCTGCATAAGGGCATAATGACAGTAAAGTGAACCTTGAAACTTGTTTGCTTATTAATTCCTGCATACTGCTTTGGAGTAGTGCACAGGGTAATGCTTGGTGCCTCGCAACTCCTGGCCTGTGGGTTCAAATCCTTCTCGGATGCTGTGGAGTCTGTGTGTTTTTAAATCGATCACCACATTGCCTGGATCAGCTGTATATTTCTGATGACATTTATATTTGTACTCTACAAGTGTCATTATAACAAATGCAAACATCACGATTCCCTGATCACTTCTCACCCCATCAGATCCCCACCAACTCGCAGAGTATCAGAGCACAGATACACTTTACACAAGCACGACTCAAATATTCCCATTATTTTGTTATTTTGAAGACTAAAACGAACTCACACCTTCTCTTGGTACCTGCACTACTCCCACACAGGAAGCTAGAAGCACTGGTGATACCTTTGTGTCCTTGGCACAGCAAACACATCCATTTGCAAACTCCCAGTCCCCCTAGGTTAGGCAGTTTCACACACAGCAAGCAAAGATCTCGCATCACAAAAGGTGACTAACCTGCCACATAAAGCATCAGGACCACCAACCTTCCTCCAACGGTGCTCAAAGGGCAGTCCCCCTGAGCCTGGGGTTCGAGGGGAGGACACACACGCATGCACTCAAGCAACAAATAGAAAAAAAAGTGCCACTAAAAGCCACTGTCCTAGATTCAGCAGTAACACAGAGTACATGGCACCAAGTCTTCAATCCAACGCCCTTGGCGGCCAGCCCTATTGCTAGTAAGTGTTACTTTGTGCATGGCTGACTCAGGAGTACAGCACTCCACATGTAGCCCATTCTACAGAAACACACCGAAAAACAACCTGTGGTGCATCGACATGAATTAGTAGCAGTAATGATCACCTTGAGGAACCAGCATCATTTGTGTTGGGTAAGAATGGCGAATACTAAGTTCAGCTCGAAACGTAATAGTTAATCGCAGTCCTTAGTGATGGACAGTTATTTTATTTGAAAACATAACCGTACAAATGGCTTTTTAATTATATGGGTAAATTAGTTGGGATTGCGCAAAAGTTATTTACATTTTTTTATATGCGGGTAAATTTTCCTGGTTCATTCAGAGGAAGTAACCTGGTTATTCTGACTTTAAGGCTTCCAACCACCATTCCACCTGCTGTCCCCATTTATGTTTCCACTTAACCTAAACCAGTGTTGGGTCACTGTTTATTATCCTTTCTTGTATTATATGAAGACCTTTAAAATTTTTCTTTTAACTATACAGCACTGGAATAAAACGTTTTTGGGCGATACACATTTTTACAGTTTCTTCATGTTCATTCTATGGGGAGTAGCGGGAAATGATTCAGACATATTTTAAAACTTTTAACACTAAGAAATGCTGCAGTGACTAAGTTTCTATGAGGTTTACACTGAAGATCTATCTGGATTGAGTGGACCCACCTACTTACTGCTGTGCTGTATGTACCTACAGTGTGTGGCTGCATTTGTGTTTTAAACGTAAATAATTGCTAATAGATTAGTTTGTGCATCTAGAGTTATACTATATGTTTTCTTTGACAAAGATGTCAGCTAAAAATTGCATGATAAAGAATTTTCATGAGTTTGGCGATTTATTCAGAGAATGTACATTTCTTTTAACCTCTAGTGCACAACTTACCTCACCTCATTTTTTTCTGTCTTCATATCTTTGATGGTTTTGTCTCACCAGCAGTGATTAGTGTCACATTTTGTAAGTCAAATACTTAGAGATGTTAAGACAAGGCCTAAACTGTCTAGGTTTTTTTTTCTTAATTATTTTGTTTTTCTTAGCACGCAGATCCTTTGTATGTGCGTCACTTGCCCTTCTCAACAAAGTGAGGACTAAAAAGTTTAATTCTCCAACAGCAAATGGCACCTTTGGTAGGTTAACTCAAAGACAGCCTAATCCAAATGAAATCTAATAGCTGCAATAAAGTATTTCCATGTTAGGCTCTTTCCTTGTTAAAGTATGCCCTCAGCGGAACAGTCAGGCATACGAACTCCACAACTGGATCCAGCTGGACACCATCAAAGGACACGCTTCCTCTGCAGAAAGTAGTTCATTAAATGCCTGCATTTGATGTGAGAGAAGAACAAAGGTCGGGATCCTGCTGAAGAAATATCTCCAAGGACCAGGACCTAGTCTCCATGGGTCTGCAGGCATTACACTTCTATCTCATCAGCCAAGTGCTAGAATCCTCCAGGAGAATTCATCACAACATCATTATCTATAGGGCATTCTAAGCATCTCAAGATTAAACATCTTAACCTCAAGTATCCACTGATAACAGTGTTATTATTTAACATCTTCTGAGCATGGGAATCTGCATGGTATTCTAATCATTTTCATTGGTTGGGAATGTTCTTATGATAGCTTGGATCATTGAATATCTATTTTAGCAACTGTGTGAACTGCACATGGTCACAGTTTGAATCTGGATTGTTATTCTCATCATAATCTCTGTCTGTTTAACCCAACCAGTAATTCTGATGTGCAAGATATCTGCACAAATGCCTAATAAAAGTTACAAATAAAATTTTTATTTGTTTTAATTCCGATGCAACAGTGAATCCTAAATGTTACCAGACCGGTGTTGTTTCTTACTTATATAAGCTTTTTTCAGGGTTCAGCTATAATTTGGGAAAATAGTTTGGGGTTTTTAAGTTGGACTGGAACGCATTATTACTGCCTCCATAAGAAATGATGGAAATAATTGTCTCGATTTACACATTTTCACATAACACAGCCTTTTCAGAAATCTATTAGGCGTGCAAATCGGGGGATGACTACACAGGATTCGGAGAATAGGTAATGCTCAGGCAACTAGTTGTGTTGATCGCTTGAACTTCAGAAGTGTTTTGTTTGCTGCCAGAGTCAAGCCTCTTCAAGTTATATCTTCCCTGGATATAATTTTAAACTTTACCCTGAATTAAATATCATGCTGTAGAACAATAATCCAATGAATCTATAAGATTTGGCAGAGAAATCGTAAGGGGATTATTAATCACTCCAAGAATCAAAACAAATCACTAATACTGACAACAAATGTTTTGTGGTAGAACAGCAGCTTCGCTAAAAGCCTTGAGTGTTTGCAGTGTAGAAGGAAAAATGATATTTTTGTGTGAGTGTGATTTAATGATCCCTTTCAGCAGTCAACCTTGTCCAAGATGCACAGTTAAATAGCTATTTGCCTAAACCACTTGCTCAACACATCCTCCCACTAAACCCCAAACAAATTCCAGCCACTTTGCCTTCAGAAAAGAGGCAACAAATTCCAGTGAAATACAGCTTCAATAGTGCCTCTATTAGCACTGTTTCACAATGGCATTCTTTTATTTTTGCCATTTTCTGTAATTTGTCAGAATACTTTGTCACATATTCTAAATGAAAAAATAAAGAAACAACTAAATATATTAAGAAATAAACATTGAAATTAATCAAATTTTATAATTGTTATTTGTAAAATAGGGCAATTTTTGTGTTTGTTTTGCTAAGGTATAACTGCTCTATTTTGTCACGTTGTATAATTTTCAACCTATTATTGTGCAGTTTATTGAGTTGATGACCTCTTGTTGTGCTGTTTCCTTAAGAACTCCATTTCTCTTGAATCCTGCTGGAGCATCAATTGCGCTATTACTTTGTCTCACTCTGTAGCAAAAGAACGAATGAATTTAAAAATGGAAAATGGGATCAACAAGGAGAACTTACGTGCCCCAAACACCTGGTTGATTCGTTTAGGTGTTTTAATTATTTTGTAAAAGGATATGCAAATGGATTAACTTATGATAAATGTTTCACAAAACACGGAGTTTGAAACATGGAAAGAATCCGTGTAGGACACATAAATAAAACAGTTTTGGAAAACTCAGTGTGAAAGTAGAGGGATGACAGTGCATTTAACTTTCTTGGCCTGAGTGAAATATCTGTTTGAGGTACAAACTTGGCTTCGATTCAGGATTAATTTTGGGTAACATTTTCTGACATAGTGAAATAATAACTATGCACCTTTAGCAACTTCGAGTTACAAGCTCTTGGTCTGAAATCTTTTTGAAGGTCATATTATATGGCAAAGCCATAAAAACAAACCATTAATGTCGTTTTATACAGTAATTATTACTATCAAAGCAACAAAGGACCTGTCCTATTTTGCTACGGTAGACAGTCAACAACCCTATATTTTTTCTGTCTCTTAATTTTTATTTTCTTTCCCTTTTCTCTGTCCCTTGAAGAGTTATGCTTCTGCTTAGCATTGCCGTGAATGAGTCATCTGTCCCTGAGGACTAAAAATAGCACATTTTTCTCTCTATTTTCCACATAAGTTGTGTGCAAAATGGAATAGGAATTGTCTGATGATGCCAGCTATACACAGAAGAGAAATTAGCTAGACTCAGGAATGGTGAAGAACACTAGCAATCTATTTGCTGGACTAGTTTAGATGGTTACTCACAACCCGACAAAAAAATAAACATTCCGGTGTTCACATACAGTACTTCAGATTACCTTGCTACTTCATGCTTCAGAATGGCCTGACATGTGATCGTATATAAACCCATGTGACAAGTAACATACTATTGACAGTGTGGTATAACAGTGATGAAGCTGAATGATTAATAAACACCGTGAAATAAGCTTTTTTATTCATTTTTATGCATCCGGATTAGGACAGCATGATTACTGGAAGAAATGTCCATTTTAATGGATTTATTTTCTGGGTCCCAGTTTGGTCTCTGTGTCCGAGTTTCTCTTCCCTTCTTATGTTTGTGTGGGTGTTTTCTAGCCACTTCACTTTTCTCACACAATCTAAGTACAGGCTGTTCAGGTGAAATGGTGGCTCTGCTTTGCGCTGCCCTCTCTGCGTGAGTGGTGCCGAGGTGGACCTTCCACAGCCACCCATGCTGCTGTCTGAATAAATCACTACTCAGCCAGTGTTCAAAGTCAGTCTCTTGTTGGCAGCAAGTCTCTATGGAATTTACCATGTATTAATATCATTCATAACTTCTACACTTCAAAAAATGAAAACAAAACATTATACATTTTCAACTAGTGGGACGTTTAGTAACACTGAATTTGAAAGGAACAACAAAGTATACAAGCGTCTAGATGTGGTAAAAAATTTTGATCTTTCGTTCAGTCTATTTCTGGTTTTTCCCCTTAGACAGCAGTATAAAAAGTTAAATAAGCATACTTATTTCTACCTTAAATAAAGACTGTGAGTGAAATGCACCAAATAAAAACTATGTACTCATGATCAGTAGTGACTTTTCCTAATCTGGGGTCACAGTGGTCTAGAGGAATTATACACACACACACTCATTCACTCACACATCACGTGCCATTTATAGTCACCGGCTCACCTGCAACGCATCTTTTGACTGTGGGAGGAAACCCACACAAACACAGAGAGAACACCCACACAGCTCGCTATGCCACCTGCATCACATTGTGCAATTCATAAATAAAAAAGAAAAAGAAAAAAAAATCCAATTCAGTCAAAGAATGTCTGAGCCTGAAATTTAAAAATGTAACACACATTTCAAAGTGTAAGTATGAAACTGGGGTAGGTACTGTAAGAGCGTGTGTGTGTGTGTGTGTGTGTGTGTGTGTGTGTGTGTGTGTGTGTGCGTGTGTGTGTGTGCATTGCAAGCAGGCCATAAATCACAACTGTTAATAGAAACACAAACAAAAAATGTTTTGGTGCTTTGATATTTAAAACATATTTTGGGTCTATTCCCTCGGTACCGACTGCATCACTACAGGCCCACGAACGCAGCTTTGTTCTCGGCAGTGCGCCCCACCATTTTTCTTCCCCACCAGGATGACGGATATGCCTGCTGCACTCACCTTTTAGCTTCACCCCACAGACCCTTAGCCACTCTCATTGCAGCAGAGCCAAACTACTTCCTTTATGTTGCTCTACAGATAATTGGAGCTCTGGTGGCACACAGCGCAAGTCCTTCATCGCTCAGGAGCAGTCGGGTCCACACGCCTCGGAGTCCTTCAGGAAAAGGGAAAAATAATATGCTTTACAGGGTGCTCCCACCACTTGTGACTGGTGAGTAAAGAACAGGAAAGGACAAATGTATGTGTCTAGAAAGTGGATAAGAAAAATAAGACACCCAGCATCACTTCTCACAAAGAAAATACAGCAAACTGTTTTACTATTGTCTGCTTTACTAAACAAACAGGTGCAGAAAAGGGCTTTTAGCTCTTCAGTAAAGGTACGAAGGAATTAAGACAAGAAGCAAAAGTTCATCTTGCAAAAATGGACTAAATGAACAGGCGATTCAATTGTTACTAACCGGATATTATTTTTCAAAAGGTAACTGGTTTTACTGAATGTCAGGTGAATGCATCATTTGCTTTGAAAGAATGGATAAGGATAATCGCTGATACATATTCGTAGAAGGTAAGTAGAAGATGGGAAGTGAATCGGAACCTTACTGCGTGTTCTAAAACCAACTTTCACAATGCTACTGAGTCAGAGTTAGAACTGGGGGTTCAGTACAGTCTGGGTTGTTTGGCCAGTTCCTCACTGGAGTCATAAGTGTATCTGTGAGCAACAAGTGCTATCACACCCAGAGAGTAAAGATTCATCGTCTTATTGAGTTTTATAGCACAGCAGCAAAGGTTTGAAGCTCCATATGGGTTGCTAGACAATTAGTGGATAGGAGGTGACATCTCTGGTTTCCCCAAGACCTGACTGGGCGGCAGTGGTCGAGGTAGGCGGAGGTGATAACTGGTCTTCTGCTCCCCAGAGTGAGATTCTGTTAACAATTGCAAATCTGCTTTGATGCCGCACGCTCAGTTGTGGGTGTGAAAAATCCCTCTCCTTATGGCTGGTCAAATATCCTTATTATGCTTGCAATCCTGGAACTGGACTGCATTCTACATATAAACGCGATTTTTTTTTTCCTCTGTCACCATTTTTTTTCTTTTTTTTTCACTGTCTGCCTACAGGATTTTGCACTGTGGCCCATATCAAAAATTTAGTTAAACACACAAAATCCTTGGATCTGACAGAAGTTCATTAGTAGAGCAACAAGTAAGATTTAGGAACTATAAACATGCGGATAGATGAATGACAAACAAAAACAAACAAACAAACAAATGAAATCTTGTTCAATAACTTTTTGTTTCCCACTTTGTATTCCTTCATTACCGACATTTTGATAAATGTATGTATTGCAGACATTCACACGTAAAAACTCATTATCAGAAACTGTTCAGGTGTACAAGGATAATTTTCATTACTGTCATCAGTTCACCTAAAGAACATCTTTGTACTGTGGAAAGAAATCAGAGCATCATGAGGAAACTCTTCCAACCACGAAGAGAACATGCAAACCTCACACAGAGACTGTGGATATGAATACATGTCTCAACCCACAGTCCAAGAGCTGTGAGGCACCAGCACTACCCACTGTGCCACCCTGCATAAAAATATAGGTGCACTCAGGTTCTCAACCTGAAGGCAACTTCAGAAACCTTGGAGAAAATTACATTTTTTTCTTAAGGGTTTTGCAATTTTATAAGCACCACTTCCATGCTCTATATAATAAATGCCCCCTTGGAATCTTATAAATCCACTGTGCTTTCCATCCGAGGAGATCCTTTCTGGAGGCACATCAAGGACACAGGCAACGGTGACCTGACTTTGCCTCTGGTGCTGAGGCCTCCACTGCGAGAAGGTTCATTTGGCATTTGGAATGTGCTTAGGAAGCCTGGACTGACTTGTAGAACAGCAGGTAGAAAAGGTGATTTGTTTCATTACCCTCTGAGATGTTTAGGCAAGTTTAACAGAGTCATGATATTAAAGAGAGGCTGATGTTTCATTCTCTTGTTTGGAAGACTGGCAGATTACTGACCTTGTAGTGTAAAAGCGTGAGTTGTGAAATAAAGTACAACAGTTTTAATGTGTCCTTTTTGTTTAATGCAGTGTTTAAAGGCACTCTTGAAGACCGGGAAATTGGCTGATTTCTAAAATGAAAAACTCAAGGTTGAGAGACTGCACATTTTTCACATGGTGATTTGTCAAATTTCGGCATGTTTAAACTCCCTTAATGTATATTTTGAGAATGTGAACATAATGAATTCAGTTCAAGTCATGGAAAAAAAAAATTGCCTTCAGAAATATAGAATACGGTTGCATGCCATTAAAATGTTAATCTTCTCAGGATAACAGTATGACATAAAAGTATGAATATACAGGCATATGAACAGCAAGAATTCCACAAGAATTAAATACATGACCATCAGCATGGATAAATGGAACACATTTCCATAGTCCTCCCCATCTCATAATCTCTAGATGATGATGGCATTATTATTATTATTATTATTATTATTTACTTACAGTATGGACATCTCTGGTCCGAGTCTTATTCTTTAAGTCAAGAAAAAGCAGGTATCAAAAGTGTTGTATAAAATATTGAACCCTCAGGCTAGGTGGTTGATAGAGCAGCACATCTGTCATGTTGCCTCATCTGCACTTCACTCCATCTCTTTTTATTGCTCTTACTTTCAAGGTGATTTCAAGGCTGGACTACAACTGAGTAGTAGTTGCAAAAATAACAGCACTACTGCTGCTCTCAAACTCTGTTCCTCTCTTTATCAAGTTGCACCAGTTCCTTTTCTTACCTTAGGCTCTGATAGGTCCTCAATGACTTTAATTCTCTCAGTTGGTTCAACTTATTCCTAGATGTTATAATATCTGTCTTTGCTCAGGATTCTATTCTCTTTGCTAAAAATCCTGACGCTTTTACTTCAGTTCACTCAGTTGTTCACCTCACTCCTGTTGACAGCCTGAATCCAGCCCTCCTCCAAAGTAGTTCTGCTCTAATCTTGCTGATCTCTCCCATCCTGGTTTCTAGGGAAAATACTTTACTAGTATTGCCACCTGTAGTATTCCATGATCCTTGACTTTTGAAAAAAAAACTGTTTTCTACAAAGCTCGCAACTCCTTCTTTTTGGCCTCTTGTCCTACATGTCAAATGTCATCTCAAATTTCAATGTGCCCATATGGTGGTTCCATTTGTCTGCATTATAACTGAAAAAAGTCTTACTCCTTGTACTTTTCAAGCTTAATCACTTGACACCCATATATTCTCACTCCCTCTAGCCACACTCGTGCATCAAGCGTCTCCTTGGCATATGCAATAGCTCTGTTCTTCTCAGTAGGCCAAGCAAAGTCATAGTTTTATTGAATGTCATCGGCTTTATCTCCTTTGTGCCACTATTCATCTATTTCACTTGATGAAGCAGTGTAATTCCAACAACTTAATATAAGATTTCTTGTCTTCAAATAGTGTTTCTTTTTTCACATCGTCAAATGAAATGAATTTACAAGCGGTTTGTAAGTTTCCCCTGATGAAGCCATCAGCAAAAGCCAAAATCAATATTCCTGCTGCCATGAAGGTGCCACATTCTGTTCTAGATTGGGATCCACATTTTATGTACTTATGCTTTGTTGTTTTGGGCTTGGCATCAGTACTTGTTAGTTAGATATTCATGCATCTCAGAATTCAATATATGAGAGCTTGTGATTTTTATTCCTCATAAAATGGTTTATTTATAAGTCTTAAAAACTCTAGAGCGTCTTCAACTCCAGGAAATATTCCAGCATTTACTTAGCATATGAACAAAAATGATTTATAAATTTGTATGTTTACTTAAAATTCAACTTCTGCAACATTCCCTTCTCAACAATTTTTACAGTACATTCATAATTAATATTAGAAAGTGCAGCACAACCTTGGATCATCTGTCTCATTACAATTAACAGGTTACTGAAGCAAAAATGCTGCAGATTCTCAGTTAATGGAAGTCATCATTCCTGAGGGGGAAAAAAAAACAAAGAAAAATCAAACAGAAAGGCACCATTTTCAGAGCTTTCTTTTTTCTCCATATGATGGAAATCTTAAGCTCTGTTTGCTTTTGAGGACGTGATGACTGGTGTGCTGTTAAATATAAAGCAATTATTTTCGACGATTCTCCACAAACTGTGGAAAGATGAGAAATGGTAGTTTGTTCAACAGCCACCATGCCGAGACCCAGCTGTCACTTCGATGCACAGGGATGACGCGCACCCCCCCTTGAGGTTGTGAGCTGTCCGGGGGGCTCTTGTGCTCATTGCGTAACGCAGCTCTGCTCTCTGACCAAAGACTGGCTGAGGTGATGTCAGGGGAGCCCGAGATGAACTTTGTCCTTCACAAGTCAGCAGATTCCTCCTTATTCCTTGAACATGACTTGGATACTAAACAAGGGATGGCACCGGACAGGGAGGGCACAGTGTGTGACTCATTTTGAGGCAGTCAGAGCCCATCGTGATTAATAAGAAGACGATGCGAAATGAGCGGTTCCCCCCGACCACCCTCCGGAACAGGGCACATTACCAGAAAGTGGCCGCCCCCCCTTGACAGAAGTCCATTGCAGTGGCAGGTTCCTACCTCCCCTGTCTGGGTCCTGATGTTGTGCCTTAGCGTACTGGAAAAACCATCATGTACATTGTCAGTAACGCTACTTCTCTGATTTGTGTGTTACAGCCCAGCGAGCAGATTATTTACGGCTAGACATTAAGCCGTGCTGAAACTATGATATGACGTTGAATAGACCGAGCATCTGATTTGTCATGACACCTGTCTTCTTTAATGCAGAGCAGCCGTGGCAAGATAAATATAAAAATAAATAAAAATTGAATGTCCTGTCATGACCCTATATTGCATAAAAACACATTGCACGCACCAAACATGAAAGCTTTTTCTCATGTCTCATAATTCAGAGCTATAAATTTGAATTTTTTTTCTCTTTCTGGATTTTAGCTTTAAAAACATAATGCGGGATTATAGATTATAGAACTCAGACTGAGAAAAAACTTTTCTTAGTATAACGTGCAAAATGTATCAAGTTGTGTGCTGCTGAGAGCTAAATATTTAACAAGTTGCAAGTTTTGACACATTTTTTTCCCCGTTAGTATTGACCAAGAATTTAATGGACTGCTGGAGGAAACATTAGAAACCAACACAAAGACAATTGTCCAGGTGAAGATAAAGTGTGGTTTATACCAAGAAGATCCACTGGTCTGGTGTTCTGTATTGGCCTGAAGCCCTCAGCCAGATCATTACTGACTGGTTATAGATGCAAGTTCAAGAGTGGAGCCACATCAGCCACCTCCTGCACATGGATGACATCAAGCTGTACGCCAAGTCTGAAAGAAATATTGACTCCGTGATCCACCTGGATGGGATCTACAGTGAGAAAATTCAGATGTAATTCAGATTAGAGAAGTGCAGCAAGATGAAACTAAAAAGTGGGAAAGTGATAAAGACAGAGGGAGCTGAGCTACAACAAGACCACATAACAGATGTGCAGGACAATTGCAAGTACCTGTGGATCCTCCAATCACAGAGAAACCATGAGGCAGAGACTAGGAAGAAGCTGCATCCAAATGGCTCCATAGAGTAAGACAGGTCCTAAAGAGCTAACCGAATGGGGAGAACAAGGTCAGAACTATCAACACATATACCCTGGCAGTTATCAGATACCCAGCTGCCACAGTACGTTGGCCAAGAAAGAAAATGGAACCTGTAGACATCAAGACCTGAAAACTCCTTCTTACAATACACAAAGCCTTTCATCCACAGTCCAATCCCTAAAGACTGAATACCTGCTGGATGGGAGGATGTAGGAGCCTGGAAAGTGTGATAGCTGCTGTCTTGAATGAGATACGGAACTGGCAAAGACGTGGAAGGTGAAAACCTAGGTTATTTGGAAATAGAAGCACCTGGGGCTGTGACCCTTAAGCTGGAGGAGTTGCAGGGAGTGGGAGATCCCTGGAATGATAACACTGGTCTTAGCCCAGAAGTGCGCAGTCCTAGGAACAGCAAAAATATTGCGCTGTACCCTCAAACACTCAGGCATCTGGTAGGAGGCCCAAATCTGAGGAAGTAACCACCCACAGGAGAAAAACTGGGTGGGAAGGATTTCTTTTTTTATTTTTGGATGCTACCTGCAGATGGGTGATAAATATATATGTTTATATTTAAGTATAAATGTAGCACAGAATATAGAATAAAATGCAAAATCACAAAGTGTGCCAATGTATATCGAGTACATGGCAAATTTATAAGAGTGGCACAGAGGTCAACCCTGCTGCTGCATTGAAGTCATGGGCTGAGCAGTTGGATGTAAACTTGATCCCCATTTAGTCCATATGCAGTTTGTATGTGATTCAGATCAACTGCTGACTATAAGTTCCCTCAAGTGTGTGAATGTGTGCATGTGTGTGCCTCTCCTGAGATGGACTGTTGTTCTGTCCAGGGTTCAAGTTGCCATCTGGGAGAATCTCTACACCGCTGCGACCTAGAGTTGCACAGTGCGTCGCAGTAGTGAATAGCGAATGAACCAGAAGCATAAACCTGCACTAAGCACGCAACTCTAAGTAGAACGCGTCACGTTTGAGCGTTACAACCTGGCGCACTACTTGCGAGCTCTGGTGGCCTTTTCAAATTATCACGTCCCACATATCCGATGCATGGGTATCTTTGCCACCCTGTGACATATTAAGCGGATGTGGCTTCCAAATCCAGCCAAGCGATCGCGTCTCCTGACTCCCTCGCCGACAGTCTGAAATTAATTACTGTCACTTCTAATAATGCAAACAGCAAACATTTTGGTTCCAGAGCAAAGACGGTTGTGCAATTAATAGATCACAATCTATTATGCAATACTCCTTATAGCAAACAATGTACTCTGAGTGACTGAAGCTCTCGCAGATCTGATCTACATGATCTGCAGCAATCTGGTGTGTATATCGCACCCCGCTATTGTTTTGGTGCCACGTCACTTGATTCTGGCAGGAAATTTGTAGTTTTATGTTTGTATTAAGTCTATTTACTTGTTTATCTGTTTAAGGGCTGTATGGGAGGCTCATTCATGGTGCATGTCACAGTTTGCTGCCTTTTGGTGGAATTTTTTAATCTCCTTCATCAAAATTAGACTACATTCGCACTCGAATGTCAGTCTGCCGAAATACTTTTTGCAAAGGTAAGAAACAGAATAGTATTTTACCCCGAGGTCAACTTGTGCATGTGTGTACGTATTTATTATATTAAGTATGCCCTATATAAGTTTTCATAAGATTATATTTTGATGCGCTTTGCAGCGCTGGTTCTCTATGATCACCTGTGGAAGCGATTGTTTCAGTTCTGCCTCCCCTGTTAAGAGCAGCATGTTCCTCTTGGAAGAAGGGATTTACTCAATTACCGTCTCTCTATTAGACAAATCTCTCTATTAGACTTGTGAAAACATAGATAACCTAGAAATCCCTGATAAAAATAACAATTAAACAAAAAGAGAGTACTGCACTGTTTGTGATCTCTGACTAAAGAGGCTTAGAAGAAGCTGATTTGTCCGAGTCAACAGCGCCACCTGGAGGTTTGCTAAACAACTGCTCTTTGGCAGCAGAGAGTGAAGGGCGCGCTATCGACAACAGTTTCTTGATCTCAGTTATTTGATTTATTTTTCATTAAATAAATTTACAGAAACGTCCCGTCTGATTTCAGCACTTCGCACACCAACAGAGACTACTGACATTAAACAATGAAAATATGAAATTAGTCTGCAGGTGTTTATTAGCATGATTTTACCCTGTTAGATACACAAATAACAACATCATGTAATAAACTGACACAATCTGCTGGTTGTACCGTGATTCATTTTTAATGTGGAATATATATAATTATTTTTATAATAAGAATTTATATTTTTTCTTATAAAAAGTAGACCCTCTGGGCCCCTCTAAGGATTCCATCATTTCCCAAACTTCTGTTTGGCCTGATTTCTTTTATCAAGAACTAACACTGAAGTCTTGACTTTGTGTGAAAGTTGTGAAGATGTCATGTTGCAGACAATCCATATTAGAGTTTATACATGATGGTACTTATGAAGTTCTCATTTTACATTGTGTGGTGATTTGCACAGATTATGGTCACCTCAGTTGTCAAGTTGCCCTAAATTTGAATGCTGGAGAAACCTGAACAGTGTATAGAATTATAGGCCACTTGATGTTTAAAGCAATGAATGTTTTAAATTGGACTGCGGCTGTAGTGAAGAAGGGTTTACTTGGCATTTGTTGGTTAATGGCGCACAATTTGATGCTCCCCAGGGAGGAAAAAAAATGTTGTTTTTCATTTGATGTATTGACAGCAGGATGCCAGGCCTGGTTTCCATCAACACCTCAGTAAGTCTGCCATTCACATGGTCACCCTGCTTGTTGCCATGGGTGCTGGATGCTGTTAGGCACTGGACTGGCTAGCACAGGAGCTCAGTGTGTGGCCTCCTCAGGTGGTGTCTGGCAGCTGTGTGTGTGTGTGTGTGTGTGTGTGTGTGTGAAGGGGGGGCTGTCCCCCCAAACATCCCGCAGGACAGCAAGCAGTGGTGCCACACATGACGGCTCTCCAGCTCATCAGCAACGCAGGGCAAGATTTGGCTGCCGGGACANGGACAGCAAGCAGTGGTGCCACACATGACGGCTCTCCAGCTCATCAGCAACGCAGGGCAAGATTTGGCTGCCGGGACAGATGGGGCTGTTGTGGCAGGCGGCTGAGTGGGCGCAGCAGGCGCAGCAGGCACCAGTGCAGGTGAAGAGCTAATGGCAGGACATCTGTGATTACCCAGCAGCCTGTTCCTGGGGACGAGAATCGTGATGCACTGGCGTCTGTCGAATTCCAGTGAAAACGCAACAACGGATGTCATACAAAAGCAAAAAGAATAATAGTTATTATGACTTGCAGGCATGACATTTTCAGCAAACAATTGATGTTTCAATGCTGAATATGCTTAGAAAGCCAAACAAATAAATAAAAGCTAAGCAATGCATTTGGCATAGACCCCCACACCCATAGTGTCCTCTAACAAAGTCTCTAAAGGCTCCTAGGCTCTATAGTAAAGGGTGGTTGGGGAAGGGAAATGTTATCGGAGACTATTTTTTAAGCTTTTCAGTCTGCAAAACACTGCAAGGCTAAAGAAAAAAAAAGATTGTTTAAAGCAAATTCTGCTGAAGATATGAAATTGGTAAGACCTTTCAGAAGGGCAATCATCTGAAGAAAAAAGCCAGAAAGAAAGAGAAACTGGACTGGCATAATAGTCAGAAAGTCAATGCCCTTAAGTGGCCCAGTTAGCCCTGAGTTCAATAGTGTTGAGAAGCTGTACAAAAAGCTTCTGCTTCTGTTCCTGAGGCCTTCCCAAGCAGCTTAGAGTAGCTTCAGAACAGAAATTATACATATGAAAGGTTGTATATGTATATATACATAGCACAGCATTTTTTCTGTTCCAAGGATTGCACTCCTGTGGACTGAGACTGATGTTGTCATTCTTAGGACTACTTTGGTTTTCACCCTCCGCATTCTCCGTAGTTATCCTTTCTGACTCTGTTCTGTCCTTCAGTCTTGCCTTTTCCAGAAAATGGTACAATGTCCTAATGTGGGCAACCTCTGCTCTCTGGGTGGTAATTGAATGGTGCTTTTCTCTTACTGGGGTCTTACATGACTAGTACTGTCCCTCCTGGGGTTAGCCAGTGAGGGTGGGAGCCTCTTGTTAGCCATTGGTTCATTTCTGCAACTAAACAGGTATGTAGAACTTTAAGTTTCTTTAACCAGTGGGCATGGATCATGTTGGGCCCTGGTGCTGCCCAGTTCTTTGTGTTTGGAACTTGTTGGTGGACATTTGCCGCTGTGATGGTGCCTGGTTCCTGCTCTGGGAGATAGTGGAACTCTGTTCTCAGGTGTCTTAGCCACAGTGCACTGGTATTGTGTGATGGTTCCTTCTCCCATGTACTTTTCCAGTACTGTTCTGTTTTGGCCTTTGGAAAAACTGTGGCCAATCTCTTGCTGGACTGCGCTTGAGGGTACACTCTAGCTGGTTCCTTGGAGAAGACAGCATTTATTCTTTTGTCATCTGCTTTTTTGGGTCTCTTCAAGTCTGGCTGCCAGTGCAGTTAGTCTTTGTTTAGCAGATTCCAAGGACTCAGCGATGAACCTCTTTTTGTACTTCCTCAGTAGCTGGTTTTGTAGCTCAGTCAACTTGCTCACCTCCTTCCAGGCTCTCTTTATCTTCAGTTCCAGTCTTAGCTTCCATGGTGGATATCCAGGATGGATGGCTTTGGGGGGTCTGTACCCTACAGCTTGAGCATTACTGCTGCTGCAGCATATACATGGTGGTCCAGGACCTGTCCTGAAAGCATAGAGCACAAGGCAAACTATCACAGATCAATTTTATTCTGCTTTTCTTTGGTTGCGTTTAAAAAGTCATTTTTGGGGGGACAAAAAAGGACTGTATTGTAAAGAAGATGAAAGGAATGTGTCTTGGAAGGTTCACCAGGGAAAATAAATAAAATAAATAAAAAAATAACCATTTAAATAAATAAATAAATAAATAAGACACAATAACAAAGTGCGAAATGAGCTCTGAGCGAGAACAGGCAGGCTACTCAACACACAGTTCAGAGATGCTTTTCTACAGTAATGCTAGTGTTACTACTGAGTCACACTTCTATCCCCAGAAGACCTACTGACTCACTCCTCTAACAGTTTCACCTTATCTGTGAGCATGAACATGACATTTCATGGATATGCAAAGCACATTTGCGAAAGGTTATTTTTCTTAAAAGAAATACAAATGGATATGTAATTAGTTCACACATTTTCTGGGAGTAGAAATTAGTTGGCAAAATGGCACTCATTTCTACCGTCACTCTTTGTGTCTTAAACTGGGGCACAAAAATCTTCACTTCAGTTAGGCCTACTGCAAAAACTAAATACATAAACTGTTGTGTATTTAGTTTTATGAGTACATAAATTCACTCCTGTTCATTGTAGAGATGTTCGATATCGGTTGGTTGTGTTTTCCCCTAATGAGAAGGTGTGTCTGAGTTGGAAATATAAATAAAGGCATTTTTTCATTACAGCAAGTGCGACAGCCTGGACATTAACAAAAAATACTTAATAAAAATCTGCATTCACAGGTTTGAAAAGCCTCTGGGTGGAGGTATGACTTTGTGTGTCTTGGAATGTATACTTAATGCCAGTCAACGGCTCCATCCCTTGTGTCACTGGCATTCGTCTGTATCTGGCAGCATTACAACACCCCTGTGTTGTGTTTTCCTAAACTGAGCAGGACTGCAAACACTGCGTGGCGCTGCCGTGCTGCTTCTGACCCGGAACAAACTGCCGGTCCTGCCAGTCCTGCTGATAAAACAGAACCTGAAGTCACAAGCTAAGACGTTTGTGTTTGCAAGAAGAAAAGGCGGCGACTGAATGACGGCCGTATGGACATTCATCATGTCATGCAAGGAGCAGTGAAATGCAAAAACAGGAGCGATGTGGTCGCTGCTGTACATAGTAGTAAAACATTCAGGTAAAAAGAAACAAATTAAAAAAAAGAAAAAAGACATGCTTCATAAATATCCTCTAGTTTCTGCACTTACAGTTTTGCTTGTTTGTTTGTTTGTTTGTGTGGGAATTCTGGAATGAGGCCAGTTATAGTAGTGGAAGGTATAATGGTGGGGGTAAGAATTCACTCTTCAGTCTTTTCCATCCTGTGCAGGGTTTAGTTTTTTAAGGTCTAAATACCCCCACTAGCCAATTTAATTTTCTATTATATTATAATTCCAGCATCATATATCTTTCATTCATTTTTAGGAAATGATGCATTAGACTAAGTATTTCACAGAGGGGTGGCACTAAAAGGCTAAGTCAGCTCTTTTGGCTTACCTTTAACAATTATTTTTTTTTTAATAATAGTAAAATTCAGAAATATTGTAATTAAACTGAACTGATATATTTATGAGGTTGCAACACGTTGTGTGATGTGTGAAAGTTAAGTATGGGTTCAGCCGGCTTCATCGTCAAGTAACAGGTACATTAAAGTAAAGTTAAACTTTAAGTGTTACAGGATGGGACTGCGTGTGTGGATATGAGCTGTCATTTATTGTTTTGACTTGACTTTCCACTCACGTAGAAGGTTACTGTGATTAGAAAATATGGTAGAAAATAAAAAATAGAAATATGGTTAATCGGTCTTCTGCTTATGACACGATAGGCACTAGACGTTGGTTGGTAATGCAATGTTTTTTGGAAATCCAATGAGTCACAGTCAGTAAAAGTTCAAAAATACAGCAGATCCTTGTTCTATATACAAGTAAGAAAATTAAACAAAGAAACAAATAAATCTCTGTATTTATTCCATTTTCATCAGTTCCCTGTCCATTGCTGGGCGCAACATGAAAATGGGTTGTAATTTGAAATTAATGAAAATAAAAATATTTTGTCAAACTCCTATTTAATTCGTTCCATAAGCATGTGCAGTGATTGTCAGCATCTCACACCTTTCATTTACCTTGAATCATTTAACTAACTTTATTCTAGAGCAATTTTCACTTTGCAATTACCCTACATACACTACACTACTACACTACTTACACTACATACACTGCATACACTACACTACTACACTACTTACACTACATACCCTACATACACTACACTACTACACTACTACACTACATACACTGCATACACTACGCTACTACACTACTTACACTACATACACTGCATACACTACATACACTGCATACACTACACTACTTACACTACATACACTGCATACACTACACTACTACACTACTTACACTACATACACTGCATACACTACATACACTACACTACTACACTACTTACACTACATACACTACATACACTACATACACTACACTACTACACTACTTACACTACATACACTACATACACTACACTACAGCGGTTTAGATTGCTTACAATGAAAAGTTACATTACTTACAATGAGTTACCCATGTATGGTGGAAAAAGGTTTTAACTGGAGCAATTTAATGTAAGTACCTTCTCGAGAGGCGCTAAAGCAGAAAACAGGATTTAGTCCCAGGTCCTCAGTGTACAGCTGCAGCTCCATGGGAGAAAATGGGATCAAATGAATTAACAGAAAGACGTTTGTTATGTTTCAAAAACTGTAACTTGAACATTTCTAACAGAACAAACCAGTATATATTTATATGTTCTAGATGACATTTTCCAGGGAAACTTTGCAGCTCAGCAGAGTAACTCACAGAGGTGAGAAAAGTCACTGAAAATTATGCATAACTTACCTCCCCCTAACACACATACACAGTCAGATGCACACAGTAACACACCCTGAACAGCCACCTGGGTCTCTAATAATAGATTTTATCTGTCTATCTAGACAAGACTTCTAATGTTATCATTAAGTGAATTATATGTTTGCTTTGCATATTTTTTATTATTCAGCTGCGTGAGTCAAGATTTTAGTCAGAAATCATTTTTTTGCATTATCATTTTTATAAGTATTCCTTATTCCATTGTATTTCCCTGTATTCTGCCCGACGTGCAGATAAATATGGCACACCTGCACAATAAAAAGCCTCTACAAATGATTGATGACTGTATTGCAAAGAGCAAAGAAATTATATTTTACTCAGCAGAAAAACGTAGCCGAGGGACACAAAAGACCTTGAGACGCACGGTCCTTTGACTTTTTGCGAGTCCAAGAAACAAGTGACACTGTCTTTTAAACAACATTGATAAGGTTGCCACACATTAATCTTTTTCTGCAACTCTTGGAATTCATTGAAGGGATGACCTTTTTTTCCAGATAAAAGGTAAACAGTAATCCATTACCGGCCCCCCCCGGGGGAAATACCCCATTCAACTTAATAACCAGGTTGTGTCACTGGGCTGCTGCTCTCCCCTGTTTCTATGGACACAGCACATGTGTGCTTTGTACAGTTCTGCTGGTTTGTGTTTACATTTATAGTAACGTGCGCTTATGACGTAAACTTCTGCGACATTACAAAGGGCAGGCAAACAAAAAAAATCACATCTACTCAGAATACTCTGTTGCAAACTTTTTTCTTAATCATGGATTGAAAACAAGTCATGAGTTTGTCATCGTAACTCCCCGACGATAAGAGGAAAGGTCAGGGCTCTGTGTTAATATCATTTGAGGGATACAGAACAGGTATTTAATTTTATATGTAATCCCTCTCATGTTGGTAACCTGTTTCCGACAATAGAGGGAGCCTGCGACTCATATTTTCACATCGCTGTAGTACTTTCCTGCCCAAAAGCCACAAGGACAAATTAATTCTATCTAAAAATGTATTTTAATGTAGGTTAAAGGGTAAAATATTTTCTAGTAAATGTGCAAATATTCCAGTAAAATTTCCAAGCAAATTTGACATTTAAGCATGCAATTAAATCAGCTGCCTACTCAGCTCTTCAATTTCCAGTACTTTCTATCACCCTGCAGAACATGTGTCTTTAATAAAAGCATGGACACATAAATGCTGCAACAAATCAAAAACACTTGTGATATGTTGCTACATTTAGTGTTTTAAAAGCAGTAATGACCCACTTAGGGACTATTTCAGAATATCGCTGTTTGCATCAAATCATTAAAAATCAACCATAGAGTTGTGTAGACATGTCTCCTGTGTTGTTCACTGTTCTGCCCAGTGAATATGGAGCATTTGTTTTAACAATAGCTCTAACTTGAATTATTCACTGCTGTTGACTGTTAATTTCCAAGTGATCAATAGAATCCAGGTTGGCAAAAATTCAAAAGCTCTTTGAAAATAAACATAGAGTCTATCTATCTATCTATCTATCTATCCAGCCATTCTTTTATTAACACTAACTGCTTATTCTGAGGCTATGATACAGCCTGTAGATGGGATGTCAGCCCTTTGAAGGCTATCTATCTATCTATCTATCTATCTATCTATCTATCTATCCTTGTTTATTTACTTCTGTTGTAAAAAAATAATTTGACGAAATATGAATTTTGGTCGGCAGATTGCAGAACGCTCTACAATTGACTAAATGTGTTTCAAACCTTGGCAGTTGGAAGAAACGAGAAGAAGTAAAGCGTAGTTGAAGCACCTTCATAACAAAGGCTGCACTGTGACTTTCACACCAGCATTTAATATACATTTGATGGACTGGGACCAATTACCTCCAGTACCTTTTCACCCCCTAACTCTTCGGGAACTTCACCACCAGCAATGATAAGAAACTGCTGCCATCATACAAACATGCATGATTTGACATTTGCACAAAATTATCATTTTAATTGCACTTCTTGAATTATTCAGTAAATTTTATACAAATCTTATTTTTTTTCAAGCGCAGCATTACCTTTTATCGTTTTACCTACCAAATAGAGACGTACGGAATTGTTACCTATTTTATGTGTCCACTTACCATAAGGAATATTTAACTGGGAATCTTGACTCTGGGTGCTGACAGCACAGCTGCATGAGTCATAGGTTACAGAAGCAAGCCACCCCTGTCATGCTGTGCCCAAGGCTTACGGAAAACTGACCTCTCCACATCGCCAGTGTAATCCATGTCACTTTCATTTTTGTTGGTTCTGCTGGTCCTCTATTACTCCATTACGTGGGTCTAATACGCCATGTTGTCAAGGTGATATTTTTAATTGGTTTTATCTGCACATTACGTAAGCACTGAACCATGAGGGGAGGAGACTGTATATACAGCACTGGAGGGGTGAATTTGCATCATAACTGTTATATGACATCAATATGCATTATATTCCAGCAAATGCACTCAGACTCATTTTGCCTTGTAAAAAAGAATTTAAACAAGGGAAAAATGCAGCTACAAAGCTCTAACTTTAGCTTCCTAGATATTCAGCATATTTACGATTCCTAAAGTCAAAATTGGTCAACCTCCTCTTAAGATCAACAGAACAATGACTTTTATTAAACATCAGGAAATTTAACTGAACACCTGGTTGTCTCTGTCAGGGGATTAGACTTAGCCATGGATGGAGAAAATGACCCCAAACGTACACGCAAGTCAAGCATAACAGGAAGGGACTCGGTGTTATTATCAAGGGGAAACTTCAGCAAATATTAATTTTGGGGGTGCCAATAATTTTGAAACCTATGCTTTGTGGGAACAAAAAATGCTCTACTCAGTTCATGCTGCACTGAGACTAATCTTATACCTGTGATCTTATGGAGCCACTCCTCCAGCTTAGGGGTCACAGCCCCAAGTGCTCCTATAACCAATGACACTTCCTAGCTTTTCACCTTCAATCCCTGGTTTTCCTCCAGCTTCAAACACATATAGAATTGTCACATCTAACTCCACTGCTGTTTTTTTCCTTATCTGTTAACACTATATCCAGTTAGTTAGCCATTACCTGCTACCCATGGATTCAACAAGGTGCNTTTTTTTTTCTTTATCTGTTAACACTATATCCAGTTAGTTAGCCATTACCTGCTACCCATGGATTCAACAAGGTGCTCGAAACATTCNGTTTTTTTCCTTATCTGTTAACACTATATCCAGTTAGTTAGCCATTACCTGCTACCCATGGATTCAACAAGGTGCTCGAAACATTCCTTAGATATTCTGGTTCATGTTGCTGCATTGCTCCATATGTCAGCTGTACATTCATGGTGCCAAACTGCCCTTCCACCACATCCCAACATTGTTTAACACCAGTACTGTTACCAGTTTTAAGATGATTGTGATTTGCTGCAATGAATGCAAGGTGGGTCTAACAATGATACGTTTCATTGCTAGTTAACAAATCTTAAGAAATATTAGCTTTGATTCGGATTCACTTTAACTAAATAACAATGCCAGCTGTCACGTGTGCCATAAAACATAGCAGGTGATACACCTTAAGAGTGTGAAATATGTCTTATTTTCATGAACAGCAGTGAAACTGGTGTAAAGTAAGTTTGACATGTTTGAACTTGGTACAATGAAGGAACACCTTGAATTAGTCTTACATCAATAACAAGCTATCATTCAGTGTTATTCACTATACTAAACATAACATAGCATAAAGTTAAGCGAACAAAAAGCGCTGCAAACAAGCACTTTTAACTGATAATGCTGCATTTCTGCACTTTTTTTCCCAAGTTGGTTCAGAAGTGCAACAAATTGAGGCAGCAGTGACTGTAAAATTGGACTTGTGTGTGTGGATGTCCACGAGTCCCAGAGAATATGTTGTATTCTGTAGCGTGAAATGGAAAACCCAAGATCTCTTGCAAAAGGCCAGTTTTAGGTTCCGCTCAGAGACTGAGGAAGGTTGGCTGGCACTCATCTCCACTTTTCATGCGCTCCAGCAAAGCAGGTTCTGCTTGGATGCTCTATAATCGGTATTACAGACAGTGTTTCGGATTTTTGCTGGGGTTTAAAACTTGCCCCCAAATCTGGAACTTTTAAAAAGTAGCAATCACCTATATTGTGTAGGGCATTTACCATGATGCTTTGTATATATTGAGGTACTGTAAAATGTGTCATCAACAGCTAATAAAAACAGTTACAAATATTCTAATAATCAATGCATCATTATAATTTAAAAAAATTTCAAATATTCCTGCAGCAATTCCTCATTGATTTCCTTGCTATTTTAGCCATGTCTTGTGTTCTTTTTTAGTTCCATCCCTAAGCTTCACCATTGATAGCTTCATGAAATAATGAATGTGCAAATATATAACAATGCAAATATAATGATCCCAATGCAATGAAAGTAGTTCTGTGTCACACAAATGACATATGAGAGTCCACAGGGTGCTGCCATTTGTGCAAATTGCCTTGGACTAACCATAAAAAAAGGCTGAAACATGCTGGGCTTCTTCCTGAGTGATGTGCTACAATAATTATTGTTTTGTTCCTTCAACAGTCGCTTGAGGAACACTTTTGAGTTAAGGATTCATATTTCTTGAATTGAATGCACAGATACTTTTGTCCTGTCGATGGTCTACCCATAATTCACTCTCCACACATCCAGGGTAGGTAACAGATCACCCAAACCCTCCACTGGATGAGTAGTTATTCATAATGGATGGATGAATGGATGATTCATCTGTAGCTATAAACACTAGTATGTATAAGGTCTTAAGGGATTGCTTCCATGGTCCTAAAGAGGAAAACCCATAATGCAGACGCACAAGACATACAGTTCAGCTTTAAATAATTTAGCTGAAGTATGACTGAATTATCACAGCAGGCTCGGATAACAGCAGAAGTTCCGGGCACACAATGAGCAGCGCTAAAGGTTGTGCACCGATGTAAGGACCAGCAGGGCAGGGCTTTGGGAACTGTGACAGGAATGTGACTCATGTGACATATGCCCTTCACCATGTGCTTAGCAAATCAATGTGTACGCCCAAGGAAAACGCTAGTATTCTAGCAGTTGGCGGCTGTCTGAATTGCTGTTCTTCCTAGCACGGCTTCGGCGTAGACGTTTTGCCTATTGAAGCCATGAACAGACACCTGCTTGATCCTCACCTTCCAATAGCCTTCCAACGTTATCTCCCCATAAAGCTATTTCTCTAAATGCATGTTTTTACTAAAGACATCGGACAACGGAGAGGTTATGCAATCTAAGCTGAATCATTTATTCCTATCAGAACTTAAAACAGTGCCATCAATATCCTTAACTGTCATCATCATTTTATAACACAAGAAGATGAAAACAAGTTTCATTTCTTATCCAGACCTCTGAACAAACAAGTGACGTTATAACAGGTGGTTGTAGATTTCTATTTGTATGCCCCAAGGGTTAAATAAACCTTGTCAATCTTGCCAAAACTTGTATAGGATCAATTGGACGCAAGAGTCAAAAAAGTGTCAGGCAAGTGCGTTTTTGTCTAGTACTTCATAATGGGACCAACATCTGGTACAGTGTCAGTGAGGACCATCACCACTGGAAACTTGTCATGATTGATGAAATACATTGGTGGTTAAAACATTTAAGTAGTTTTTGAAAACGGACTGTAAATGTAATAAGACATTACAGCATTCTAAACAGTGGAGGATTCAACCCAAAATAATGGATTAAGAAAACACACACATATGGAATATATTTAAAATATGAACACGTTGCCAGTGCTCATATCTTCCTGTGAACATTTCAAAGTCAGGCACTGACAGTATATACTGACATCCTGACAGCTTATTGTATGGTGACACGGGCACAGGCACCTCACACTGACCAAGAGATTTTGATTTTTTGAAAGAATGCAGCTTGATAACTTTGTGAAGTGGGCCAACAACATGCAGGTGCAGTAGATCAGTAGGACTGTGAGTCCAAAGTGCAGCCCACTCTTTTTGGCAAAAGAATCAAAAAAAAAATCATGACTGCCTAATCCAGTGATAAAAGAAACTGTAAGTTATCACTGCTAGACGTCCATAGTGTCATTTTTGAAGAAGACATCATCTACTGTACCTTTCATAGAGACGAACCACTGAATATCTGGCGTCAGCAGCTTGGCAATACAGTAGCACATATCAAGACCTTTTTATTGAATAGCTGTGCACTACAGATGGTGAGATTCTTCTTGAAGATGAGAAACCCTGATTGGATCTGGTAATATTTTAACTGCAGCGGAACAGTCTTACAAATGCAAATATTTATAACTATAACTTTCTAAACAGTTACAGTCTTATAATTTTCATTTAGAATCTTGTTTGTCAAAAGTTGATTAAACTGTTTCATGGAAATCTCCTTAACCACAGCACTAAGTGCTGCTCCAGCTGCCATCTGAGCTGCTACACATTCTAGACCCAAGTCATTACAGTATTTCACAGCTCTTATGGAAATCTTGTATTACTGATGTTTCTAAAAATGTTAATAGTGTAAGCTGGTGCTTTTACAATGTCAGATGTCTGCAAGTGCCCACTTGCTTGCCTTGATGAGATTTTTTTTTTTTATTTTATTTTATTGCGATATAGATCTCATATTCCCAGTTCCATTTAGATGAGCAAATTCTGAGATGAACTGGCTGTGGTCTGGCATATAATGACCCTTGTGGATTCTGTGGCATTTAAAGTCATTCTTTACAGCCTTAATGTTCAATTACCGCAGGTTCTTCTCTTAAGTGAGTGTGATCCTGCTGAGTGTTTGTACTCAGGACCTCCTAAGTGTGTCCATTTAGAGAGCAAATGTAAGAGATGGCTGCTCCCCCACTGTGAAACTTATGAATTGATTGTCACGCAGACGTGTTTATATTTGCAAAGAATTTTATCCCACAGCATGTTATTAGTAAACTTCTAATTTACTGAATACTTGAAGGAATATATCATGCAAAAACGTAAAGTAAATAAACAAAAAATGTTAAAAAAATGAAAGCAGATGGCCTGTCAAAGCGGTTAGCAATTCAACATTCAGCCAGATACATCTTTTCTAGCAATATGCTGTTGAGCTATCTTCCTACAGAACATGAATGGGTTAATGGATGGCTGAGGAGTCTTTTTTTCAGAAATGACTTTTCTGTTACGTAAGGTGTTGTCCCACTGAGAACCTTCATGGAATAACATACGACCCATGTGTTTAAAGAGCTTGTGGAGCTCAACAGGGGAGAAGAAAAAGCGCTTTGCCTCTTTGTAGTACCTACAAGCTGCAGGTCAAAGTGTGTTTGGCCCACTGGGAAGAAACTTGTATAAGGCTGATTCTGGGAGACACAGTGGTGGGAACTTAGGTCTTTTTCCTTTCATCCTAAAGCATACCTACCCTTCAGCGCATTAAGGAGGACAAAGTGTGAAGAAATAATTTACTCCAGCTGGTGGGGCTGCTGACATGTAGCACAGTTAACAGGCAGTCACCCTCATGCCGGCATACCCACATATACTTTGCTGTGTCATTTTCGATATTCAAATTTTGCCTCAGATGCCTCAGTTGCCATAGAAAGTAGCAAACAGAGCAATCCATTTCACATTTCATAGCAGATAAGAAACCCAAAATGGCAACAAATAAGCAAAGCAACATAACTCTGAGCATATGTGTCGTAATGCTAGAATTCAGTATATAAGCAAGGTGTACTGCAGTGCTTTTCATTAATTCTCATTTTTCAATTTAACACGTGTCGATTATATATAGAATGATTAGTACATTGGCATTTTATTTAAATATTGCACCATGCTTCCAAAAGTGTTGAAATTCAAAGATCTTTTGTCATCCATACATGAATTCTTTGGATTGTGGTGCAACAAAACAAGAATAGCTGGAAAAAGAATTGAATTCTTGTTTATTATACAGATATTCTACAATGACCTGGACAATATTAGTGGTGTCCTTTAGAAGTTAAAAGAAATAATTGTATTATAGTGATACTTCAGGCAAATTATTCTCCTTTAATGAGAACCACAGGTGGCTTTAATCTTATGAGCACTTGCTCAATGAGTTTAAATGGAGAAAAGTCCTCACTCTGCTGTGTCACTGAGTGTATCACACTAAGCATGGACAAGAAAAGAAGAGGGTCATTTGAGGAGGTTAGAAACAAGGTAAAAGCCAAGCAGGTTCAACATTAGGGCTACAAGACCATCTCCAAGACCTTGATGTTCCTGTGGCCACTGCTGCCAATGTTATCAAGAAGATTAAGGTATATGAGGGAAATCAACATCCCTGGATGTGGTGGCAAGAGGAAAATAAACCCAAGATTGAAGAGAAAGGTTGATAAAATGGTGGAAAAAGAACCAGGGAAAACAAAACAGTTCCAAGCTGATCATCAAACTCAAAGTACAACAGTTTCAATTTGCACCAGCTGGTATTGTCTGAATGAAAATGGGCTTCATGGTAAAACACCTAGGAAGACCCTACTTCTAAGAGGGAAATGCAAACAAAGCCCTACTGGAGTTTGCCAAAATGCATGCTGACAAGCCACGGTCCTTCTGGGAGAATGTCCTTTAGACAGACGAAACAAAATTAGAGCTTTTTGAAAAATCACACCAACTCTGTTCACAAAAAAACAATAGGAAGCTTTCAAAGAAAAGAACACGTTCCCTACTGTGAAATATGGAGGAAGCTCAGTGATGTTTTGGGGTTGCTTTTGCTGCTTTTGGCACTGGGTGCCTTGAATCTGTGCAGAACACAATGAAATCAGAAGACTATCAAGGCAATTTGGCACATAACATACAGCCTAGTGTCAGAAAACTGCTTCTCAGCCACAGGTCATGAGTCCAGCAAGATAATGACCCAAAATGTATCTTAAAAAGCAAGCAAAATGGATGAGAAGAAAGCATTGGACTGGTCTGAAGTGGCCTGCTATAGATCCTGATCTGAAACTCATTTAACATCTGTGGAAAGAACTGAAACTCGCAGGTGACAGAAAACGCCCATAAAAACCTGTGAGAACTGGAGCAGTTTGTTGAAGAAGAGTGGGCTAAGCTACCAGTGGAGAAGTGTACACATCTCATTCAGAGCTCAAGAAGCACTTGATTGCAGTTATTGTTTCCAACGACTGGGCTACCAAGTCATTTTGTCCATGCCATTATCATTTGTTTTACTATTTTTTTTTAAATGCCTTAAGTCATAAATCAAGAAGCAAAGTTTCTGTTCTATTAAATGTGAAATAAAGAGTGGTGGATACAAGATATGTTTGTTGAAACTTGTCTCAAAGAAAGCTTACTATAGGTGACAAACAAATTGTATGTCACTCTAAATCAGTTCTTGTCACTGAACAAAGGTTTATCTTGTTAAAGAGTTTATCACTTTGTCCATCCATTATCGATAAGTGCTTGTTTTAGAGGAATAGGGCATAAGGCATCATTCACGCTAGGCTGGACATTAGTCCATCACAGGGCCATCACACACACACTTTCACTCACAGACACACATTAACAGCAATTGATAGAGACTGGTCCTCTGCAGACACATCATTTTGTACTGCTGGAGAAAACCCACATAAACACTGGAGAACATTCAAACTGTACACACGAGGCACTCATTTTACCTTGTGAAATGTTAAATTTGAACAAAACCAGTTACAGCTTTTTTTACCCCTATCATGTATAAAAAGTAATGTTTAGAATTACTAACTTTAAGCTATACAGTAAATAAATGTACCGGACAGTGCAGCCGCAAGTGTTTGAAAGTATTTTCCAAAACATTGAGCACTGTAACAGTAATGTATAACCCACTCAATTTGACTTCTTGTTCTGTTTCTCACTAGTGAGCTGTGCTGTTTCGTCCACATGAACATTACCCACAAAGACCCCCCTTGAACACTAATATGCAACATGTGCAAAAATGTGCTGTCAACTGGGCGGGATGAAATGTGACGGTTGGGATTCAGAAATGCTGTCTCATAGTGACCACATCAGAGACATGACCCCATAAATGCAAATGGTGCATGGAAGACAGATTAGCGCTTGTTGGCTAAAGTCAGGGACCCCCACTGAAGCCTTTGAATGTGTTGTTCAGCTGCAAAAGCCCTGCAGAAAAATGAAGAAACAGCCTGGCACCCTTAACACTTGATAATAAAAAAAGAGTCTCAGTCTCACTTACAAAACACTGTCTGAAGGATCACTCCATAAAGTCAGAAGAGCTTTTTATTACTGGTATTGCACTTTTTTTGTTATTGAGTTTATATTATTATTATTATTATTATTATTACTATTATTATTATTATTACTAAAACATTGATGTATGTCGCTAATGAAAGGAAAGGTCTCCTATTATCATATCTCCCTTTTTGGTTGGGTGAAGTATGAAATTAATGGTAGTTACATCTGTGACTTGTGAGATTTCACTTTGAAGGCCTGTTTTCCAGGAACCCATTATGTCCATTAGCCGAGGGATCCCAATATATTCGTGAAGCTAATTTCAGATGTTTTCTTAATAATTTGTTACAGCTGCATTTAGTGTGTCAAAAATGTGGGTGACCTGTGAAATACCTCTATGGGATAATTGAAAGAATCAAAGCAAATGACTGATAAATGAATAGCTTTACTTGATCAGATACTTACTGCGGTGCCCACTCCCCTTTCTTAAAACAAAAAAAAAACTGCTGGCAAAACATTTTTGTCGTTCAAAATTCTTTAATTTAGATTTAGTGCAGCCAATGCAACCCAAATGGTACAATGAAAACAAAACAAAATTAATAAAAAAGTGTTTTTAACAGTAGTGGCCCTATAAAGTGTTCAATGTTTGTGCTTTTAAATTGTTATAGTTTCAGTAGGAGTGGAACTTTGTAAACTCCAGCCCTTCACGGTCACGCTTTCTGACCTGGATCCTCTGCCTCTTCATGGCCTCAGTATAAAAACAGGCTCATTGTGGACTGGGGCCACATTATAGGTGCAAAGAGCTGCTCTCGCTGTCATGCCAACTGCTGTCTCAATGAGGCACGGTCCACCTTCATAGCCACGAGCCCTTTTCTTGCTTCTCACCTCTTTTGCATGCAGGCTGCCATATTTCTTTAATTTTATTTTTTGCTAAGGCTCAAAAGTGTCACATTAAGCATTTCATGTCTTCACTGATTTTCCCGGGCATCGTGTTAACCTCCCACTACTTTCCCCCACCTTTTTTTCTTTCACCCCTCTGCCACATATCATCTGGGCGATGAGCGCACCACAGTTAGGACCCAGTGGCCACAAAGACCTCGTAAAAATCTCCCGATGTAATTTACAGAGGCCAGAGGTTTACTGATGCAAAAACATCACCTCCCAACTACTGCAACATATCAGTAACTCAGCCTTTAGCCAAGTTAGCAAACTGTTCAAAGCTATATGATTCCTGCATCGTCGCCTTCTTCAATTTCTAGTTTTGATTGTTTCCAGTACTTGACAAATACTTAAAAAGGCATATGTCTTTCCATAATAGAAAGGCAAATTTAAAAAGGTTTTGTTGTTTAAAACGGCTCCAGGGACAATTTTTGGCATCTATTATAAGGTTTTTTGACACCCCCAAGTACTGTCAGAAGAAATGCTGAAAGGATCCTTCACTGTCAAAGGCAGCGAGGTTTCAAGCTTTAAGTCTTTCAGATCTTAATTTTGATATGTACCTTTCTTTGCACAATGTCTCTCTGTGAATGTGCTCTTCACTGGAGGTCAAAGTTAAGAGCCTTTTTTGGTGCTAACCAAAGCAGAAGAAATAGTTCTGTATTTAATAATTTGGGTATTAAAGAGCAACTGAAGACATGAGCATTTCTTGTGCATTCCTATTTAACATTTAATGCATCTCTTGTATTCTGAAATAGACCATAGGTTTGGCTGAATGCCTCTTTTCAAGGAATAACTCACCAAAAATGACAGTAATCTTTAAACAGTACATAGCCTATGATTTTGTTGTAAATTATTCCTGACACTCCAGGCACATGCCTATACATGTACAGTGTAATGCTTGACAGCTTCGACCAAACAGCGCTATTGCATCAGCTATTATTATTATCATCACACTATCTTATTCGTACAGTTACTTGAAGAATAGTTTAAACCTTGTCTTTTGAGCATAAAATGATGCATTGTATATCCTGCTATTGCAATTTTTTATAAATTACAAGTTATGGACATGATCTACAGTCAGACTGGTGTTGTAGGCAAACCTGGAAATCACCGGACCTTTCAAGGTGCAACACAGTCCCACAGCAGGTGATGGTTGCGCCTCAGCTGCTGAGTTTGGGCTTTGGTTCCAACCAGCTCAAAGTTTGCATGTTTTTCCCAGTTTTGTGTGAGTTTCTTCCAGGTGTTCCAGGTCCTACCGCAGCCTAAATGTGTGTTTATTTTTTTTTATAAAAAAAAAAATCATGTTTCTTTAATTTGCAAGGCTTTCCACTGGGGCGTCCATTACTGCAATGGAAGTGAGCGAGAACAAAGTGCGTGTGCAGACAACCATCAGTAATCCCGAGGAAATGATTCATCACGAGGGAACAAAAAATACACCACCTGCTCATAAATTATTGTCTAACCGTTTTAAACTATCACTTCAAATAATTAAAGTGGTTGTGTTTACTACACAATTGCTGCACAGTCCTCTAGGTTTGCCTCATATTGCTTTGTACAGCAACCTGGAACAGAGGCCAGAAAGGTGGTTGTTCACATGCTGTATTGTCTATTTTTTTTTTTTAATAATAAAGATGGTCTAAATATTAATTAAACATGTCCGCTTAATTGCATTATTTTATTTTGCCCATGGCTGTGTGACCTCAGGTATCAAAAGCAAATTGATGGTCATATTAAAGGATAACCAGCACAGAGAAGGAACTGGTTGCCTCATAGTTTGTCCTTGTAGATGATGGACATTGTTTCTTATGTATTATCATTTTAAATTTTATAGAAAATCCAAAGTGAGGGTTTGTACATAGAATATCATAAATTTTGTTATACAATTTGACACTATGAAAAAATTACTTTTAAATCACAACAATCACTTAAGCTAAATCTCAGTAAAATGTTATAAATGTTGTACATAATATTATTTATAAGATTTTACTGAAATTTTGATTTGATCATTTGATCATGAAAGCATGAGAGCATTTGTATGTTTAAGGAAAGATGTACCATCTTTTTCACGTTTGTACGTATATTTATATTCCCTCCTATATATAGGTATATTTTGTTTTATGTTTATTTTATGTATATGATGATGTATGAAAAAATAATCTGCATCTCCTACACGATTTATCTTAGTTGATTATTGTGATAAGGTTGTAATTTTACCACAGTGGACATACATCATATGTGTATCTTTTCCGCCATATTGTAGGTATGACAACATCAGTCTTGGGGTAGAAAACTGCAATCTCAGGAACAGTAAAAATACTGCACTGTACCCTCAAACTCCCAGGCCTCTGTTAGAAGACCCGATTCTATTACTTCAAAGAAAACATATACATATATATGTTTTTTCTTTGAGTCACAATGTCTCATTATTATTCTTCCTTCACTCCTAAACTTCTGAGAAAGTAAACAGAAAAAAAACCAGGAAGTTGCAGAAAATGCCGCATTCTTCGTTTTATATCTGGAGTCAAAATAAACAAGCTTGGTCTTGCTTTTAACAATTCTGTTCGATGCAAATCACAGCTTTCCTAAGTTGTTTACAGCTGTCAAAGAGGTCATGGTGCAACTGCTTTTGTGGCGACATGAGGCTGACAATTCTGCTTGGGCACACAGCTCTGGTTGGTGACCTGGGATGCTGTGGAAGGACTTGTCACTGACTGGCACGAAGGAACATGTTATGGAATGCAGAAAGCCAGCTGCGTGCAACTGTCGGTTACATTTCAGCAGTTTCACGTGTGCAGGTTACATCATAGGAAAGGATTCTTTGATACAGCTCCTTCAGATCCATGTCAGATTACAACTGCAAGTTCAGTTTAAATAACTCTTTTATTTAGGTTTCTACCATACAAAAGTGCACACCTATTAACACAGTTCATACAAAACCCACTACAGTTACTGCCGGCATTTGCACTATTGTAATTTATTACATTGTTAATCTACAGCATTTTTTATACTAGTAGCTGCACATTAGTGTGCTTGCGTGTGTTATTAATCGATAGATGTGAGGCATTTCATCACGAGAGCCTGAGATGTGTGCCTTCAAGGAAAGGGGTTCCATCTGTCTCAGAAGATTACTATTATGTATTAATCGGGCTGTTATCAGCCTTCAGAAAAGGGAAAAAAGTAATATGTCTTAAACACAATGTTAAATGCAAGAGGCAGCCACACATCTACTTGCATTTATATCTCCCTGCTTGTATAAGCAACTTCATGGTGTGAGTGACAGAGCTCAGCAGCCCTTCAGTCTCCAAGAAGTGCAGAGGATAATTGATTATAGAAGCTGTCTGTTTCTCTCACCGTGTTGTGGTGGTTCCGTCATCTAGGCAAAATGTTCCATCCTTGTCACCCTCATTAGGTGTTCGTAGAAGCCCATACTGTTTCAATATGTGGACTACAATTATGCAAAGATTACTGAGATCTTTTTTTTCATTTAAGTTCCTAAAATGTATAAAAAAGCAGAGGCACTCTCCCAAATGGTCTTTTGCATTTTCAAGGTCATTTTTTTGTTTCTAGTGCTGGATGATGGTGATTTGAAAGCAAACATGCAGAACTGCAAAACAAAATGTCAGATTATAAATTACTGTGGGACATATTCTGGTTTGCATTGTTAAAGTAATACACTATCTAAGGTGCACGGACATCACATTACTCATCAGCTTTGCGTGAGACACACTAAAGGAGTTAAGGAGTGCACTTTTCAACACTCCTTCTACCAACTATGTCCTTCCTTCTGCGCATTTTACCACTGTTGAACATATTTGGACAGATGTACATCGAGTGGTTTGCAGCCCTTATTGTCATTGACCCAGTCTGGCAGTGGCAACCCCACAAGATCAAATAATTTCCTTTGAATGGATGGATGGATAGATGGACTCATTTGTTCAGTCATTCATTTGTTCCTTCATTCCAACTACTGTTTGCTTAGTTTTCATACCTTTAATGACCTTGTCAGAATAAATCCCTGCCTGAGGGGAGTGCGTGCCATATATATGTCTCTGTGGTGAGATTTGCCTCTAGATAGTGACCGTGACCTTGAGTAAATGTTATTATTTACTGACACACCTAGAGCAATGATGTTGTTGACACAGTCACTTGCTATGTGAGACTGCTTGTTTATTAAGTAGAAGCATCAACGGCACTGCATGGAGAAGCCCTCATGCAGATTTGATCAGTTATTTGAATAGAAAAGCATTCATTAGTTCGGTCACCTCCTTTTTCTTCTTTGTTGAGGGTTCATCTAATATCTTTGTAAAACTGTTCAAAAAAGTTTTAGTCAGACATTGAGTGCTTTATATGAGTGGGACATGAGATCATTATTGTTGAAAAAAAGCACCGATTCATTTTGGGAATTACTGCATCCTAAACAAATCAGGGAAATCCATTGCAGATGCAGAATAGCTTTAAACAGTTTTTTTAAATTTACATAATAGACAATATTTTTCCCATTGTCAATCCACACTTTGACAGAAAGTTATGAATGAAATTTTGGCAGTTGCCTAAGAGAGACTGCAGTCCATTAGTCACTCATAATGACTTATGAGCTGTTACTTTTTCAGCTCGAGATGTTCGCGTCTGCATCAATAAAAAGTTAATGCACTTTTCCTAGTACTGCTATACATTTTCATACATATGCAATACACAAAAATGTAAAATTCTTTGTGAAATATCACTGTAAATCCTCTTCATAAGAATCTGAATTGAATTTCTCTCTGGAGAATTACAAGTGAAACAGCCGTTGAGGTAAAAACTGTCACATTGTGTTCTTAATCTGATGGATTTGGTTTGAGATTATCTACACGTTTTAACAGTGCGATATGAAATATAATGCATAACCATTTAAGATTTCAGTTTGTCTTCAGAACACTCAGTGTGAGGAATAAAAGAGCAGAATCATTACCATGTTTTCCATCCACTACTTTTAAGTGTCAAGTAACACCCCCTTAAGAAGTTCTGCAGAAGCCAAAACATGCTGGCAGTAATCTGCCTGTGTACTGTCCTAAATAATTAAAAGCTTCAGAAAATACCCAGAAGAGTGCCCTGTTTTTGCCTTTTTTGGGGGGTTTTGCAGATTGTCACACAAGTTCAGCATATGTTGTCAAAGCTCATTTAAAGTTTTTATCTGCATACAAGCAATGATACTTTTGAGAATTTACTTTGGGGAAGATATTACTGGAAAGGCTTAAAATGCTGAGAAAACACATGGAACCTTCTCCAACTTTCTCATATACATATGAGAATAAAAAATATTAAGACAAATGGAAATGCTAAAAGTTTAGTTGGTGCCAAGATGTAACAGAAAATTTAGACTGTTGGTTTTGTGCAGAGGTTTTTTTTTCTTTTTTCAGCTTTTAAATATTCATTGCCTTCTATTTTACAAGTGTCAGTCACATCAATCTAAGTTTTATTTTTGCATAAGTTCAATTTGTATGCAATATTTATTTATTTGTTTATTTATTTATTTCCCCCCGCTGTGAACAAAGCTATATAACATCACTAAGTTTATCATTCTGCAGCAGGGTAAAAAAAGAAAAAAATGTATAACACCACCTTTCAAACTCAGAATGCCTTTGTTCTCAACTGTAAGCTGAAGTGTAGCCAGCCTCACATAGAGTGAACATTAAAAAGTAGGAGACAGAGAAAAAAAAAGTTTAAGCATTACATTTAGCCACCTAGCATCCAGCAAAGGGCATCTGCCTGTTGTTTCACTAAGGACTCCAGAAAAAACAATGAAAAAATAAATAAATAAATAAATAAATAAAACCCATGTCTGGTGGAACAAATGCAAAGAGTGCAGTAGTTTCTCATGTCATCATAGTTCTGCAAAGAATGAATACATAAACAAAAAATAAATAACTGAAACGTAAACATTGCAGTACCTTCATGGTGTGTGTTGTGTGCTCCTGCTTGTTGGTGGTGACTCCTCACAGGTGACAATACAAGCTTATTTGTGACCTAAATCGGAACAACTTGGAGCAGCACCTCCACTCATCACAGCTGGTTCCAAAAAGCTAAAATGAGTAGATGCTGTTTATTCTTTTCTAAATCATCTTTTTATCATTCTTTAGCATGTACAACTAAATTCCATGAATTATATTGTATGTCAGTACAATCAAAGACAAAGCCTAAACACAATGTCAAACTTGCTGATCTACACTCATATCATGATCATTATGCAAAGCTCTTTATATTTATCTCAATATTATGTCAGTCAAGTAATGATCAGTTCTGAAGCCAAATTTCCATCACTCAGTCTTGATTTTATATTTATTTACCTTATTTAGTCAAAAAATCCCAGGCCAGGACATTTGCAAATCAGAAGTAATTTGGCATTTGTGTTAAACAGTACAGAATCTCATCTTAATTTTTAATAATTCTTATACTGATATTTTGGTGAGATGTGTGAAAATTTGCTATTTTTTGTTAGAAAAAATTTATATATGGCATATAGATAAGCATTCATGACCATAGCATTTGACGCTGGTTTAAAGTGTTTATTCAGCCTTTGTTGGCATGATAGTCTCATACTGCAGTTAGAATCTTAAAGCTGAGCCTTCTTGAGTAACTCTACTAGTAGTTACTGACATGAAACATAACAATTTGTACAATCATTTACAAACTTGTCAACATAAACTTAATTTAATATCTCCAGCCTATTGTATTCATGTCTGTAATCTAATGCTGAGGCGATGCGGCAGAAACGTAAACACTGCGTGGTTATTTCATTGTCATCACACCACTTTGTGGAACCCGGTTATGCCTTCCGGTTTAATTTAAAGTAATTTCTGTCATTAACACTGTCTTTCAGTCTAAAAAACTTATTAGAACGACAGTTTCAATTACTTAATGACTAGAAGAAAGAAATTGTTTAATAAATGGCACAAAACATAAATATGGTGCAGCTAGTACAATTGCATATGAAAGCGGTCACAGCAGAGCTTGTTGTCTTCCTTATTCATGCTCTTCTGGAATTGCATTCAACAACACAGATGACTGAGAGCAGTATGGCTTCCCAAGAGGGCTGTCCTGGCACCACTGGCAACGAGTATCACTGAGAGATGTCAAGTTGGCCTGAAGGATAAAAAAGTTGTAAAATACATGCCAGGGCTTCTGTCTCCCTCCTCTATTGGAATTAACTGTTTAAAGGTTATTCACACCATAACTCGTGCAAACAGATTGATGGAGTAATAAGCCCTCATTAAAGTGTAGTTTGGATATGAGTTCTGCCTGAATCCACCGAAACGGTAGCTGAAGAAAACATACAAGTGAACAAGTGCATCTTATTACCGTCTGGCTGTCAACACTGCAGTTATTTAGGGGGGATGAGTCTTTCTGTTTAAATCTGTATCTCCACAAGACTTCTAATGCTTCCTCCAGATATAGTCATTTCCTGCTCTGCAGCTTAGATGTCAATTAAATTGAATTAAATTCTAAATTCCAAATTGTAATTGATTCTAAATTCAATTAGAATCATATAATGTAAAATGATTTCAGATTATATTCTGACATGCAGTATTCTGTTTGACCAGACTGTTTTGTTTCACACTTGGACAAATGTGATTCTTTGCACACAACCTGTTTCGCTAATATTATAAGATAAAGGAAGAAGGAAAAATCAAGTGAAACCAGCTTCTGAGAGTAGAGAGGATGGCATATTGCTTCAAAACCAGTCACACCCAACATCCAGCTGCTCCTGTATAAATTCCCCATGCTGTGATACATTATTCAGTTCAATAAGGAATGATTAGTGCTCCATTATTATTCCTTTTTCCTCCTGGTATTTTAAAGGATGCAGGTTGTGTGTTACCTTCATCAACAGTATATGTGTATACAGAAAATTACCACTAATATACTCTGTGGCTTTTCTTCCCTCCTTTTAATTTTAAGCAATTTATCTTTGTTAGGAAAGAGATGTTTGGTTCTTTAAAGGTTTCCTTTTTTATATTTTCTTTACACTGCTTTCACATCCCTTGTCTGTCCTGTTATTTCTGTTCGGCCCATCTCTGTAGAATGTACCTGCTTCATAAGTATTTATGTTATAACGTAATTTTTTGTGAACTGTTACCCTTTACTAGGACCTTGTACTTCAAATTAAACACAGGCACTCTTACCTGCAATGTGTTTCCTTTCTTTGCTCTCTTTTTTTTCTCCGTACAAAAACCTCAGCCTGAGCTTCTTTCCACACTCATTTAAACCCTTGATGATTTCATTGCTTTTAAGAGATTTTCAAGGCGCTTACTTTTAGAACCATATGTAACTTCTTAACATTAGCCGTGTAGAAACTGCACACCCCCTGCTGAAGTAAATTCAAGTTCTCTTTATTTTCATTTAACCATATGCTCAGCCACTGCACTCACATTCCTCTGTTTGGCCAACTCATCATGCTAGTGCAAACTTTCCATAAATCCAAACATTTTTTTTTAAGCACAGATTTCTGAACCACACATTTAATATCCGCCAATATAATAGCCTGCTTTTCTGGGTTGACATATGTCACTGGTATAACTTTAGGCAATGAACCCAGTGGACTTAAGTGCCTGCTCATTCCATCAATTCTGCTTCAGCTTGAGAGAAAAACATCATGAGAAAGACATTTTTGCTGGTGTGACCTGGCAGGCCGAGCAATGAGGTGAACGTGAGGTTAGCGTGGATCGAAAGCAGGTTTATTCTGTTCATCATTGTCCAGTGCTCTATTTACAAGATCAAGTGACTGCACACTGCACACACTGCCACCAAGCAACAGTACTGTTAACAGTACTCTGCCTTTCTTCTTCCATCCTCTGACTGTTTATGAAATGAGCAGCTTTATACACTAACCTCTAGTCCATGCACCATTTAAATGAGCAAAAATCCATCGTTCCTTTAGACTGCAACACAATTACAGTTCAATAACATAACATTTTGTAAAGCAAACAACATCAGCATGTATCCATTTCTTTCTTACACCTTAAGATGGAATCTTGCAATCAGTGTGTAAAGAACTACAACTCCCATATGTCATTGCTACCAAACTGCTACTTTGGCCATCAGCTTCCACTATTGCCAAGGTAAGGCAAGTGTGTGTTGCTCCCTTTAGAACAGACATTTATATTTACATTCATGTTTACAACATGCATATTTTGTAACACAGTATCATTGCATTTTCTATGACATCTATGATAGATAGATAGATAGATAGATAGATAGATAGATAGATAGATAGATAGATAAACTATAGCAGAAACCTCCTCTAACTGATTTTTAATGTTGAATTTTTCCACCATCAAATAGTAATGTTTACCGCTAGGATGAAATATTCTAAATAACAAACAGCCCCTCAGCTAACCTTAGCTGACTGAAAGAAAATCCACTTCTGTCAGTTTTATTCTATTTTCAGTATTCCATTTAAACCCAAATTGTAACTGAGAATCTATCCTAGAATTTGGTCTCTGTAGAAACTGTTGCCTTTATTTGTTATGCAATTTTTTTTCCTCTGTTCCTGGACTAAACCAAATTCACTCAAAGATTACGCTAAACCTGCATAACCAATAGACAAAAAAATTAAGTTTTACAAATAAGTCCTTATTGAGTCACATAGCAGTAGTGTCACAGTGAGCCTGATGTGACCAAAGTGGGTGTGTGAAGGATATTCCATCCATCCATGTAGTAGAAAACAATTTAAATGGAAAGTCAAACTGAAACAACAGTGCAAGTGACAACACAATGTAACAGTTTATGTAAAAAATGAGATGGCATCAGTTCCCAGCATCCTTTGTCTGTAAGCACAGCCATTTGTTTGCAGATCCTCATATTACTGATCTCAGCAGTGCTAACAGCTATAAAAGCTATTTGAATATTTGTAAGTACAATGGGAAAAGCATATATATCAAGCACAGATGTTGTATTTCACAAATATTCAGTTTCTGTGTATGGTTTATGAAACAAAACATGATCATACCAACTAGTCGTTTGGCAAACCACAGATCTGGAAGTTTATTTATTTATTTGGTTTTTCATTCTCCAGGAGTATTCCATTTACCAAAAATTCTTTGTTGCAGGGCAAAAATACCCTGCCTTTTCTTTTACTATCACTGGATGGCAGCAAAATGTCAGCATATTTCTTTTTTTTGCTATTTTTGCTATATCCAGCACTTTTACAAAAATTGCCCAGCAAATAGATGTTTTTTTTTTCAATTTCTATTCTTTTTCAGTTGCAAACTTTGACGCTAGCAAATATTTATCCAATGCCCTTATCCATAACTATTTTTGTGAAGTTTCCTATGACACATGTGGCTGGCGTTTTAGGTAAACATTTCTTAGTGTGTCGTCCCCATTCAATCCTCCATTAGACTGCAAGTTGCTTTCTTTACGTCACTTTTTCATAGTCTTGTGGTTCCTAATGGGGGAACACAGCACTGATATGCTTGTACTAGATAAAGAAG
This sequence comes from Arapaima gigas, assembly GCA_900497675.1. NCBI lineage: Eukaryota > Metazoa > Chordata > Actinopteri > Osteoglossiformes > Osteoglossidae > Arapaima > Arapaima gigas. The sequence continues at coordinate 206,224 of UFQX01000137.1, forward strand.
AACACATCCCTTTGAATAAGAAGCTGTGCAGATAAGTTTGTTTGTCTTTTTAAGTTACTTTAAAGTAAACATTAGTATTGCTTTGTTTTAATAAAAGATCAAATAAACTGACATCTCATTCAGAGTGTACCCTCCCCTATCTCATTGCTAATGTTTCCACCATAAATGAACTTATTGCATGAGCTGTTGATAAAAAAACTGATAACTAATAAAGTCTTATTTAGAATTTTTCAGCTCATTTTAGCTTTACCAGGTGTATTTAACAGAACTTAACCAGAGAATAAGTGGAGGGATTCAGCTGCACTATTAAGCTTTTATTAATTATATTATAGTGGATAGACTATAGTGGGCGGAAATAATTCTGGGTGGAGAACATACTTTTGGTGGCAATACAGTTTATAATTTTTTTTTAACAGTCCTAATGGAGATGTGTTTCAGATGACAACTGGCAACTACAAGAAGAGGTAGTGTGTTAGACCATTGTTTTCAGATTTAAAACACATTTGTCTGCTTTTTTATCCACAGGGACTTTGATCAAAGTTTGACTTTGTGTTTGTGTTTGGCATTAGTTTGGATGGAACCTACTTGCATGTGACTGTGAGTGTATGGCTTGTATTATTTATTATATTTTTTCAAAGAATGTGTGTGTGTGTGTGTGTGTGTGTGTGTGTGTGTCTATTCTCTTGAAAAGGAAACGTGTGCTGTTTGGAATTAACTGTCTATCTTTCATTGACTGTTGCTTTTAAGTCATTTAAAACATCCTCTGTTCACTGTCCCTTTTCTGCTTAGAAACTGACTATTAGTTGTTTGGTAATAATTTGCATCCCTTGGGAAATAAAAGTCCAAAACAGTGCCTCATTTGAATTTCTCTTTGCTTAACTAACATCTAATAGGCATTCCACCTCTCGCTGCTAAATTTAGATTAATTGGCTGCCAGTGCTGATTTAAACACAAACCAGATGCAGGGATTTTATAAGCATTAAGCATATGGGTTGAATATCCTGTCAGTGTTTGAAATCTAAAGCAGGGTATTGTTTCAAGTATTTTTACTCACAAGCTGGTGGCCAGACAACATTTTTATTTCTCTTTGAAACACTCTGACCCAGATTTCCATGCCCAGGATGTATGCTGAAATATGTGTGTGTGATGTGTTCAGCCATATATAGTAGAGAAATATATTCATATATTCCCAGTATATAAAAGAGAAAAGTACCGAAAGGAAAAAAAAGCTTAAAAAATCTGTTAACCATATAATCACTTACAATTTGGGGAAAAAAAAACGAAATCTGCATTCTGGAATCTGTAACTTAGACTGATTCCTTACAATGTTCCTTGAAGGAATTGAATATAAATTCTTAAATAAATAAAGGCACAGGTAAGGAAGAAGAAAAAAGTCAGAGTCCAGGAAGGTCTTTGAGAAGACTCTTTTCATGAAGTTTGAACACAATGTGCGAATTTCTCAAAATGGGTTTCTTTAGAGAAGATAACGGAGATGGTTATGTTGAAAGGCTTGTCGCTCGGTGATTGTGATGGTGGGTGAGCATTCTGGCTCATTACATGGTGAGCAAAGTTCCTTTGTGTTTCCTCTGTGCTTGTTAGAACTGTCACTGCTGGCTCCTTCAGAGCCTCTGCTGGCAGCTGGGCTCTTTGAGAGGAACAGATAAGCTTCAGGTGTATTTTTGCCTATGACATGAAAAAAGGGAAGAAAAACAGGGTCAGATGAACGTGGAGAGCATTTACATAATCACTTTTATTTCTGAAAACTTTTTAAAAGTATAATATTCAATTGAAATAAAAAAAGTTTGTTTATTATTTATTTATTTATTTATTTATTTTATTTTATATTATATTATATTATATTATATTAATAACACTGTGGAAACTTTTTTGTCCAGACTGCCCTCATTGGCTACAGCCCTTACTATCTGCCAAGGGTTTCTGGAAAAGCCAGTGCCTTCCTCATCCATACCTGGAACTGAACCCTATTGGGGAAAAAGGAANATTTTATTTTATATTATATTATATTATATTATATTAATAACACTGTGGAAACTTTTTTGTCCAGACTGCCCTCATTGGCTACAGCCCTTACTATCTGCCAAGGGTTTCTGGAAAAGCCAGTGCCTTCCTCATCCATACCTGGAACTGAACCCTATTGGGGAAAAAGGAAACAGTTCAGGAAACATCACAGCATCTCTCATCTTGTTCATTCTGCAAAATTTCAACATGCTAAGTCATGTAATATTCACCCCTTTGAATGGATAATACTGTCTGTTTCAGTCAGTTTGGCTGTATCCCTAACACAGTGACTGCAGGCTTGTGTCAAGATCTTAGCCTGTTCTCCCATGTGTGGAAACTGAGCTATTTAAACTTTGAAGAAACATACTAATTACAGCAACGGGAAGCTAAATCCAGCTGAAATGACTTAAACTATCACATCCTGATTTACAGTAAACTCAATCCTGTGCTTATTTCTCAGTCTGAAAAAGTTCAAGTTTATTATATATATATATATATATATATATATATATATATATATATATATATATATATATATATATATATTTGTCTGTTCTTACACAGGCTCGGTTGTTAAGCAGTAGCTGCCAGGTGTGATTTGTTTAAAGGTATGAGTCAGCAGTAATTTGATGAGTATTTAAATAACCTGGAGTCACACAGTCAGTGAAGCGCATTCTGTATGAATTAGGCAGCTGTGTGGTACACAGGTATTGTTAGGCGTACCCGTTCTCAGCTGCAGGGAAAGCTTTTCATACAACTAATTCTTTGCTGACGATTACTTTCAGATTTTCACCTGGTCTCCACTGTCTTATCTCAAAAAGGAGATATTGAATTAATTTGTAATTCTCTCATGATCATACGGGAATCACTTCATTAAGCGGTTATATAGCATTTTGGGGAAGAAAAAGAAGTGAGAAATGTTCACTTGCTTTTAGTTGATGCAGCTATGAATTGTAAAATAGGGGGTTTTTACTTAGCAAAATTAAACTGTCATTTTTAGAAATGATACTCACTTTCTTCATGTCAAGTCTTTATCCCTGTTGGCTTTGATAACAGAATGAGGAAATGTTTGCAGAAAGCCGTTTTTTTCATTTAAAGCTGACTCATGATTTGGTGTTAGTCTGTCTAGCTTTCCACATCGTTGTAATATCTAGCATTCCCGTTTTCATGTTCTAGACTGAAGCTAAGTTTTTGTTTTTTTTTGGAAGAAAAAATACATTCATTATCAATAATGATGTATCATAATGCAGTGGCACACTAGGTTAGATCCTACACCAGAAGGATGGGATGTGAGGGAGGCTACTTTCTGGACAGGACACCAGGGCAGGTTACTGTTTCACATGAAACACGTCTTGCTTGTGGTGGGGAAGTTAAGCATTCAGCGAAAACCCACACAGACATGGTAAGAACATGAAACTCTTCACAGATTGAACTGGACTTGCACCAAAATCAGGTTCACAGAACAGCTGTCTAGTTCCACCCCAATGTGCTTATGTCTTTTTACCTGAACGCAGCAAATATACATGTGAGATTGAAAGCCGGGCAAAGGGATGGAGGGGTTGAACACATAAACCCATCTATTGTTTTAATCTTTTGAAACTGCCACAAAAAACTTCAAACCTTCTTCAGAAGCCACATGGCAAAAGCATAGCAACAGTGTTCTTTAGTCAAGGTCACAGCTATGTAAATATACATCCAAAGTTTTTGAAGTTATACATATCAGATATGTATGTTTTTCCTTGCAATTATATCTCAAATACATATTTTCTGTGCAACGTGCTGCACACACATCTATATTTTCTTCTGTATGACAGGTCACAGTGGGCAAAAACTGTATCAGATCAAATATTGAATGACCTGATGTAAAAAAGTGCGTAGCTGCAGCGCACAATAGGAATGGCCGTATCTAAGACTTACAATTTCAGTCACCTCACTTCCAAAGGAGTATTGGTAGAGTAATAAGAATAAAAATTTCACCTATTAAAGGGCCAGCAAAAAGAATAGGTGTGAAACATTTACAATTATTTATTTAGCTAATACCTTTCTCCAGAGCAACATTTAATGCTAAGCTACTGCCCTTAAAACAGTTTATCCATTGTTAAGACACAAAGGGTGCCCAGAGGTGTGGTTACATAAAATGCTACACAATAGAATAAAATTTTCTGCAAGCTAAATTACTATACAAGCAACACCCTTGAAAGACATTTAACTTGAACAGAAGCCCACCTCTGCTCTCCAGCCAGTCATGTCCATCTTGCAAGGGTCTAATGCGCCTAATGGTTTGGTGTCCATTCCCAGTCAGGGGCTGGAAGAGGGGAGGATGTATAACACCAGTTTATACAGCCGAGAAATTTTTATTGGATAAATGTCACGTTCAGGAGTACTGTAGTATAAAATGTGGGATTCTGACGTGGGTCTTTCAAGTGCATTGTAGCAGCAATAACACAAAAAAGGAGAAAAAAAACACAAATTTAATGACAAAATACTTTCAATATAGCTGTCCATCAGGGTCAGCTTGGAAAAGTTAATCATTTTTTTACATTCAAAGTAAAGAGACCTTTCAGGTTCAGGTTACATGTGCTGTACATGTAATAATAGCACTGGACATTTGGAAAACCACACTAATATAGATGGAAACTTATCTAAGACTGGACTGACAATTTCTTTATTTCAATCTCCATCTCTATTCATCTAGCGGTACTAAATATAGTCTAATGATTATAATAATTTCAATTATTACAACAAGGCATTAATTTCCAAAAAAATAGCCTGTGTTTCAAAACAAAATCCCAGTAATAGAAGTTGGTTAGTTCATAATAATAGTCTTTGTGTAATATTAACTCTGAGATAATACAACCAAAGGAAACCAAATATTTGTTTTTTGTGTTCCGCATATGTTCCCCATTTTGGCCTTTTTCAACCTGCTCATTATAACCGTCCACTAAATGTCATGTGATCATCTGAAGTCCCACCGCGGCGCCTGTTAAACATTTGATACCTTTTGTTCTCCTCTATGAGAGAGCCAGCTTTTTGGAAACAATATGGAGAAAGTAGGTATATCTTATCTCACAAGGGAGGCACTGTTCCAAAAAAAAAAAAAAACTCCTTTAGGGTTGGCTGGGGACAATGCTGAATATGTTCATCGTGAAGAGTAAAGGAGCTGTCACCATTTATCAGAAATCAGAAATCCCTATCTTCCCTGGAACTGGGACCTCCTTGCATGTATGTCGTATGGGGATATTGTAAGTGTCCAGATACAATCCCCCTCCCCTTTCTTTGGTCAGACATAACTCTGATTAGAACGTGAACTTGAACGTATGTGTCACATCTTCCTTGCACTTTGATCACTTGGGAGAATAGTCTGTAGCTGAGGCATAGTCTGGAAGAGTCTGCTGATAGTAAAATGGTAAAATGAGCTGTGTGCCCCCTCTATGTACCAGAAACAGTGGGGGTTTTGTGTAAGTCCAAACATGCAGTAAAATGGCCAGTGCCATGGCGTTTCTGGCATTTGAGAAAGAAAAAAAATATTAAAAAAAAAAAATACAAGAGCAAAGCCAAAGTTTCTCTCACGGCATGGTGAATTCTATATGTCAAAAGCAGAAGATTTGAGCAAATGATAAGGGCCCTCTGTTCGGTCACAAAGACTGGTCATATCTCATTCAAATACTCAGTAAGTATCCCTATTAACAAAGTCATACAATGCACTGCTATCTCATCTGAGCCAATTAATTTAATGAATAGAGGTTCTTTATCTGCCGTGATAGAATGCCAACATTTTTACTATCACAACAAGAAGCTAATTATTTTTTCTTCGCCTTGCACCGAAATTGAGTGCTGAAAAAAGGTAATATTGCCCTTAATTGTGAAGTTTCTGTGGGAAATTACTCAAAAAGAGCCCCGCAGTACTTTATTGCATCTGTTCTGCCAAGCTTTACTTTCTCTGTGTATTTTCCCTTCTAATGTAATGTGTGTATCTTATACTAATCTCTTGAAAACTGCTGAATTCAGAGGTAATTGCATAAGATAATATTTCTGGTGTAACCACATGTTTTGAAATTCCCTAAATATTTTGCTGTGCTTACTGGGAACATGTTGACCGAGACTGTTTTAGTTTGTTTTTCCCTAAAGAAAAAAGTGATAAGCTGTAACTTATTTTTATATCTGAACATCTAACGATAAATAAGTAGGATTTGCTTAGAAGTACGTTTCACTTTCCCCTCTCAACATTCGAATTTTATGATTACTTTTTCCTTTCCTGAGTCAGTTCTCAGTCAGCCACACAAATTGCTCCTGGTTACTCCTTTATTAAACTGAGCCAACCACTTTTGTTTATGTAGCATGCATATGTTTACAAACCCTAGTTAATGTCTTCCGTTTACCTGCCTGAGGTAGGTTTTGTTGGTGACTCAACCAAACACCGAGAAGCTGAAAGTAAACAATTGCGTGAACTTGCAGGTATATTTACAGATTTCGGGTTGTCACTTACGGATCGGTACTGTGATGTCTATAATATTCTTGTAAAATGATGAGGGGTAAAGTCCAGGACCTCTTGAAGCTTTAGCTTCAAAGAACCCCTTACAAGTAGTCCCATCTGGTGACTCCATTCAGTAAGTTTGTGCACTCAAGGTATTTTGTTGCCATAGCTGTATGTGTGTGGCAGGCCTGCCTGACAAAGACAGGGGCTGGTGCTCTCATCTTTCAAAATCCTGAGACCTAATTTGAGACCCTGTTCGGGCAGAAAAAGGAGCCACAGGGGTCTCTGTTTTGCATTCCACATTAATTGCTGTAACAGTATAGCAGCTGATACCTGCATGACCTGCAAGCAGTAACCGAAACCCCCAAGACTCAAATTAACATCACAAATCCGATTTCCTACATGCAGAACATCTATTTTGTGCTCATCTCAATTAGCAGAGCATTAAATCAAAGAGTGCAGGAGGTGGCAGGAAAAAGAGACAAGTCAAAAATTTGATGGCTTCCCAGTTGACCTTTTTATGGAAATAATAGTGAAGCTTCCAGAGTGCATGGCATTTAGGTAGGTTCATTTTGGTGTTTTATACTTTTTCACAACAGAACGTTTGTTTTCAGGTTTTCATGTAATTGTTGCATGAATGGCATTGCTGGAGTTTCTGTGTTCTGGCTGACTGGTTATAATTTACTTGAAACCTGAAAATCTTGTTTTAAGCTGAAAAAGACTGCATTAACAAAATATTGGCTTATATTTTTACTATTAATATTTTATTATTTGGAACAGTTTAAAATGCTTTGAAAATCTTCAAATTCTAAAGTGAAAAAAGGTTTTGTTAGAGTGTTGTACAGAGGCGGCGGCCTTTCTATTTCTCTTTATCCGAAACAAACCGCACGCTTAAATTATTAGTGTTACTATCTATAATGTTTATGTACTGTCATGCTATCATGTTCTATATGACACCAGCAATATAGGCTCGTGTTACCGGCACTTGATGCATCTACAGTGGTTGCAGATGGTCCTCCAGGGGGGCGTGTCTGCGGTCATCAATGCTGCTAGTCTCAAAACACAAATCCTTTGAATTATTCCAGAAACTTTTTTTTTGTTTTTGTTGTACCTTCTTGATCACTCTAAAATGTAGCTCAGTTTAGAATTCCATTTTGTTAAGTATGTGCTTTGTAGAACATGCCTGACATGTCTGTATTTGTAACAACCCGTTTTTGGTTTAATTACCTTAAGGAGCCAAGAAAGTTCAGCCTAGTGATCAGATTACACACAGGCGTTCTCCTTTAAGCTTTTCATAAAGACTATATAGGCAGTAATCTTATTCTTTCCTCATTATGACACGTTTGTCATTTAATCTTATTATGAAGGCAAAGATACTGCAGATGTCCTTCTCAAGATTGTGAAATCAGTTTCTGTTACATCATTTCCTTATCTTAACCAATCTAAAACATCCATCATAATAAAACACTCATTTGTAATGAGGGTCAAAATATTTACAGAACTTGGCTATTTTAGGGAGTGTATGTTTAAGTTACCTAAACACCTTGTTCCTGGGCTGTGTCAAAACAACACATACAGGTGGAACTGCATTCCACTGCAGATGCTCAAACAGAATTAAAGCTCCGCTCCAGGCACTGAGCAGTTTTGGCCAGTAACAATGAGCTGGAGCTTTGCAAGCTCTGGCAGGTTTAGCCATGGCTGCAGGAGGAAGCAGATGGTTACCTGTGCAATTTTAGTAGGTTTTATCGATGTGTTCTATATTCTGAAGCATGCCATACGTATAGTCATCATGCTGTCTGTCAATTAAAACTGCTAAGAAAGACAATACAGACCCTCACTTTCAGGTTGTGTGATCTAGAACCTATTCTGGAATCACTGGGTGCCAGTGGGGTACATTTCTGATGCCATCTTAGGGAAATAACACACTCTAGGCAATTTAGAGTCTTCAACTAAACCTGACACACATGTCTTTTGACTGTGTGAAGAAACTTGAGAACCTGGAGGAGACCAACACAAACACGGGGAAAGCATGAAAACTCCACAAAGACTGAACAGGATTTAAAGCTATACCTAAACAACCTAGGTACTGGGAAGGAAGAGCATCACGTTGTCACACAACATGGAGGTAGACATACAAAATATTTAGCCTTCTGAGAGGAAGTCTAGACCTATTCAAAAAGAATTCTTCAAATTCAACTTTAAAAACGCACTTGTTCTCAAATATACAACAATCTGGTAGGAACATGGAGACCTGACTCTAAGTAAAAAAAAAAAAAAAAAAGTCTTCAGAAAAGTTTATCTAGAGTTGGACTTGCATTCCAAAGTTCAGGATTTGAGTACTGAGAAAAGGCACAATTGTTTGTTCCTTTTAAAGTCATTCGTGGGAGGTCTTGCCTTTCAGAGTATGAGGCGAAAGAGAAGTCATGTTAACACCACATAATCTCCTTGAGAGCAATTTCCCTGTCTTAAGGAAGAACTTGGGAGCATAGTGTTCTTTGTGTATAATAAGGGAGAAACATCAGTGGGCAACACAACGCAGACACTTAAAATTATGTAACATAATGTTTGCTCAGCTAATTCAAAATTAATAATGCTGAATTTTATTACTAGATGGGCTTTCTTTTTTTGTCGAATTACAGTTTGAAATCTTTGCAATTTCTCTGCTTTATGTCTGGAACATGACAAATCGGCAGCACTGACAGAAGTGTTTACGTAGTGTTTACTCATCTGAGATCAAAAGTTTGATGAATAAATACCCAGAAGCCTTTTGCTGTTTTTTTGTTTTTGGCTGGTCCTGAGGTCCTGATGGCGTTGCTTACGAAGACCCCAGCAGCAGCCGTAAAGTTTATAATTCCTTAAGCAGTATTTACATACTTTTTTCATTGCAGAAATTAGTTTGGTGCATAATTAAAACAGTTTCTTGGCAGCTTTTTATAAAGACAATAAAAACTATGCTAAGCCCTAAAGTTCTATACAAAACAGCATGAATAAATATAACTCATTGCAGGAACGTGACCAAGCTCACCCGGCAGTTAAACCTGCAACTGCTTAAAAAGGAAAATCCTGTTCAATATTTACAAGGACAGCTACTGTCTCACAACGTAGCTATTTGCGTCTCAAAGTGAAGAGGCTGCAAACTTCCTGCTATATGCCTGATTGTATCTACAACTTGTTTTTCAGATGCAACTTTACTGCACACCACGCAACCAGGATGTCCTGCTTCCAGGATTGAATGTGCTTTTCATTAGCTTTAATTATTAAATATGCCGAGGACAGGCCATTCTTTCCTTAAAACACAAACATTTTTTGTCCTTTTTGACAAGGCTTTAAATTTTAATGGAGGGATTATTAAAAATAAATATCAAAGTGAAGCGTCCTCACACAGTTGGTGTTTTTTTTTTTTTCCGGTTTGGGAACATTGTTTTCCATATTTTTTTTTTTGTCTTTTTCACTTTGTGTTTGTGGAAACATTTGCATAGGACTAGGGACCTCAGCTCAAGAAGAGGTGCTTATTTTAGTTAAATACAGTGCTTTTAATAGCCATGAAACTGCATTTAATGGGTTGTTTTATATACAATGCTGGCTTTGATCAAAGCTACCACAGCCAAGGACTCTTCAGCATGCTGTCCACTGAAGAAAAAATCATATCTCCATTTTACAGTAGATCCTTCAGTTGAGCATTTCATTAAAGCATCACGCTCACCTAAATGCCCCTCCGAATCACTTTACAGATTATCAGCTCACACATCATCTAAAGCTATTCATTATGTCAGATGAAGCATTGAGCTGAAAGGGGGGCGTATTTTATTGTGAGACGTGTCCCACACATATCCCTTTCAAAAAATAAATACACCATTAAATATTCATATTTTTGGTCCATTTTATCTCTGTTCTTTGATTGTAAAATTTGTTAATAAGTATTGAATTACGAAATACTATTGGGCTGTTATCGTGTCGTTTCAGATTATTGTCTATACCGTGCATTGTACGGAAATGAGAACAATGAGAATAAAAACCTTCATTGGTCACATTTTAACACTCTTCACTTGCCTCTATCCTAAATAGTTGTGTAAATCAAAGAAACCTCTAAGGAAGATACAGCAGGCTGTACAGTGGTAACACTGACACTGATAAAAGATTTCGGTGCCCTATAATAATAGCACTAGGGCTGTCTTTTGAAAATCTAACATTTAAACAGTACAATGTTTATTTTGACTTGCAAATACCTTGCAAGGTAAACACAATGTTGTTTACACAGGTTATTCAAAACAGGCTACAGAGGTAGTTGACACGGTGAACACTTTGTTACCTAAATGATGACGCAGTTCCAAAGCTTTATTCTGGAAAATTTGCTTTCTAACATTACGCTGTCCTGTGCAGTTAAAACTTCTGAATAGTCACATTTTTTTAAGAAAATCCCAAGCCTTCCTAATCTAGAAATCCTAATTAGTCAACTAACAATAATTCTGTTTCCCTAAAATCATTTGTTTTATTCATCTACTCATTTCTTTCCTCGCTATATTATTTATAATACTTACAGTGGAATACCTTGATAACTGCTCACAGTTGAAAGGTATCAAAGAATAATCCGCCAAAAGAGACTGAAAGGAATGGATGAACCATAACAAACATTTACATCTGAGAAATCCCCTGAATGACACTACATCTTATACTTAAATTTCTGGTATTCATATAGCTGACAACTTTATCCAAGAAGACTTATTATACGAGGTGTACCAACTAAGCTACAGCCAATGTTTTTTCAGTTGTTCAAGCAGATAATTTATACTGCTGCAATTCAGGAAAATAATTTTACCCAAAGGTACTATAGCAGGAATTTAAATATGAGACTTTTTCAGATGTGACCAGACAGTACTGTCCACTACTGCTGTCCTGCTGTCCCCAGTTAGCTCAGTTAATCCAGACATTTATGTCAACTAGTTCAGTTCAGCTTTCTTCAGTTTTCATCAGTGTCCTGATGAAGGTTGTGATGGGAGCAGGCTGAGAAAGTGAGGCCAAACCTTCCTGCTGCCAACAACATTCTTCAACTACTTTTGGGGCTCTCCAATTGTCCCCAGGCCAGCCAAAAGATGCAATCTCTTCAGTGCATCCTGGGTCTTGCCTGACATCTCCTCTCAGTAGGAAGTGTCCACTATAACTCCAGCTGGTACTAACCAGGAGGCAATTTGAAAGCATGCCTGAACATCCTCAGCTGCCTCCTCTCCATCTGGAGGAGCTAAATGACTACTCTAAGGCTGTCACCAAACTCCTCTCGTGGTCAGCCATTAGAGTTAGTCATTAGAGACCAACAGTACTTTTATCTTTTATTTGAATCTATTTCCTTCAGTCATTACCTAAAGCTCATGACTATTGGTGAGGGTGGGGTTGTAGACTGAGTGGTAAATGCATAGCTTTGTTCAAAAATACAACTCTCACTTCATCTCCAGAGATCACTACAGTGCCCATAGGGCTGCAGAAGTTGCATCAATCCAACTTTCAGTCTCTGGATTCGTTTTTCAATAACTCAGCAACAAGATCTCAGTGCAGCAGCAGTGGAGTGACAAGGGATGGCAGCTTTACATGGTTGTCTAGGGGTACAAGAGCCTACTTTGCCTTGGGGAAGAGCACTCACTCCTGAATACCTGAGATGTGTTAGATGCAGAGGTGCAGTCTCCCCCACTTACACACAAACTGGGTTGCTCGGATAACCTATGATTGTTGATAGAGTCCAGAGCAGAGTCAATCGATCCCTCATACCTTGAATCTTCTGTCATGGTCACTGATGATACCCGTTTTTCTCCCCAGGACTCGTGAGGCTCCCATTCCCCTTGTCCTTTGTGGGCACCTTCTCAGCCTCAGGGAGACACCTTGATGTGGAGGTAGGGCTTGTGTGTCTCTGTAAAGCTCTGAGCTATGTCATGTTTATGTCATGTCATGTTTATGTTCATGTTTATGCTATGTCAAGACCTCCTGGGTCTTCAGCAAACAGGTCTGGGGCAGATGCCAGAATGGTTTATGAAGCCCCCCATGAGTGCAGAAAAAAGGAACTTAGTGTGTTCTGTTCAGATGACAGTAACTATATCATCAGCTATTGTATTGTGGCCAGGTGACCCTCCTGACCTGGTTGTGCTCAGTCCATAATGGCTGTATAGAACCATGTTGTGGGCTCACCACCTGGAAGCAGAATGGTGTGAGTTTGAGCAGACATGAGTAGCATGGGCCTATTTCAATTAAACTTATAAAATACAAATGCAACGTAGCAGTGCTAATAAATAGTTCATATGTTTGTTTAAGAGTAAACTTGCATTTAGTTAAATATAAGGCTTAAAGGCTTAAAGAATTTTTAGGTAGGCATCATTATCTGAAATTGCCATCATTACCAAATATAAAGATGCTTAAGACATTTTCACACATTATTACACCCAAGGATATTTGGGTAAAAAGATTTTAGTGATTCACAGGCACCCTATCATCTCCACAATGTGAGATTCCTGTTTAGTCTCATTTAATGTTTTCAATTTTCACCTTATGTGCTTTATAATTCCATGCATTTTTTGGTGCATATTTATCTACTATTCACAATGTACTTTTTGTGAGGAAAAAATCCAATAACATTACTAATAATAATACTAGTAATAATAATAATAATAATAATAATAATAGCAACAGATTATTTAAATTGATTATAGCACAAAATAACATTTCTAAATCACGCACATGTGGTTGGCCATGATACAAAGGGGGAAAAAGCTGCCTTTTGGTATAATGAAAGCCTAAAGTAAATCTAGCCCTGTGTCACTGAATAAACTGAGGTTAATTAAACAGATTGTTTGCATTCATTTGAAAATAATACAAATAGAGACAAGATAAACCGATTGTTAAGGAATGTGAAACCACTGATGCATTCAGCCAAAAATGTGCTCAAACAAATGAACTGTGCAGACTCTCTCCAGATGTTTTCAGTCATGGACCCATAAGTCTTCATTCTTCCAGCACTGTTTATGCAGGGCTGTAGTAATGGAGGATGCATTTCGCCCGCTGGAGTTTAAACGAATGTGAAGTCCCGACACATTCTGTATCCTTCATTATGCTCCTTGAAGCTTTTCTCCTTTGCTTCAGAAGCAACCTGTCCCCCTTCTTCTGTGTAAACACTGTTCTTAAAAGTATTGACCTAGATAAACTAGAGATGACTAATGTTGTTTTTCTTATCAGCCATCTCTGTCACTAAATGCCCTTGTGAAGTTCAGAAACAAAGCAAAGAAGCTAAAATAATGTGCAGAGTACAACATATAAAAACATGATGCCTCTGTTCTGTGTTACTCTGTTTTCATGGTAGAACTTCCAATACAAACAGTTTTTGGTGTGATCTCCACAGTCAGCTGTCATTAGGTGGGGTGTGATCGCATTCTGTTAAACATGAGCTAGGACTAACTTAATAAAGCCCTGAGAAGCTAGTAGTTGTCAAAATAAGGTCCCACACAAAGTATGTAAGCTGTATGCTAAGTGCATATAACCGTAGCATTATTATAATTTTAATTATTACTGCTGTGATTCAAAATTGTATCTTTGCCCATTTACAGCATTTAATGCATCCTTTTGAAATTCACCATCTGTTATATACAGTACTGTGCAAAAGTCTTAGGCACCTGTGGGAAAAATGCTATAAAGCGAGGATGGTTCCAAAAATAATGCCATGAATACTTATTAATCAATAAACCTTCTAAAAAGTGCAGTAGACAAAAAAAACCTCCGTCAAATCGATATTTGGTGTGACCGCCCTTTGCCTTTAAAACAGCATCAATTCTCTTATGCAAACTTTCATGCAGTTTAAGGTAGAGGTTGGTAGGTTCTTCCAAACATTTTGAGAACCTGGCCACAGTTCTTTGGCAGACTTTGACTGTCTCTGCATGTCCTCCCAGACTGACTTGATCATGTTGAGATCAGGGCTCTGTGGGGACCATACCATCTGCTGCAGGATTCCTTCTTTTTGCTGAAGATAGTTCTGTATGACTGAGATCGGGTGTTTGAGCTCATTCTCAGGCTGCAGAAAGAATCTGGGACCAATCAGAAACCTCCCTGATGGTAGAGAAGAATCTACCTGTACTTCTCAACAGACATTCAAGTTGCATGCCTAAGACTTTTGCACAGTACTGTATATTATGATGGTTGTGCTATTTAACTTACAATCAGAAAGCTGTGCCGTCTATTTGAGCAAAAGAAGTGTTTACAATGCAACAGTAAAACATATTTCATTGTATAGCAGTGAACAAATCCTAAAACAAATCATCGCACACCGAGCTGAGGGCTAGAGTGGCCGCAGTATAATGCTCTGGTTCGGTGTCTGTAAATGGGAATTTAAACAGTAGTGTATTCAGCTACGCTCTGTTTTCATAATCATTTAATTAGTTTTCACTTTATTAATAAACATAGTGAATGTCTGAGTTTATCTATGGTCTCGGTGGCTGTAAAGGTCTGCAAAATTACAGTTTTTTTTTTCTTTTTATTATTGCAGATGAAAATGAAGCAAACGACAGGGGGTTTGGAAGCATCAGTTCAGTAACAATATAATAATATACAAAATCCCAGTGCTTTGTAGGCTTACAGTTTACTTCTGTAATGAAACTGCTCAACCAATACAAGGATAACCGCAGTATCTTATTTATTATAGTCGCATTGTTTAAATTTATTATACCACCTTGCAAGACTTTTTTATGCAGTTATTACGATAAGACTCGTGCCTTTTAAATTTACCTGTACGAATCCAGGAAAGGTTTTGTGACCATCCCCACATGACTAAAAATGTCTTGTCAAAACACTTCTGTCCTTGAGGCATAAACAGTCTATAATTTACAATCCAGTTGCCTTGTGTATTTTCAACATCTCACCCATTTAATCGAATTCCCACCCCTTCCAGCCTTACATCTATTTCTATTTTGTGATCTCCTGATGGAATGAGAAGGGAGGTGTCAAAAATTTTAACCTGATGGCCAACTACTGCACCCATTGTCTACTCCACCACATGACTTTTGTGAGAAAATACTACATACGAAAACAACTGTCAAGCATTTTCCTCAAGGTCCTCTTTTTGGAACTTAAAGCAGTATCTTTAACCATTTTGAAACTCGCTGTCCCAAAGCACCAGAAGTAACAGAATAATATGCCATCCTATTCAAACCAAGCAAAGAAAGCCTGTCAGATGATGTGACAGTTGACGTCTCTCAGGTTCAAATGGCAAAGGTCTTTGGAGATTAAAACATAGCCAAATCTCTCACTCATGGCTTTGTGATCCAAACACTTTTTGACATTGACAACTGTCAGGTATAATCTGTCACTGATCACAAATGACTTTGCTTTGAACAAAACACACTAATGACATCTGAACCAGTTGTGGACAAGTCCACTGACAAATAGCACATTTCAGGTCTGTAGGAACCCGTTACAATTAGCTTGTACTGTGGAACAGAAGAGGATTTTAGCTTTTTTTTATTATTCCCAGCAATATTTGCTGTCAGTGTTTTGGGACATTTTCAGCCAGCAGCTTTTGTTCCTAATTGGACTCTGTCACAGTAAAAGCATAAGTGGGATGTGGAGATAATCCTTAACAGGGGAACGAGCTGAGTGGGTTTGCTTTGGAACCTGCAGTAGGAAGGAAGTAAAAATGTGCCATTTTTACTTTCTGAAGAGGGATGGCGCTTATAAACATCATGGAAGTTACACAATGAGATAAGAAGCATGTTTGTGTATCAGAAAAAAGAATTCAGGTTTGACAAGATTCAACATTCTGAAATGCTAGATAATATACCTATAAAAACACGTTTTTAAATATGAATGGTTTTAATTGTATCGTTGCAAGCTGAGGTCGGTCCATATCTTTATTTATTTATTTTTTTTGTTTAATCTTGGCAATACGTAGAACGTCTGATCACATTTCCATGGGAAAGTGCACAAAACGTGTGACTGGTTTTAAACATGCCATTGCAAGTTGAGATCAGTCCATATCCATTATTTGTACCCTGAAAAATATTAGAAAAAAAAACTAATTTTGTTGTAGGACCAGATCACAGATCTGTTTCTGCAAGTTCAGCGTCAACCACAAATACACCCTAGTTTTACCAGAATGGTTACATACCTTAACATTTAGAGCCATGCAAAAGACTTCACTGACCTGCTGTACCTTTCAACTGACCAAAGTACAGAATTGCAGATTAAATGACGTGAGGTTTCATTCAGCCTATTTAAAATAAACAATAACCACGAAACTTTCACAGATGAGTGAGACATTCGGCTTCCTAAGCTGCCGTCACCCATTCGTACTTTGAGCGTGAATCATATTACGCGTTTGAAAGCACCTACGCTGAACAAACAGAAAGACAACATCGTTTGACCGCATGCAAGTCTGGTACGTCAATATTCATGTTGTTGTGTCATACATTGGCCATCAGCAGGAAAAGCTCAAGTGTCATGTTAACTCTTTCTCGGGTAGCGACCATGGCGATTCACTGACAACGCAAAAATATTGCACTTGCATTTTATTTTCATATGAATTTGGAATTTACTTTCAAACATTTGAAGTGCATTGCTGGGGAAAAAATAATATATATATATATATATTAATTGGATATTTGTTAATATGGGAAAATAACTATTTTCTTTTAGTAGTTCAGCAATAAATTTGTTTAATGCAAGTGGTAGNCATATGAATTTGGAATTTACTTTCAAACATTTGAAGTGCATTGCTGGGGAAAAAATAATATATATATATTAATCGGATATTTGTTAATATGGGAAAATAACTATTTTCTTTTAGTAGTTCAGCAATAAATTTGTTTAATGCAAGTGGTAGTATGTTGTATACAAACCGACACAACTATTCATTAATTTACACAGTTTAGTAACATTTACAGTAGTAATTTTTGGGTAAATACATTTCACAAATGTACAGCAGCAGGAGTAGGAATTGCAGCCCAGATTCTTCAGCTGCAAGGCTCTGTTTTCTGTACCACTTACAGTTGTAGATATATTGCACAGCGGTGGGATTACAGATATGCTTGTTGTTCAGAATACTGTATGTGGCCCCTATCAGAGTGCTGTGTTTTCCACAGCATTACTCAAGGTTAATTCGCTTCAGTCAAATATGAATGTATTTTCAAGAATGCAAAGGCTCTTTTTCTCATTACTCATTCCAAGTACATGCTAGGCCTTTTAGCCCCAACCAGTATGGCTACTGAGACAGTGAATTTCATCATGGCAAAACTGGCATCATTTTAACAGGGTGGACGTTGCAGCCGTTACATCTGAGACACCAAGGACCTGACAGTTGCCTGCAGGCTGCTCCTTTCCAGCTGCGACAGATGCAGCCCTCCTTTGTCTGACCCTTGCTCACCTGCGCCACACCAGACGGCTCAAGAAAGTGAGCAGTCAGCAGGGGTTTGGGGGTTGTCTTCCAGACATCAGCCCACCACCGTTTAAGAAGCCTGTCTCAGGTGCTAGTAATGCAAATGAGGGCTTGTTTGTTATTTGGCATATCTCACAACAGAATACTTATCCTCGCAGCAAACATTTCAATCATTTGAAATTCATTAGCCTATCTATCTATCTATCTATCTATCTATCTATCTATCTATCTATCTATCTATCTATCTATCTCTCTGTCTGTCTGTCTGTCTGTCTGTCTGTCTGCCTACTTGTCTGTCCGTCTCTATCCAGCCATTAAAAATAACACCCTACTCTCCCTTTAGAAATATTAAAACAGTCCTGGTGCCAAAAGAGCCATGTCATCATTTCACCCCTTTTACACCTATATTATATCTCAAAGTGCTTTGATGCTCACACACAGTGTATTCAAAAGTATGATATTACAGATGTTCAAGTTGCAAGGCAGGTCTTTGAATTCACAGCCTGGAGAAATCTAGCTTATATAGAAGAAAACCGAGATCACCTTTCTATATTATTGTTTTGGAGATTGATGAGGGTAACAGTACTGACTCTGAGATGGACTGACAAATAGGCAGATACTAGATAGGTAGATGTTACAAAAAGAAACAATATTTAAATGGCCAAATATATCCACCTTTCCCTTTATAACTTACAACTGCCAAATGCACTGAAAAAAAATGAAGCACAATGCCTTTTCAGACTAATGTCAAGTTATTATTCTTGTCTGACTCCAAGGACTTTACATAGTTTTGTGACAATGTGTGATAAAAGTCTGAATAAATAATTTAAAAACTGTAGAAAAAAATCCCTTGTATGTGTTCTTTTTTGGACTTCAGTTTGAAAATTCTTTTTTGTCAGTATAGTTCAAAACATTATCTGTTCCAGTTCCATCACTCATGTGTCACGCACGTTAAAATACGGTTTCTCGAATACAGTAATACAGTTCTCTCTGTTGAATCATAAAGAATTACTCACATCAATTTCATCTCAGGCCACAGAATATTTAAACTGCACCTGCATGTTTGTGACTTACAGATGTTTCACATCAATGAGAGGCATTAACCACACACAGTAAAGAATAAATAACAGTGCCTTTTGTGTCAGCAAGTACAGCTTATTTTGCAGGAAGTGCCAAATGACCACTATCATATTTCACAAGTGTTTCCCGTGAGTGACTTGTCTTTTCTTTTAATTTTATTTTGTTCTTGAAATCTTCCAATCATACGGTGTGACTAATTTTAGATTACTCAGTGGCATTACATTCTGCATCACTTCACATGTAACCTTAACTCAGTATCATAGTTTGGGACCCCTTTCCTTATCTACACCACTGTGACTCCATAGAGGCCATCAGAACACCTTATTATTAAGTGTATTACTTGTCCACAAGTCCTGGGTGCCCGTGAGTTTCCTTGTCACTGAACAGAATGAGGAACTTTCGTGAACTGTGCCTGTTTTTCATTAAACTTGACAACTGCTAAGGCATCATCATTATAAATGTTTTTTCCCCCTCTGGGAGGTGTGAATTCATATATATGAATGGAGCCTGGAGAAATCTAGCTTATATCAAAGAAAACAGAGATCGCCTTTCTATATTATTGTTGTGATGATTGATGAGGTTCATTGATCATATATATATATATATATATATATATATATATATTCTATGTACAACCTTTATTTTGCTGTCCGGTCAAATCACAGAGATGACACTGACACAGTGACACGTTCATGGCTCTGGGGTCATGCTGATAATAATTCAGTGAGAATGAAATGCAGAAGCTTGTATTCCCCTGCAGCTGCTTATTCTACATTACGTTGCACCCCCTTGTCATGGACACGAGTCTGCATAATGAAGTTGTTTTGAGGGGAAGGGACAAAGTTAAAAAGGCTTTTAAGACAGTAACAGGTAGCTGTGTTCTATGATGTCCATGTGAATGACTTGCATTTTCCTATCCCTCAATAATAGTAATAATAATCATCATAATAATAATCATAATAATAAAAAGAAGAAGAAGAAGAAGTGTCATAGTATATAAATTACATACATTAAGTGGAAACTCTTCTTTTTTGTACCTACCCCTATTAACAAGAGGAGAACACAGGCACAGACTCTGCTGGGCAGAAACCACTGCAGCTTTCAGGAGGTGATGCTCTGTGTTTGAACAAGTACCCCAGGCTCCTTTAGGCGTTTATCTTGGGTTGCCTAATTATTGCAAAATTGTATCCATTAGTTTCTGTATTTATTCAAAGCAGTTTAGAGGATCTGACTCAATAAAACAGCTGAGAGCCTTTAATGTATCCATTTGAGGGAAGTATTGTATTCAAAGGTTGTAAAGGGCATGAAATGAGAGTTGAACTAGCAACATTAAAGTTCATGTCCTTAACCTCTACTTTACTGGATGATGTCAATAACAGACAAATGGTACTCGTTGCTCGAAAACAATTAAGTTCACCAGACAAACAGGCCACACACAGGCCATGATATCCACTTCAGGGCTATTCATTTACTTCAGATAAAACATGTTGGGCCATTGAGTTCAATGTCATCATTTGTCATCAAATGCCTAAAAAAAGTGTCTGCTTGGTTGTTAATGAATATGAAAAAAGTAATATAAAACATGTCATGACCTGAAGAACATAAGCTGTATGTCACATATTCTGTTTCTTTTTCCTATTTCCTCCAAAAAAAAAACTGCACTTTCCAGTCTTCATAAGCTGATATTGTTGTGTCCCACAAATTTTTGCCACTTGACACAAGCTGGCACTCGGATGAAGTCTGATTGTGGATGATTTCAAAGTGAATTCTTATGAATGGACACCAGTGTTAGCAGGAAATGCCAGCGCCGAATTTGATCTTGGATCCAAAACCACACACTTATAGATGACGGAACAACCGAGGCTGAAAGGGGCTCTGTGGTGATGTAAGGAGTTATTAATGTAACTGTTGTTCTAGCCCTCTTGAGAAGATTATCGAACACCTCAAGTACAGGATATGAGTTCATGTAAACAAGATATAAAATGGCCACGATTCTTGTAGACACCATGAGGAATTAGCATTGTTAGATATGAAAACTTTGCAGTTTTCTGGATGTTTCTTTGGGGGTATTTAAAAGAGCTTAGAGACATTTTCTTTTATGTTTTCTTTTTGTTGAGATTAAGGTAATTCGGGGTAATTCAAACTTGGCACCTCAAAACATTGCTGCGAAACGGCCGTGTTTGTTGCGGCACCGCAGCTCGTAGTTTTCTGGAAGATCTCCAGTTTTAAAGTGCTTCAGCCTGGAAGGTGTCCTCAGCACATTAGCGTGTACAGGTTACAAGGTGTTAGGTCTGCATTCTATCACACGTGACCCACGTGAGACTCTGTTTTTATTTCTATCGTCAGTTGTGCTTCACATTTACTGAGGTTTACACAAGGAGGAAGCCAAGCACAGACTCGGGAACCTGGCTGCCTTCCAGAATACACACACTAAAAATGAATGGTCCTGTGGCTTGTGTCTTCCTCACACCGCTGTCCCGATTTCTGTAGGTCCCAGAGTTGGACCAAACAACTGTGAAATACTGCAAGGACCTTTCTCAAGTCAGACACCATTTTTCTACATTTGTAACATCCTGAACATTTTTAAATTACTGCACTGAGTTTAGCAATATGTCATGTAGGACAGCCTTTCCTTTTTAAGTGGATTTTTTTTTTCCTCAGCGGATTTATAATTATGTTTTGATCCCGTGTTTTGATGTTTTCATGTCATTTTATTATTTTTTTTCCCCCTCAAGTTTCCACACAACCACAACATCCAAAAAGTTTAGTAAAAGGCATGACTATTCACACAAACAGAGCTGACAAGATTTATGGCATCTGCACCTATTTAAATCCATTTCTAAATTATCGCTGGTTTACTTATATTGCTAGTCACTGCAATGTAAACAAATCCACAAGCAAATGCCTACATAAAAATAAAGTTTGAGCACTTTGACACTGAATTTACCTTTCAGTCCTTCTAGCACCTACAATAATTAGACACAGTGCTATGTGCTGAAATGATTTCCCATCACAGGCACTTGGAAGCACATCTGTAAATATTGGGAAACCGCATGTATACATTTAAAATACTTGACTCAGGATTTTAAAACAGTAAAGTCTCAAACATTTGGTTAGGAAATGTCTCCATGTCACCATGTTATGTTGAGGACTTGCTCAGTGGGTGGTAAATAGGGACCAGATTTTTTGGTCTGGCCACTTAAACGGCACCAGAGGGATGGTTCACCAAACGGTCAGAAAACATAAACATGAACTTGCTGACAGGGCACTGTTTGTTATTTTTATATTACAACCTCAGCTGTACATAATTGAGCAGTGACTTCCATAGTTTTAAAATGCATTTTCTGCCTTTGATATTAATAACTAATGGCAACATGGTCGGCCGTTCACATTATAACAGAGATGTTATCCTGACAGTTAAACTGTTTCTTCTAAATATGTATTTATTTCAAGAATGACATGCCAGCTTCTTTTTTTTCTTTTATAATGCATAATTGTTATAAAATTCATTGATAGTCAGGCAAATATTTAGTGGTTATACGTATCTGCAGCACAAATTGAAAAAAGGTCTATATGAAAGACAAATGCCAGAGTTCAATCTCAACAAGTACACAAAGGTTTTTTTGGTCTGGAAGAATCTAGTAAGTAGCCATAAAATACATAGTATGTTAAGGTAAGGTAACAGGAGCACTTTGCCACATATGCAATGTAAACCAGAGGCTCTGTGAGCTGCAGTGTAAAGAAGATACCCAGAAATTAAAATTTTAATTATAACTGTTCAGGAGTTGAAATACTCATTTGTGAAAAAATAAAAGTTTTCTTAGCTAACGGACCGTGCGGAAATGAGGGGACAGGCACTCCCTGCGCCACAGAACAATTCTGATGACATTGCTTCAAGAAGGTGCCTCACCTGCACTTCAAAAGTTCCCCATGGCATCTAAAAATAACAAAGAGGACATTGTTCCATATTTGATCATAAATAAATATATAAATAAGCCGGAGCTATTTTCTAACTGGTGAGACTGCAGTATGGATGGAGGTGGGTGCTGGCTTGTTATGGTGACCACCTGGCTATTATATGCTTAATAGATGAAAAACTGAATTCTAAAATCAGTGAACACAATTTTATTTTTATTGCAAAACTTAAAGCTGTCATAACCGGCTTGCAGAGAATGGAAGTCTGTTGTTAATAGGCTAGGAAAGAATTTCATTTACCACTGCAGCATTACAGCACAGAAAAGCCATAAACACTAAGTCTGCTCTTTAATCTTGAAGAAAACGTTTAGAAATAGTGTAGATACAGTACTAATCAATCTATCAACTAACTGCTGGTAAGCATTGCACTGCAGACTCAGAGGCAGATGAGGGAACAGTGCTGACGCTCTGCTTTGCTCAGAGTTCTGGTCTGTGTACTGATCTACAGTTCCTCTGGTCACCATTAGGCCTGCAAGAATAGGGTCAGCAGCTCTGTATCGGAATGGCATACTGTAAGGAGAGCATAAGCACATGGCTTTATTTTTTTGTATGTAATGGAATAAATGACATTGCAAGGTGGTCAATGGGTATGATGCAAACATCTGCAACATTTTTTATAAGTAGGGCACTGTACACATATTGAGATATATGTCATAGTAACTCCAGTAATTCGGGAGGTATTTAGTAGAACTAAGTTGTACAGCTGAGGTGTATTTTTTTCATGTTCTTGTCGTTTTAGTGCCTTTTTATCTAAATGTCAAATACCAAAGTTAATTTTGACATCAAATATTTCCATTATGCTTAATTATGTAACTGAATTAAATATTTAGTGTATATTGTTATTCATTTAAATGAGGCCAATATGGGGTTCATACAAGGGATCTGATACAAGGATTTAAATCTTATTCAGAAATATCGCGAGGTATGCAAAAATGCCTTCGCCATATATAACAACAAAATAATACTTCTTTTTTTTCAAAACAAGTACTCTCAGCTGCATGCTGGATGCAAAACTCCCTGGTCATGGTGGGCAGCACACAGCTGCAAGCAAGTAAACAAACACTCTGGGAACATGTTGACCATGAGGTGCATGTGGCATCGGCAGCAGAGCAGCACATCTGCGTTGGATCCACACCAATGGGCAAAACTGACACACCGCGGTATACGAGTTTTAACTTTGTATTAGGCCTCATTTGTGTAGCCAACATGAAACTGGCAGCTCAGTGCCCCAGAGCCCCCAGGACAGCAGTGTGATTAAAAAAAAAACATATATAAACACATATATCAATACTTCTATGTGCTTTGTTTGTTATTTGTGAGAACACCTTAATGTTGAAAATACTTGGCTTTTCCATAGTGAATAGTGAACAAGATGCCCGGTTAATAGGTTTTTATTTGGAGTGAGAATAATGAGTGAATGAAATTTTCTAATTTTATCCTTTACTGTTAACTACGTAAATGGTTAATTCATTTGGTTGCAGCAGCCTAATGTAAAAAAAATATATATTGAACTACACATTATACATAGACGTCTCTGTATCTATAAAGTTCAGTCTTTTTTGTTTGCATGTTTGCTTGTTTGTCTGTTTGTTTGTTTGTTCTTTATGCATGACTTTGTTTTTCAACCCACAGTCCTGAAATGTGGCAAACAGGTACTTCTTACACTAAATGAGGTTTTAGCGCAGTAAACGTATTTAAACTCCGAAAAGGACATTGTCTGGCCAGGAAGGCCAGTTATAAAATATTTTAAGTTTTCCAGGTCATGTTTATGTGAACAGTCAACCATCCATTTATTCTATGCAATTAAGTTACAACAAAACAGTGTACAATGGTTTTTAAGGTTCATTATGTTTTATTTATGTTTTTATTATGAATTTTTTTGCTTTTAACCTATTTAAAAAATAGAGACTGATGGTGCTGTAAAATTATAATGGTTCAAAATGAATCTGTCATTCAGAGTACTTTGAGAAAAATGGTAGCTGTTTAAATGGAAAAAGGGTCATATCCTTCAATAATGAGGGGGGACAACTCTAGCTCCAGTAGCTAATACTATCTCTCTATCTATCTATCTATTGATCCATCCGTTACGCTCAACAACAACTTATCTGAATTGCTTAGTAATAGGTTTCATAAAGTTTGTGACATTTTAAGAAAGAAAAGTCAGATCAGGTTTGCTGGGACCTATGGCTGCTCTGCAGGACCTTGGACAGCAGGGAGTGCTTTGTCAACAACATTCATCATCACAACTGTGCACTGAGACCATTCGGCCAGTCACTGGCACGCACAGTAGTTTCATACATTGATATTTTCAGGTTAAGGGTGCAGCCAGAAACATAAAACTGCCCTTTTTGTGGCACCTAAGCACTCAATCCACTCTGTAAACACAGCCATACTGGTGGTGGGGGGAGTGGTGGCCCGATTCCCAAGTGCTCGCTTCTTTCACTGCATTCCGATTCAGTGGCCTTGCAGTTTCCCATTGACTGATCTTGGTAACACACAAGCAGTCATTCAAGCAAATGAATACAAAGTCCAATGAGCTGTAGCTGTGCAGCACATTAAAGTGTCCCGCGCCCTTCGTGCTGCTTTTCAGTGGCCAGATGTAGCAAAGTGGTTAAGGACTTCGGGTGGGGAAAGTCTCATGTTCATCCCCAGAAGATTTTGATCTCTAGGAATTCAGTACCAGTCTTTCAATTTCACATTTACCTGTCACAGCAGTCCTTGTTGGGAAAAACATGACAGAAACAGCGAGATGTCCAGCAACGAGTATTTGTGTTTGGGACAAGCTGAGCGGTGGGTCTGTTGTGTTTTCCGTCTGAAGCGGAAGCACAGCTGTTCAGAGCATCATATGGAAAGCACCTGTGTGTGAAGTGCTGCACCCTGCCGACACCAAATGATTCCAAGGCCTTGGAAGACACTGTTTTGATGCTTAATGTGCTGAGGGATGCAGTGGCGTCCTTAGTGTGTCTCACTGACAACCTTGTGAATTTGGCCACTGAATATAAAATACGAGTAGAGCAGTCATGTTTATTTTACGCATAAGTGCCTAAAACAACAAAAATGACAAACTGATTAGAGCCAGTTTTGCCAGCAATTAATGTGATACAGTTCAGCTGCATGAATTTACAGAATTGTTTTTTAAACAGTGTCCCTGTTCAGTTTTGAATGAAACGCTTAGTTGCTGTCTTGTCTTTTGTATGTTGAAAAAAATGCCCTGCCCAAATGACAACCCGTGCCACCTCTTTTATTTATTTTAACAACATGAATAACATACCCAAACAATACCTTCTCACGATTATTAATTTGGTTATTTTAAAAGTAAAAAGGTTATTTTCCTTAAATATTTAGTGATTTTCTTCAGCTTCTTACAAAATCACCAGCAATACTTCTGAGGAGCACATTCAACGCTTTCTTTAAGCAGTACAATAAAATTCCGCGTAGTTCACACAACCTAGATTTTTTTCTTGCTTCTGTTTCATTAATGTTAGTCACACACCCACAGATACTGTTATTCATTTGCAAAAATAAAATTACAGATGCTTTAATCTCAACTATAGTGGCACCACATTCTCTCTGTCGCTTTATCATTTTATTGTAGTTAATTGAAGCAGTGAAAAAATAATACTTTTGCAAATGTTTAATAAAAACACCCCAGAGAGACATTGCCCCTGAATATGGTGCTCACTCAGTTCACTCAGTAGGTGCTCAGCAAGCAGGGATGGGGAAAATATGCTAATTCAAATAAATGTCAGCATTATATTGTTATCATTTTGGGTAGTTAAGACACCATTCCCAGAAGATGCCAAATTATTTAGAACATTAATGTAGAAACATTAATGAATGCATTGCTTGTTAGTGGGTTTTCATCACCAGAAAAATGCCCAAGTTCAGTACATAAGTTTATAACACAGTTTCAGAATCTTTGCTGAACAAAGTGACAAAAAGAAAATATCAAAATAATGAATGAATATCAAGAAACAGCAGAATAAAAATGTCGACATATCATTCTTACCAAACGTTCAGTATTAGATTCAAACAGATTGGCTGCATCCTTGAATTTAATGAAGTCGGACACCTTTGATTTGCTTCTCACGATGCACAGAGGAAAGTAAATTTATAAAGTTCAGAGGTCAGTAACGGTAGTTTCAGGTACATTTGCATGGGAGTGTGGTTGTGGGGGTAGTTGATATAGCAGGTACTATGTGACAGTGTAAGACTGATTATGTCTTTAATTTGATTTTTCTACTTTCTAAAACATACATATGGAAATAAACCACACCGGGAGAACAGTGGGAGCAGAAGTTGTATGTGTTCTAAAATACTGCATATATATACAACTGCTCCTTATTTACATACTGACAATGTTTTTCCAACTTCAACAATTTATATATATATATACACATACAGTACTGTGCAAAAGTTTTAGGTAGGTGTGGAAAAATGCTACAAAGTAAGAATGCTTTCAAAAATAGAAGTGTTAATAGTTTATTTTTATCAATTAGCAAAATGAATGAACAGAAGAGAAATCTAAATCAAATCAATGTTTGGTGTGACCACCCTTTGCCTTCAAAACAGTATCAGTTCTTCTAGCTACACTTGCACAAAGTCAGGGATTTTGTAGGATTATAGTGAGGTGTATGATTAACCAGTTATACCAAACAGGTGATGATGATCATCGTTTTTATATGTAGGGTGAAACACAGTCATTAACTGAAACAGAAACAGCCATGTAGGACGCTTAAAATTGGGTGCAGAACAGCCAAGCTCTGCTACAAAGGTGAGGTTGTTCAAGACAGTTTCATGTCACAGCTCATACACCATGGCAAGACTGAGCACAGCAACAAGACACAAGGTAGTTATACTGCTTCAGCAAGGTCTCTCCCAGGCAAAGATTTCAAAGCAGACTGGGGTTTCAAGATGTGCTGTTCAAGCTCTTTTGAAGAAGCACAAAGAAACGGGCAACATTGAGAACCGTAGACACAGTGGTCGGCCAAGGAAACCTAGTGCCGCAGATGAAAGACACATCATGCTTACTTACCTTCGAAATCGGAAGATGTGCAGCAGTGCTGTCAGCTCAGAACTGGCAGAAACCAGTGCAACCCAGGTACACCCATCTACTGTTTGGAGAAGTCTGGCCGGAAGTGGCCTTCATGAAAGAATTGCAGTCAAAAAGCTATACTTTCGACGTGGAAACAAGGCCGAGCGACTCAACTATGCACGAAAACATAGGAACTGGGGTGCAGAAAAATGGTAGCAGGTGCTCTGGACGGATGAGTCAAAATCTGAAATATTTGGCTGTAACAGAAGACAGTTTGCCAAAGGGCTGGAGAGCGGTACAAGAATGAGTGTCTGCAGGCAACAGTGAAGCATGGTGGAGGTTCCTTGCAAGTTTGGCGCTGCATTTCAGCAAATGGGGTTGGGGATTTGGTCAGGATTAATGGTGTTGTCAATGCTAAGAAATACAGGCAGATTCTTATCCATCATGGAATACTATCAGGGAGGCGTCTGACTTCAAATTTATTCTGCAGCAGGACAGCAACCCCAAACATGCAGCTAATGTCATTAAGCACTATCTTCAGCGTAAAGAAGAACAAGGAGTCCTGGAAGTGATGATATGGCCCCCATATCATCATTATTGAGTCTGTCTGGGATTACATGAAGAGACAGAAGGATTTGAGCAAGCCTACGTCCAGTTAGTTCTCCAAGATGTTTGGAACAACCTCCTTGCCGAGTTCCTCCAAAAACTATGTGCAAGTGTACGTAGAAGAACTGATGCTGTTTTGACGGCAAAGGGTGGTCACACCAAATATTAATTTGATTTAAATTTCTCTTCTGTTCATTCATTTTGCTAATTGATAGATAAACTATTAGCACTTCTATTTTTGAAAGCATTCTTACTTTGCAGCATTTTTCCACAGTACTGTGTATGTATGTATATATGAGAGAGAGTGTAACTTTAGGTGGAATTGTGGCTCCCATCATCCTTTACTGCGTGAACATAGTTGATGTGTCCAACCAGGGTGAGAAGTCTAGGGCTGGCAATGACCCTGAGGCCGTGCTGGATGTACATTAGTTTGGTGGGGGGGACGGTGTAACCTGGTGCTTGTTTAATGGAGCTGTCAGTCATTCCATCCAGGAATAAAGCTACTGTTCCCACAACTGTCGCCAGAGTCCTGTGTCAGTTACACCACAGATGTGGGTCCTTACAATATGGCACCATAATAAACAAATATTTAAAAGAAATATACAGACAACATGAAATTTAACTGGACCTGAGTGGGAACATGTCTAACATTAGCACAATGAAGCATGGATGTTACCTGGCTGTATTCAATAGCACAATCCAATCACCTCATAAAAATATTCTCAGTAATAGTAATATGTAAACTGCTTTTTTAGGACACATGCGAAGTGAGGGAGGAAGGTAGCGTGGGTATAATGAACATTTACACATGTTCCACTGTGGTGGAAAAAAGTCAGATCAGTTGCAATACAGGACAACATTTAACAGAAGAAGGAGACAGTTAGCACTGAAGCTGAACTTCCTTGAGAAAGAGGAACAATGGCGGTTGAAGAGATAGAATAGCTTTAGGGTTCTGGATAGCATGTGGGTTGAGCTGATTCAATTATTTTGACTTCTTCTGTCAGAAGAATCAAATAGGAACACATCAACATCTGAACAGCATATGCTCACAGAGCACACAATATCATTCCAGACTAAAAACCAAATAGCACTAACAGCACACGGCCACTTTCCTCATCTGTGTGAGAAGTGATTCTTCTCAATTTTAATTTTCCTTGACACATTATGCATTTCATTGTTAAGTATAACAA
The DNA here is from genome assembly GCA_900497675.1 of Arapaima gigas. NCBI lineage: Eukaryota > Metazoa > Chordata > Actinopteri > Osteoglossiformes > Osteoglossidae > Arapaima > Arapaima gigas. The sequence goes on from UFQX01000137.1 coordinate 235,998, forward strand.
TCCATGAACAGTACACATCTTTAGTATCATAAAATAAAGTATAATAATAATAATAATAATAATAATAATACAGAAAGAAAAATCAACAAAATTAACTTTTGTCAACGCTACACTACCAGATTATGAATCGCAATTCCTTTCCTAGCAGTAAGTAAAAAAATTTCACACAAGGCCATGGTGTTAGTTTGGAGAAGTTTATTTTTTTAACTGCCATTGTGATTGACAAGTTGCAGTAACAGTATTTTCATTTATGTCGTAAACATTTATTTACAGTTTATGAAGTTCCTACCTATGTAATATTAAAGGCACACAAACAGATACAAGTGAAGATACAATATGTACATACTTTCAATGAATAAATATATTAAATTATGCTACACTTGTGTAAAATAAAGTTATGGTGCTATTATAAAAAATATATATTCAATGACCACATCTTTTTCTTCAAGAAAAAAAAAGAATTGCCATGCTATAATTAAATATGATATATGCATATTGCAAATTAATATCATACTTAATATCCTTTTCATTTACATCAGTACCTACACAATATCCATTGGTTATTGTACTTAAAGTATTAAGTATTAATTCAGCAGTACTTTGGATTGTCACACACTATTACTTGAAATGGCATTTTGAGTAGTGCAAATATTTTTCTCACAATAGATAAATTACAATAAAGATTGCCACTTCAATAAAGTACAACAAGTGCTTCTCTTACCTCAGAGACACAAATATTTTGACGGTTTACCTTTTGTCAGATTCCCATTTCCAATAACTTACATAAAAATAATATTCCTATACCATAGTTGATGGTTTAAATTCAAATACAATGAATAATTCACTGTTCACTTAAAAATGGCCAGTCAGTGTGAAAGAAACTGTGGTATGATGTGTTTTCTTACATTTATCCAAAAGGATATCTGGCACTGCATGTGTTTACCACACATGGTAAAAAAAAAAAAAAAAAACATTTATTAGAATACATCTGTATGTTATTTACATAAAATTCTGAATTAGTCACAGAACTGTGGCATGATAATATGGATGGCTGTATCTCTTTGAAAATCTGTGCATTCTTATTATATCAAAAACATTTTCACACAGTCTTTAAAACAGTGACCACTGAGTTAAGCTATAGTATTGGTGCTTTGGATGTCATGTCAAGATGTCAAATAATGGAGAGGGAATTGGTTTTCCAAGGCACTTTAGTTTAGAAAAAAAACCTGAAAAACTTTTTTTAATTAAATGTTGTCTGGTGTTCCAGTACCTCTAGGTAGTCAGGCTCTGCTTGGAGATTGGCTTTCAGTTCAAAATACTCGTTTTTACTTTGTTCCACCACAACTTTTCGTGGTCTGGTATACATGATAGTCTCCATTAATTTCAGTTCATCATGTCGTCCCTGACTTGGGACATCAAGCACTGGCTGCAGCTGGGAGATGTTCTTCCTGAGGTACTCTGTGATCCCAAGCTGTTGCACTTCCTTTTCCCGCTCGATGATGTTCCGATACAAACAGTTTGTGTCCCCAAGGGTAACAAAGTCTGAGGGATACTCCACCACGGCTCTATATTTCACACTGGGCCGGCCTGTCAGAGGTGAGTCGTTCTCCTTTTCCGGAAGACCCATGCAGATGCCTTTCCCCTCACTGGCATCTTGCTCTTCCAGCTCATGCTCCTTGTGGTGAGTGCAGTAGGAGGCATTCCTGCACACCTGTATTATAGGGCTGCGTGTTGGCTCCTCATACATGTTTATTCTTGGACTCGAGGAGAGGTGATGGGTTGTTTTTTGCCCAAACATGCTGTACTGCAAGTGTATTGGGCTGCTTTCCCTTGGTTGATCCTCCATCTCCTTCTTCTTTGACTCCCGTTGACGGTGCAAGACCAAAACAATTATTCCGGCAGCACAGAAAACTATAATGAGAAAAATGATCAGTAGACTAAGGATCAGTACTGACAGTGGGATGGTGTTGGTAAGAGGGCTAAAAATGCTTGTGGTGGTTGCAGTAGTTGTCACACTCTCATCAATCTCCTTAGTTGGCATAATGCTGTATGTCCCTAATCCAGGACACATTGTTTCATGCCCCAAATTCCTTAAATCCTGCTTGGCTAGTTTCCTTGGGGAGTGGCACAGAATGGTACCCACAACAGTATCCTTCCCTAATTGTTCAATCCATTGCTTAAGACCAACCAGGTCGCAGCTACAATCCCACGGATTGTCTTCCAAATAAATTTGCTCCAGAGCATCAAGCTGATCTAAAACACTGCTAACAGGCAGATGCATGAAGAGATTTTTCCTCAGGTTCAGTTTGCCAAGAGGCACATTACGAAAAATCTGTGAGGGAAGTGAGTGAAGGAGATTGTTATTTAATGACAGAAGCTTAAGGTTTGGCACAGTGTCAAAGGTCCCAGGGAGGATGTCCTTAATAACATTATATTCCAAGTACAAATATTCAAGGTTGTGAAGTCCAACAAACATGCTAGAGGATAAATGATCAAGTCTATTACCATTCAGGTACAGTTTCTTCAGATGGCCCAAACTAAGAAATGTTTCATTGTCAATATAATCAATTTGATTGTTTGCCAAATTGAGCAATTCCAAACTTTCATATGCGACAAAATCATACTGCAACAGTCTCTGAATCATGTTTCCTGTTAGTACAAGCTTTGTTGGACTCTGCAAAAATAACCCAAGGTCAGAAATCTTTTGAATACCTCTGTCTTGGCAATGTACCAAGAAACCTGCAATGAGATGGTTGTGGCAAGAGCATCTTTCAATGCAGAACTTTGCCGGTGGGTGCCCTGGTGTTGGGATCTTTCCATCATCCATCAGTTTTGGATTCCGAATGACTCTGGGTGTGGGACTGACCTCTGTTACCGATGGCTTGGAAGGATCCTCCAGGTCCCTACTGGCAGGACACAGCACTTCTTTCTTCACCTTGCTCAGTATGCTGCCTTTCAGATGAGGAGGGGTAACACAAACCACCTCACTCATGGCAGACAGCGTGCGCATGTTCTCCATCCAGATCTTCAGGGGTATTATCTCACATTCGCACACCCAAGCATTGTCGTCCAGCAGCAGCTCCATGATGCGGCCAATGTGCTCAAGAAAGCCCACGTATGGCAGGGACTGCAGTTGGTTTCCACGCAGGTCTAAATGGGTCAGAGGCACAAATCTAAAAATGTTACTGGGCAAAAATTCAATTGAGTTGTCATTCAGTATCAGAACTTTAAGCCGAACAAGCTTGCTGAAGGTCCCTGGTTCAATAACTTGAATGAAGTTCGTGTCTGCCTGAAGATACTCCAAACTGACCAAGCCTTGGAAAGTGTCCTCCTTCAACATTACTAAGAAGTTGCTGTTAATGTGCAGCTTCCTTAGAGAGCTGAATCCATTGAAGACTCCAGGTTCAAGCTCTTGTATACTATTAGCTCCTAAATGAAGTGATACAGCATTCTTCAGATCCTTCAGGTCTTCAGCATGGATTTCAGCTATGTCATTTTTGTACAGATTGAGGTGGAAAGGCAAAGCTGGTGGCACTTTAATTTGAGATATCATATTAATATTTCTTTCCTCACAGTTTACGTATAAGACACCATCTTTTTCAGTGCAGGTGCACAAACTGTCACAAGAAGTATAATGTGATGGCTTGGAAGACTGAAGGCCTTCGGAGGTAGCAGCAGCAATAAATGAGCAAAAGAAGACAATGCAGGCCAGCATTTTCTTTTCAGTATCTGAAAGGAGAAAGAGGGGGGGAAAATCGAATAAGAAAAATCACAACATGTAATCTTTGTGAATGTTATTTCTGCTGTGGTGCAACAATATTACTTCAAGTTACATAAAAATAAACCACCTATTACAGTATTATCCAACATAACTCACTGATTATTTGCAAAAAATGTGACTGGGATGCAGATGTACAAATGCAATAAACACAACATGCAAACAAATACAGGCAGACAGACGGATAGATAGATAGATAGATAGATAGATAGATAGATAGATAGATAGATAGATAGATAGATGCTAACCATTGCACATAAGGTATAGGTTGAATAAAATTTACAAAGGAGCCAGTTCCTATTCTATTTTGAGAATCAAATTCAGCTTCCAGCAAAAAAGACAGTGGCTCCATTTGAACCAAGTGAAGCCTGCAATTGTCCTTTCAAGCATGTAAGCAGAGTCTTTTATCAACAAACATTAACTGAGCTAGTAAGCAATTACGTAAAAATATTAATAACTTTGGTAACCGTTTTAGAATGAAACCTTCTTACACACAGAACCGAGTGAGCCAAAAAAGTGCTCAGCACTCCGCTTTAAGCCGACCCTCTGCCACCACACTGAGCTGTGGGAAAGCCCACTATAGTAAAAGAAGCTCAGTGTAAGAGCCAGAACGTTGAAACTCCAGCTCCTGTTATGCATCACTGGCAATGCACAGATACAGTTGTGTCAAGTACTCATCCATGTACAGCACATTTGTGCTGTTACGGAGTAACAAATGGGGCTGACCTAGTATATTTTGCAACGATGCGATAATGTATGCATGTAATTATAATACTAGGGCAAGCTTACCTATTATACTAAACTAATGACATTTTTTGCCTATTGGTGCACAGATTTTATTCAGTGTGCCCTCTGTGTTATGCATAGAATAACCTCACAAAATGCTTGGACAGGATAATTTTATATATTCATTGTACATGCCTAAACAGTATAAGAAACTCTATACTGTGGTGCCAGGTACCACGTGGGTGAAAAATGAATGATACAAAAAGTAAGAAATCCCAAATTCAAATGCTCCTATGAAAGCTTTCAGAGTCAAATCAAAATAAATGCAAAACATGCCTTTTTAACCTCCATTTCTTAAGGTTATGAAAACAGACTTTAATTGATCACTTTGTACTTTGTATAATACTGAAATCCATCAACATGTTAACATTGATAATAAAAAAGCTTAAAAAAAAGATTTATAAAAAAGTTTCATTAATCTCCTCCAGTCATAATATTAGTTAATTAGGCTCGTTTCTTCATGACAGGAAATCAAAAATGCATATTTGACCATTAAATAATGAATCTTGTGTGAGATAATTCAGAAATATTCGTTTAAAAATGTTTAGAATTTTAAGAATTTACATTGGCGGTAATTGTTCTCAAACTCCAAAGTGTGCTCTTCTCAGCAAAGTACCCATTAAAAGGGGTCTCTCGACACAGCGTAGGCTGCATGTGATCTCCTATCTCCAGAGACAGTACAACTAGCCAATGTAGAAGCTATTCATTATGCAGGCAAGTAATAATGGCATGCCATGTAGTACTGATGGACAGGGAGATAGTGAGTGCCCTTGACACATAAGGGAATGCCAGAACCCACAAACCATCTCCACTCGTCCAGACATTATACCACATTCAGCTTAACTCCTATAAAAAAAAAAACCGAATAAGTGTTACAGCGACTCACACTAATAAATGTACATCGATAAACAGACAAAAATAAAGCTATTTAATTACTAATCTCTGAAAGGCCAGTAACAAAACAAGACTACTTTACACTCAATGTTCTTCTCTCAGGAGATTATCTTTAAACAGAAAAGTACTTGTAGTTAATTATTTAAACAAAATTATAACAGAAAAGTGCTGCAGCTGTATAAGGTGAAAGAAAAGTCTGGCCTGAAATAAGAAGCAGGTTTCACACCCTTTTCGGTCACAGCTTCAGAACATCAGGACAGATAATACAATTCCTTTTTGTGTTGAGCTGTCAAGGATTAATTGTGAAACAGAAAGTATCCAGATATAAATTATAATCCAAATTAGCAGTTACCTCCTAGATCCATCTTTGAGATCATCTAATGAAAGCACTTAAAATGGCAAAAAAGTAACTACGAAGAATGCACGACTTGAGATAAGACAAAAATAGACCTAAACATAGTTAAAAATATCTTAGAAAAAAACAATGGACATAAATTCAATATTTTAAAAAATTAATCTGAACAATCACTGTTCACCGTCACATAACACCAACATAGAACAACTTACTAGTTTTATTAAGTAATATGCAACTTAACAGAGTCTTTTTCTTACAATGCAAATATAAGTGTCTCTAACTGCATCCTGTAAAACACATAAATGTGTGAATATGCTTGCCCTGTTTCCGCTGCATTATTCTTTATCATAAGCAGACCTCAACGCCGGAAGGCAAACTGCGAAGGACCTCGCCTGTGCACGGAGAGGTAACCTACAGCAATGAGTTGAAGGTTGTTTTGCCGCATGCTAGCAGGACATCTACATGCAGGCAGTTGGAGGACTCATTAGCTGGACCACAGCAGGAATTTTAAGGATGTGTGGGCCAGGACAGAGATGGTACAGCAGCAGTGACACATTCTTCCTAAAATATGTCAAGGCTAATAAAGTAAAAGCAGCCTGTCATCTGAATGGGACAGCCAGCTGTGCCTCTGGGGATGGCCACCCCCCCCCAAACACAACACTGTTTCAAAAAGTACAAATTATTAGCAGCTTTTGCATCAACATGGTAATTTCTAAATCTCGATATGGCTCTAGTGTGTGTAAGAGTGTTTGTATTTAGCTGGGAAACAAGAATCTATTATTTGTTTTGCAGATTTTTTTTTTTGCTTAAATATTACCTGCAGTTAAGGAATGAACTTCAAGTATAACAAAACATAACTAACAGATTATTATTTAATATTCATACTGATGTATGGATGGGTGCAAGGACACTGTTTAATGTTTAAAGAAGAACTTGTCTTCACTGTCTTGTTTTAGATCAATCGGACCTCAGTGCGGCCAACAGGAGAAATTTCCTGATTTTCTGAGGCAGGTGTTTTATGGAACATGAGTAATATTTTTCACCAGAATCCTCCAGATTTTCATTTAGGTATGTCAAAGGGTGCAATATAGATTACTGTATGATAATGATTCTGTGGGTTCTAAAGAGTTTCCAGTAGATCAGTACATGTGATAAAATGATCGACTCCTGATATGGCAGACTGGATGATACCAGCATCAAATCAAGCACGATCCTAACAATATGTTCTCATAAAGAGCATGGTGGCTGGTTCCTCAGAGCCTATAATTTCTAATTCTGTCAGGATATTGGAAACATACTCTCTACCCTTTGTGGACCACCGTGAAAAATCCTGTGCAATTCCTTGCAGGAATCATTTTGATAGTTTAATGGAAAATGCAAAACCTAATTGATTTGATTTCTATTAATGTCCATTTACAGAAACACACTCCACACCAGTATTTTTTGCATAAGCCATTACAGACCAGGGGAGAACACATCAATATATTTACATACAGAGCATTTGCTTCTCTTGCGCTGCAGTACCGTAAATTGCATTAATTGCTGAATATTAGACATATGGGGGGGTGGAAGCAGTTCATTGGGGGTATTACTGAGAAATCTGTACAGAAGGATGTCACACTCATATTGTATAAGGTTTAGCAGCAATGCAGTTACTGCCACTTTGGAGATGCAGAGTTTCACTTTGGAAGGAAGGACAGAAGAAGGTAAAACTGCAAAGAGGGCAGCAAAGTAATAGGTGCACGGAATGTCATGAAGAAAACTGGGGCAACCTGTGCGTAAAGATGTCCTGTAAATTTTTACGCACCTTTATAACTGTCGCAAAGAGTTGAAAATAAAATAAAAACCAAGCGGTTCACAGCTAATAAATGCTCGGAAGGGAAGACAAAGGTGCTCAGATGAACTGTACCTGACCTCAGGTACTGAGCACGCATTCCAAAGTATGACAACATAAATCTTTACGAAGGCAAAAAAAACCTAACATCGTAAGACAGTCATTATAGCAAACAAAACCAGAATCGTGACTACAATAAGATGTTAAGTAGACACTTGGATATATATACCAGCGTCATGTCATAAACGTGGTAAGCAGTGCAAGGCAAACCCCCCGCGGTTCTACATTACATACGTTACAGTAAATCCTACGGTTAAAAAAATGGACAGTTTACCACGTTTTCAGGTTGTAGGTATGACTTTGTAACGCCTCTAAAAAAAGCACTTCCCGCTCCGCACACCGTTCACAAAGCAAGATGTGAGCGGGAAATTCGCAAAATACAAGATATTTGCCGAGTGAAGGAGACTTATCACTTACCCAGCGTGCTGAGCGGCGAATCCAGCGAATAATCCCCAAAAACTGCGCTCACACGAGACGATTCACGTCGAAGCGCGAGACAGATGAACAGTTAGGAAGTCTTTGCATGTCCTCTCCATTCGGTTTCGACAGCTGTCAGGCGCTAACAGCAAAAAGAAGTGAAAAAAGAGAGGAAAAAAGTATCAATATACGTAGGCAGTTTCCAAACGTCGGCTTAGTTTGCGCCACTGCAGACCGAAAGGTTCGCGGGCTCTTCGTCTTCTTTCTCCGCAGTGCTGCCTGCTTTGCTCTACTGGACGCGTTTGCGCAATTCTGCTGAACCTCCTCCGATACCAGCACTTATATATAGACGCTCTTCTCCGCGCTGCGCCTTGGCGAGACCTTGCCGACAGCTAAGCAAGGCAGGCGTCACCGGGAGGACTTCTTGACATCTGACTCAGCCCCTTCTGTGCAAGAATGCCTTCGATCGGCTGCGCTGCCTGGGCGACCCGGCGCGCGCGACTAAGGTGTGTAACTTCATCGAGCCATTCCACGTCCCTCGTGACGTCAGAGGCAACTTCTCACCTTAGTCCAGGTTACTGTTCAGGCTGTATAATATAGATATCAGTGAGTCCACCAACGCTGTTTCATACTAACATGACTGTCCTATAGCTTATTCTGTGTTTTCTCCCGCAACTGTTTCTATATGAGCTACTGACAATTGTCATTAACTAATATATTTATTTATTTGAGCAGTTTAGGGTTACTACCTGGCTGAAAGGTATTGCAGCAGGATTGCTGAATGTAAGGTGAAAGCTCTAACCCCTAAGTTACCAGTCACTCTGTGTGTTAGAGTCTAGAATAGTGATCGAAAAAAAAAAAAAAACCTGGTTTCATTTACCTTGCACAGTGAATTAGTTAAATTGTGAGATTGTCGAGTTTACTAATTTAAATAAATCACACTTACTTGACTGAAAACCTGAGGGAGTGTGTGGGGCAGCAACCTTTCTAGACACATGACACCAAACAATTCATCTTCATGTGGCATTTCTGTTTTAAATGAAACATACTTACGGGACCATACAGTGTTCAGAGCTGCACCCTGGGGGTGCAGGGATTTAACACTTGGCAAGAGAGGTTCAAGAGAGAACTAAATCACATTACTTCAGCTTTGCTTGATCATGCAACAGTCTTGCATTTGCAGGTTTCAGTGACTGCCGGATGGGAATTACATTTCATTAAGCATGGTGCGTGTCCTCAAATGTGATTCGGTACAAGCGCAGCTGCACGTCAGCATGTTTCAGCACTTCCAAAAGGCAGGCTGCCCAAAAGGAAGCAGCTGCCTTCCTGACAATACCATTCATCTTGCGGTGCTTTGTTTAATAAGTAGCCTAGAAATACACTCCTTCTCTTAAGGGCAAGTCTCAGGTGCCCTGCCTCTGTGTAGTATTTGTAGTAGAGCCACTTGAACACAATAACAGGTATACTAACATGAGAAAGGTGTGGCCAAAATTTCCAGGTGTGCTACAAATATGTCACTGGTGATTACGAAATCTTGAATTTATCTGTTTCATGTGTGCAAACACACAGAAGTGTGCAAAAGTAAGTGGTTTGACAGCTTCATTAATTAAAACTGTAGGTTCAGTAGTTATTAACCTATATGACATGCACTATTCCTGTTAATCCCTGTTTTTTATTCAAAAATGTATCAGGACATTTTATTAACAATGGATCACCACCGAGATGATGTAACAACACTGACAGATCTGCACAGAAGCTGTATTATTGCAAGAGGATTCTGGGAATTCTTCACTGAGATCCTGCAATAACCACCAGCATCTTTCGTGATCATCTTTCTGTGTTCCCTTCCTCCATGGCAGAAATATCATGATGGAGTGTTTCTCCATGCATGTCACTCCTGGCACCCAAATAAGGTGTATAGAATTCTAGATACAAATGTGAAAAAAGGCATATGCAAATTTAGTCAAGATTAAAAATGATTAAATGCAAACACATCTAATGTTTAAAACTATCAAATCATATTCCATCATTCAGATTTCTTTAGCTTCTGCCAAGTTTTTTATTTATTTTTTTTTTGGCAACAGTAACAGCCAAAAAAGAAAAAAAACCTGTTGTGTAAGATTGTTTTTGTCATTACCCTGGAGCGTCTTACTTTTTTCTGGCCTTGTGTGACACTGTCAAAAACACAGCTTTACCAAGTATTACACCTTTGTATAAATTTTATTTTTAAGAGAATTCCCTTTTAGGCATGTCACTGTTTGTATATTTCAACACAGATCTCAAACTTTCTACTTAAAATAAAGCTTGGTAGACAATGGCAACATATGTGCAGTTGTGAATAACTGAGTGATTGGATATCAAGATTACTGTGGCCTTTAGGAAGTAAACAAGCACACAACATATGAACAGCTCAAGCTTTAACTAAGTATGGTAAAAACTTTAATTTTTTTGGAAAATTATTATTCAAGAAATTTTGAATAGCTGCTCTTCATATCCAAAATTATCAATAATATTATTTTTTTGCCTTGATAATACCATATTAATTATTTTATTCATGCAGTTAACATGTTGGGACAGATATTTTAGAACATTATTATAAAAGTGCTCCTTAAATCTGGAGTCTTACCTTATACTAAACCATTTAATATAGTAGCTGCAAATATGCATCTTTATTCCCAGTGTTATTACCCCACACTTTGCAGCTCCGGCAGTAGTTTAGAGCAAAAAACTTAGACTGCATTGCTCCAATAAAATACACTGCTGTATTGAAGGGTCAGATTTAGAAAAAAAAGTATCAGCTAAGCAATAATAAATTATTCATATAGACCAGAAATGGCATATGCATGAGCAAACTGAATTCAAACCTGATGAGTGATCTGTAACTTGGGTCTCCTTGTCTTCTGCACCAAGAAACCTATATGTATGCAATTTGTCTGTACCTTGTTATAATCATCCAAGATGTGATTTTTATAATGTGCAAAACATTTTGAGTTTGTTTAATTGCATTTTCTACAAGTATCTGTTTTCTTAATTTTCTGTTTCAGAGTGACCAATGTTTCAATCTTCTAAAATTAGAGAGCAGTAAAACACTTTCAGGAACATGTTTGTTGTAAAGGAAGATGACATAAGAAGATTTGATTTAAAAAAAAAAAAACTGTAGTCTGATCTTCATGTAAGTCAGAGTAATGGAAAAACACAAGCTGCTTAATGTAATGACAAACAAACACTTCTTCTTGTATAGACTGATACACCAGTGAAACAATCACAGTCAAGGTTAAAAAAGTATATGAACCTCTGGGGTATTGACTTCTAGAAAAGCTAGCTAGAGTCATATTCCAGTCATTGAGATGAGATTGGAGGTGTGAATTGTAGAGATGTCTTGTCCTACAAAAAAGACACATAGTCAAGTTAAGTTATCGACAGAGTCTGCTGTTCTCAAGAAAGATCTCTTTGCGGGCAGATCCCTGAGTCAAAAGCAACTTTCTGAGGCTCTTAGAAGAACTGTTGAGGTGCATGAAGCTGGAAAAGACTACAAAAGCATTTCTAAGGATCTGAATGTTCATCAGTCCACAGTAAACCAAATTTTCTACAAATGGACAAATTTCCAATACTGCGGCCACTCTCCATAGGAGTGGGTGTCCTGCAAAGATCACACCAAAACCACAATGTGCAGTCATAAAAGAAGTGAAAAAGAACCCAAGGGTAACAGCAAAAGACCTGCAGAAACCTCTAGAACTTGCTAAGCTCTCTGTTCATGTGTCTACTACATGGAAAACACAGAACAAGAATGGTTTTCATGAAAGGACACCATGAAGGAAGCCACTGCTGCTGCAAAAAAAAAACACTGCTGCACATGTCAAGTTTGAAAAAAACCACCTGGATGTTCCACTACGCTTATGGTTCTGTGGACGGATGAGGCAAAACTTGAACTTTTTGGCAGAAACGCACGCTACCATTTTTGGAGGGAAAAGGGGACTGCACATTGACAGCAAAACCTTATCCCAACTGTAAAGCATGGTAGAGGGCCTGCTTTGTTGCTTCAGGCTCTGGACAGTTTGCAATGGAAATTGGATAACATAACAAAACAATAATTCAAAACACAAGAGTAAATCAACCACAGAATAGTTCAAAAGGAAGAAAATTTGTGTTTTGGAATGGCCAAGTCAGAGTCCAGACCATAACCAGTTGAGCTGTGACATGACCTGAAGAGGGCTGCTAGTGCAGGGTATCCAAGAAATATTGATGAACTGAAACACTTTTTTATGGATTGTCTCTGTTGTTCAAGTCTGGTCAGCAACTACAAGAAACGTTCGGGGAGGTTATTGCTGCTAAAGGAGTTTTTAATTGCATGCGTTCACATACTTTTTCCTACTTGGACTGTAAATGATGAATATGTTCAATAAAGACCACAAAACTACAGTTAGATGAGGCTGCTTGTGTTTGTCTATTATTGCAACTTAGATAAAAATCAGACCGCATTTTATTAGTCATTAACGCCAAAAACCAGGCACGTGGAAACTGTATGCGGGGATGTGGTTTGCAGAATCCTGTGGATTTAAACTATTTAATTCAGCATATTTTATTATTGCTGAATTCACAACTTTTACAGAAATGACCAAATGAATAAACAGATGTGCATGTTTATTATTATTACTTTTTCTTTTGTTTATTAGGGCTATGTGACTTTATTTTGACAAACAGCTTTATATGATGAATGTGCCCTGTAAAATACACCGTGGATTTAAAGGTGAAACATTTTTAATATTTTCTGCACATCACTCACATGGCACATAAGCGACACAGCACCGTCTTGCATGTCAAAAACACAACACAGTAGAAGGTTGGTGTATGTTGTTTTATGCTTGGTTATTTAGAGCAAATTTTAATGTTTTTTTATGTTCATAACAGATAACAGAATTAATGGGCAGCCTGCTGTTGTGTTTCTTGCTGCACATTTCATGCTCTTCATGTACAGGAACACTGAAACCCTGCACTGTAGGTGCTGCTAATAAAAGTAGGACCTACTTTAATAGAATCCCTCCCAAAATGCACACAAACCCATTGGTGACACAAAACAAAGCGTATGACAATACCGCAAGTACTGAAGTAAATGTTAAAAAATATGAATAAACAATAAGCGAACCCTCTTACTAAACCATGATGGTAAAAGAGAATTAACACGATACACGAATGCGTTCATCCATTCTCTTTAAACACTTTATCCTAGTCATGGTTGTGTTGGTCCGAAACCTATCCTAGAATCACTCCGCACTAGGCTATGAAACTACACTGTAGGTAGGACACACCCACAAACGCACATTGCTTGTAGTTTAGAGGGACCAATGAACCTGAAAAACATGTCTTTGGACTGTGGGAAGAAACTGGAACATCCAGAGGTCACCCACGCCGACCTGGAGAGAAAATACAAACTCCACACAGAGTGAGCCGGGTTCAAACAGCCCTGGTGCTGTGAAGTCGTGACGCTACTCATACCACCACGTGCCACCCACAGTATGCAACCCACTCCTTAAAAGTATTTAAGCAGTTCACAAAAACTATGGGGAGGGTCTAGCATCCTGCTGCTACCAAATACCAATTGCACAGTATATACTTCAACAGATAACATGCACGTAGTGCTTAGTGCTGTTACCGAACAGTCTGAAAGTACTTGGGTCAAATCCCTGCTGCTCCTGTAGTGCAGGAGATCATGCAGACAGACTGAGCTGTATTGAAGAGGTGGCAGAACCACTGTGCTGCCCACAAAAAAAAAAAAAAAAAAACTATTAAGCCTTTAATTATGTTCTTTAAACTGCATAAAGTGCAAATCTCTGGCCTGTTAAAATAAGACCAGTAATAGTTATAGATGTGTTCAATGTTTTTGACTTCTGAGTGAGCTGCTTCTGAGTGCCAGCTAACATTTTGAAAGTTCACTTCTGTATTAAGTCTTTCTTTCATTCATTTAATATCTTGGAAGCACAGGGCATAAAGCATAGTGCATCCTGGAGAGAACACTAGCTTATTGCAGGAATATCACACACGCGCACACACACATAAAATTACATACAGACACACTAAGGACAAAAAGAAAGTTCACAATAGCAATATGTGCTGCTAGTCTACCTTGTGTTTTTTAGAATATTTCCAAAAACTAAGAGCTACAGGTTAATTTTATGACTCTTTTGTTATTGTCCTCTTATTTTTCTATTACCAGGCATTGTTGCAATATGTTCCATAATCTATATTACTTTCTCTATATAGCCTTAGCTTAACTTATCTTAACTAACATAAGAGTAAAGAGGAGATATTTGAAATAATATAGGATAATTGGTTACTTTGATTAATAACTCAGCAAGTATCCATTTATACCACTGTGCATAATCCGACACAGTGGAATATTATACATTTCTGTATCCATATCTAATTACTAACTGACTAAATGTGAAATTGATATGCAGAGAATTAACTCTCACTTGTCAAGCACATCACTGACTCTTTTCTTGTTGAAAAATATTTTTTAAAATAAAATGAAAAGGAAAAGAAAAGAAAAAAAGATTCAATTTGACACAATCAAGACACAGTATCGTCAATCCATCCATTTTCGGTAACGGCTCATTGTTAGGCGAAGCCTGTCTCAGAAGCAGAGAGCCGGGCCACGATAATGACCCTGGGTGGGACATTATAAGTCATCAGTGTCACAACCTAGGAACACAGCCTGGCAACAGGTCATTTTCAGGTAGAGTGTAATACAATAACTAATAGAATAATTATGTCTACATTACAATAATTACTTAGCTGTTGTCTTCATGTACTGAGCTACTCGCAATAATTCAATTTATACAGAAGCATGTTGGCAAAAGATGCAGCATAGTGCCTCAGTGTTCAAGCAAGCCTGAGAATCTACTGTCACAAGTTGTCACTGTGCAGCATCTAAGAACCTTTTTTATTCTTTAAAGGAGCAGTTCTAGCCCTTTTGCTTGGTCAAGAGTACTACAACAGAAGCAGGGATGGCTCTAACCAGGGTACTGCATTACGATCTTCTAGCTCACAAAGAGCTACAAGAAATACTTCACGCTTCCTTACCAGTCATATCATCAATATGCCTACTGGTCCCATCTTATGATGTTGTATTCTCACCCAGCTGTTCTGCAACTCACTGTGACTTTAATATAAAATAAGGTTCACTAGCATAATGAGTATAATTCATTCCTAAAAACGTGCTTCTCAAGTGAGTCACAGCAAATTAAATGATGCAGTCATTTGTGATGATACTGCCTTTCAAGAGAATTCTGTGTTTTATCATTTCAGCTTCTTTAAACTGCAAAATAAGGCTTTGACTTTGCTTTCAGGTTTTAGCAGTTTGGTTAAACCTATTTTTCTTCAGGGCTCATCATTATTATTGCTTATAAAGAGTCACACGATTGCTGAGAGGTGTTCGTAAGCATGCACGCAGTTTTGAGACGAATGTGTTATTCAGGGCAAAGCCGTGACTCGAGGGGTCTTGCCTTGCATGGTGGTAGACCATACCAGGCGGCAATTTTTTGCTGAATTTTTTGTTCTCATACAACCTTTCTTGTCAGTGTGAGTTAATAAGTCTGTATGTGAATTTAAAGGTACAATTAACATTTGCTCTGCGGTCTTGTGAAAGCAGCGTTTGATGTATGAGGAAAGTCAGTTTTACTTAGTGAGACTACTGGAAATTAAGACAGTTTCTTTTTTTCTTTTTTACTTTCAAAAAATTTGTTTTTATGTTTTCAAATTAGACAAGATAGCTTGTGAGGAAGATGAAAGTATTACAGTAAATAATTTGGACAGGTTTTGCTGACTATTGGTCCCTCTGTTGTTGAGTTAAAATTTTGGATGTTTCTTCTTCAAATATACTTTAACTGCAATCTAAAAAAAAGTGTTTTCTTGTCCCTGCATTTACATTTTCTTGATTTGTAAGTGGTGACGAATTAAACTGGAAAATAGTGCTGTTGGTGTGCCTGACACAACAAAGGAAACAAAATGAAGCAAATCAGTGAGAGTTTAAAAAAAGATCAGCTTATCAAGAGTTATTTTTTTTCCTTCCAAATTTGAAACAATGTCCAAAAAAAAAACTGAGCCACACTGCCCTCACACGGTGAAAAAAGTTTTTACAGGATTTATAAAGGTTTTTCTTTTTTTAGGCCGTTCATTCGAGATGACATGACAGGTGTGTATATATTTTTTTAAAAAGCTGTTGAATTCCAATATTTTGCAATGCAAGTGCCATTTACAGTAACAAATTTTCAACAAAAAAAATCAAAGGTGTATAGTAAAAAATATTATAGTGCAAAATACTTACAAAAAAATACATGTATAAATAAATAAAGATATTTTTCACAACGTGAGTGAGGCTTGTGAAGACCAGTTTTGGTCCCTGCAATGGAAACACAGAAGATACTAAATTGCTAAGGAACTGAAAGAGATATATTTGACCTCCACATGAATCCCCCCAGTACTAGTGTTGGTAATGTCAGCTCCTGTCTTTATTTCGCAGTTTTGGTTGTACAGTGTTGCAGGATCCTGTGTAAAACAGCAGAAAACTGTACAGCAAAAATGAATAGATAGATAGATAGATGGATAGATAGATAGATAGATAGATAAAAAATATTAAAAATGAACAGATGCATATACGGAGGTCTTAGGATCAATATAAATTAACTGAATCATCGGACTGTGATATAAAATGTATTTGCTTGACAGGTGTACAAACACAACTACACTGATCACAACTACACTTGTTCAAACCGCTGCACCAACTGTCCAGCACAAAACTATTTAGAACAAAACTGATCATATGGAATTAAACTGATGTATAAGGCAAGGATTCTGCTAAACATTTAATGCCATATTTTGAAAAGTTTAGCAGGAATATAATAACAATAATAATAATAATAATAATAATAATGATGATGATGATGATACACTAATTTTGTCTATTTAAACGTCAGGAAACTACTGAACACGTCTTCCTGAGTGTTCTGTAGCACTTCCCAGAGTTGTATGTTCCTTTTTTCATTCTTCCATTCAGTTCATGTCTTGAAAAAATACCCCAGTGTACTCAAACTCGACTTTTACATTAGGTGAACATTCAACTTTTTTTATCAACAGCAGCACAAATGTTTTGTATTTTGTTTATTTCCACTTGAACGTGTTTGGTGGAACCTGACAAAGGCAGGTAACAGTGCTGCGGTTCCCCTTTCAAGCACAATCCCACTGAAGTAGGATCTTTCATTAACATTCACTCTTGTCCATGGAATGGGCCACTCCTGGGGGACCTCAGACTTTGTCCCAGTGCTTATGTGCTCTCTGTTTGACCAACACCTTCAAGCCCGTCATTTCACAGCACTTAACAAATAATCCCCCGTGGTCTCTGGTGGCCCCCTAAGTGGCGCTGCAGAGTGACAGGCATGTGACTGCAGGAGCAGGAGCGCTGGGGAGTGTGGGGGGGTCCCAGGTGGGATGTACTTAAAACCCATGTAAAAAAGCACATTTCCTACTAAAAGGAAGTTAAGTTGCTAATCTGGACGTTAATGCCATCTTCTTTGAATGCGTTTAGGTACTTCTTGCGACCACTGTGAGCAGGATTAAAATGGAAATCACATGCTACACTCAAAGCAAGTGGGACAACATGTCTGTTTTTAATCCCAGTCAAAGCTGCCGGATGCTCTGACAAGGGTTCATTGAGGAAGTGTTGCTAAGAAGCAATGAAGAGGCTTCCTCGATATCCCAGGAATTAGTTTTAAAGAATATGCTCTTCTTTTTCTCAGCTCAGTGTTTGACACCTCTCATTTTATAAATTAGTATGTGTTTTTATTTAAAAACTGAAGAAAAAAAATCACTGTTCCAGGATAATTAAAGTGTGTTTACTGAAATCACCAGAATGTCTCAATACAGTAATACCTCTGTAGGGCTCCTGATACATCACTGAGAAATGAAGCTTAATAAAATGGCACTATCACTAATGCAGCATACTGCATAAAAAGCTTCGGAAAGCATGTATGTGTAACATAGTACAAAATAGATTAGTTGTGCCCTTTAATGGAAGCAAATAAAAATAGAAAAATCTATTCTATGAATGAAAAATATAAAATTAAGCAAGTTTAAAAATGAAATATGATAAAGAGTTCTTATGTATTTTTCAAAAGGCTAAAATAAAAGCGTGCTATTATGAAACACCACTATAGGAGAACACGTGAAATAAGATAATGCTACACTTATTTCACTCCAGTGTGTATGTTTTAGTATTAACTTATTCAAAATTATGTCCATTACAACTAGTAACTGGTAGATATAATTAGTTCAGTCAGATTCAGTCAGACTATGAATTCTAATTCAGTGATTTGTCACTTATGATATTACAAATGTCTTTGTACAGCAGCTGGTGGTTTAGTGGTTAGGATTAGTGTCTTGTACAGTGAAGGTCCCTGGGGTCAAATCCTTCACTTTGCTGTGGTTCTCCCCAAGGTGCTTGCTGTAGATTTTTCCAGCAAGATTACCCTGCAGGATGAATGGGTGAATACAGTACTTTTTTATGTAACAGTGTATTTATTAAGGTAGTGCTTAAAGGTCTCACCCTGCAACTAGAAGGCCGCAGATTTGAAACCGCTGAGTTATTTTCCTGCAGTGGGATGTAGATTTAATGTTATAACATCTGTAAGTAAAACAAGACTATGAAATTTTATTTTGCAGAAATCTAAGATGCTGTTGAAAATGAATTAATTAAAGTGACGTTGAGTTAATTTTTTATGTGCCATTTTTTGGCTTGACCGTAACCTTGAAACTTGCGCCCATTGTTTTGCTTGGTGTTCTGAGAATTTCACCAGATGGCACTGTTGAACTGTTCAAGCAAGTGCTCACCACTCAGTCACTTCAGCAAAAAGACAGACAAATATATAAATAAAAATGTAAAGTCTACGTGTATTTTTTGTGCTGAATATATGTGGATTTTTTTTTCTCAGAGAAGGATATAAAAATGCTCCACAAAGAAAAAAGAGAGAAAATGCTTGTATTAATCATTTCTATTAAATGTGTAAGGAACAGTTATTGACCTAGAGACAGCCTGAGTGCATTGTCAGCCTTATCGTACCCCCTGCCGCATTCACAGTGCCACTGCACAGAGGACGGATGAAGGCCCTGCTTTAGAGTAATTCGCATATGAATATTCTGATTGAGGTGAGAAGGATAAAGTAACTTTGAGAGGACACACTACAATAAACAAACTGCAAAGTCTTTAGAGGTTAAATTTTACTGACCTTAGGACAACTATTCGTTCATAAATGGGATAAGTTATGACAAAAATGCACAAGCGCTATTTGTATAGATGCACGTGCTGTCAGGGCATGTTTTCAGCAGAATTTGTCGGCTTTTTGGGGAGATGGTGGGTTGTTGGGGTGCAGATTTGAACCGAGCTCAGTCTGTGTGCAGTTTGCATGTTCTCCCTGTGTGTGTCCATAGGTTTCCTGTGAATGCTCTGATTTCCTCACACAGTCCAAAGATACAGTACTGTGCAAAAGTCTTAGGCGTGCAACTTCAATGTGTGTTGAGAAGTACAGGTAGATTCTTATCTACCATCAGGGAGGTTTCTGATTGGTCCCAAATTCATTCTGCAGCCTGAGAATGACCTCAAACCCCCAATCTCAGTCATGCACAACTATGTTGAGCAAAAAGAAGGAATCCTGCAACAGATGGTATGGTCCCCACAGAGCCCTGATCTCAACATGATCAAGTCAGTCTGGGAGGACATACAGAGACAGTCACAGTTTGCAGAAGAACTGTGGCCAGTTCCTCAAAATGTTTAGAAGAACCTACCAACCTCTACCTTAAACTGCATGAAAGTTTGCATAAAAGAATTGATGCTGTTTTAAAGGCAAAGGGTGGTCCCACCAAATATTGATTTGACGGAGGTTTTTTTTTGTCTACTGCACTTTTTAGAAGGTTTATTGATTAATAAGTATTCATGGCATTATTTTTGGAACCATCCTCGCTTTATAGCATTTTTCCCCACAGGTGCCTAAGACTTTTGCACAGTACTGTATATGTGTCTGATCAACTGGTTGCTGTAAGCTGCCCATTGCATGTCCCTGAGCAAATGAGTGAAAGTGTGTAGGGCTACCCTGGGATGGACAGATGCCATATCCAAGGTGTACTGCTCCTTGCCTAACACCCAGGTATAGACTCTGGACCGCAACCCTTCAATCTTGAAAAGGACAAGCAATTAATAAAAATGAAAAACGAGTAACGCTTTTTGATGTTTTACTTGTAGAAGTGTGTGAGTCCCTTTTGTAATTTTTGACTCAGCATTATTTTCATTGCTTACTTTCATCATTATCTGAGGCTAACAGACAGAATAAATTGAAATTAACATTGAATTAGGGATCAAAAACTTGGGGATGTGCTGTGGCATGGATGTATTAGGTTCTTATCAAATGGACATATAATTTCTCAGCTTTGATTGTGATTTGGACCGAATGTGTCCCGTGAGTCAAAGAATGTGTAAATACCATCGTGCTTCTTTTAAACTTCCTGCACTAGGACGTGTTATCTCAACATTCGACAAATAAGACATATCAGGTTTTATACAGTACTGTCATTTATTCAACCGAAAACGCATCAGCGTGTAATTTTAGTGTTTTATCCTGATATTTCCTGAGACATTTCGGGTCAAGTGTTCATTGTGGCAGCAGACCAGCTGCCCCAGAAGCATGCGACCTTCAGGACACATCTCTCAAAGTACATTTTTGTAAAAATTAACACCACCGGAGACAGAGAAAGCAAGCTGTGAAACATCTGCTATTCTTCAGAGCACAGCTGTGAAATCTGATAATTGGTCAACTGTTTTTTTTACGCAAAACGGACACTAATCCCTAGGTTTAAAGTGAGCCGAAACACTATCTCACACTGGTAGTTAGAACAGAACACATTCATTGGGACCCTGCAAAAACTGCTATATGTATATTTTTTTTTCCTCAACCTAAAATCTAAAATCCTAAATTCATAAAACTAAATTGTAAGTTAAATCCAGTTCAAGAAGAGCAATATGAAAACTCTTGTGAGGATATTGTACTGAAAACTAGAGAGATTTACAGTTATATCTGTATATGAGTATATATATTGTGTGTGCGTGTGTGTGAGTGTGTGTGTGTGTGTGTGGTATTTGTATATAGTATATAGCATTTGTATATTTACATGTGTGTATGCATGATTGTGTGTGCCTTATAATGTTCTTGCATGATAATATGCTCCACCTGGAATGCAGTATGATACTTCTAGAATATTCTCAAGATTTTTTTTTTTTTTTTTTTGTGAAGACCTGCTTCCCAATTCTAACCTATTTTTAGTTTTCAAAATTTTATCAGCTTTCCTGCTGCCTTTGTCCGGGTTTTGGATGAGCTTGCTGTTTTCTTCAGGTTTCTTGTCAGTATTACTTACATTTGGAATCCGCTTTAATACTGTCTCCTTGCTTTAGTGTGCAGCTTAATGTAATATCAACACAAAACAGTTTCTCCCCTCGAAAGCGTTCCTCTGGAGTTCTGCCAAAGTTAGCTCATCTATGAATTTTCTCTGTGTTTACTGGCAATTATAATGAGTTTATTAGCTGTGTTTGCCCACAGTAATGCCTATTTGCGAGGGATAGCCACAACCCAATAAACGCTTATTTAATACAAAAGTGCATTTCTATACGTAGCCTCGGCCAAGAAGAAGACAGTTGACCTTCTCCAGCTGCAGAGCTGGAAATGTCTACTTTTTTCTTTGCTGCATCCTAATAGCACTATTCATTTCATCTACAAGTCCAGGACCTTGTCATTTTTGCTTGGCCTCCAGTATTTCTTGCTGGCCCAGCTCCCAAATTGCCTAACTGGGCCAGTCAAGCACATACAGAACACAGCCCATATGTATGCAAATCACCCTACAACATTTACCTCTGTCGTTTGCTTGGAGCGCTGATTCTTTAATGCTGTGCATCCCCTCTGCTCTGGACAGCTGGTGGTAAAACTAGTTACCCACAACAGTCTGACTGCTGGGTCATATTTCTGCCACTCTGTTCTGCCTCAGGCTAAAGACTCACCTCTTTAGATGGCACATTTGACACAAAATAACTGTAGAATCTCCTATATTGTTAAGTAACTGTGCCAAGACTGTAGTCTGTGTTCTATCTATCTATCTATCTATCTATCTATCTATCTATCCACTCTGACATTTGACAGTCGGTGACAACAATTGTAATGTGGCATTAATTTGTTTTTTTCATAATCCATGATCAAAGTTCTTAGTATGAGTGGCATCAAACAAATGTGGTGTAAATTCGGTTATTAAGTTGGGCTTCACAGGTCAATGAGATGCACTTCCAGAAAGGAAAAGGTACACTGGGTGTCTAGATGTCTTCTAAGTGACATAAATGTAACATCTCTGCAGTGACGGGGACACGGCTCGACATGCACCTGGGTACACAACACTTCAGTCTGTCACCAAAGGTGTACGACAGCAGAGAAAAGAGTTCAGAAACACAGATTTAAGTTGTCCTTTGAAACAATGCAGCTTGATATGTTCATTTTTATCTCTTGACATTTCTGCCGTGACTATACAGAATTCACATGCAAGAGGCGTGAGATTGGAGGGTGAACATGAGCTGTCTTGCAAAAATAAAAAGAATAAAACGATTAACTGAAAAATCATAATTAGACAGTCATTCGAGGAGGAGCGATAGTTTAAAACAAGGCTTAAAGCTGCTCAATCCATCCATGCATTATGCATAGTATATGCAGTTACAATATTTTAAAAGTACATAGAGATTATTAAATCAAATTTCAGTATGCTGGCTGTAGTATGTTCCCTACCACATCCCCTGAAGAGTCATTGTTGCAATAGTCCGAGAGCAACTGAGATTTCTGTTTTATTGCTTTTCTGTACTTTTCAATTAATGGAACATGTACATTAATTTTAGTTCAGTTCAAATTATGATTACGTTGCACTCTTCTCAAGAAAGTGATGCAGACCAGTAACCATCGGAACTCATACAGTTTGCACATAAAATGACATTTAAAAAAAGCAGAACAAAAATAAATAAAACATATTAAAAATCAAAATAAAGTGTAATTAATTGACTGTGTTAAAGTGCAGTTTGATTGGCTGCATTAAATTGTACCTTGTGGGCTTTAAAAATATGGATTTATAATTTTTAAAGCTTGTTCAAGCAATATTATACCACATATAATTAACAGGCTAATACTTAACAGTTTTTTTTTTTTTGAGCTTACATTTTTCTCCAGAGCAACGCATAATGTTAAAAAACTTTGAACTATTTACTCATTCATAAACCTGGGTAATTTTACAGGAAAACTTCAAGGTAAAAACATTCATCAAGGGGGTTACAGTGAAAAGCGAACTCAAACCTGAGTCTTTATATTTCAAGGCAACAGTCCTTTTTTTCCTTTCTTTTTTAATGCAGTCAGTCTTCAGGCTCAGTTTAGAAAGCCAAATACGTTCTGCTCATTTTTAATTCAAATTAAGTGGGCAGAGTTATTTAACAAACAGGGGTTTTCTCAAGTGAAAGAAAAAGAAAAATGCTCTTATTTTCTACCTTCCACCCTTTAGACGTAAAAACAGTTTTCAAGGTCTGCCTGTATTATTTAATTTCTTAAACCTTTACTGTGCAGTAGCACTGCATAAGTTGAGGTGCGGTGAGTGAGCTTGACCGCTTCTCACAACCTGACTTGTCAGTTACTTTCTTTCTTTGTTTCACAATTACCATGAATGGTTTTTTCCCCGCAAAAGCGATAGTCAGTGTGGAATTTGTAATACTTACTATGCTGTCTGTGAACAAAAGCTCAGGACATTATATAAGAGGGTGCTTGAGTGCAAAAAATGTAGAATTTAAATTGTTTCTCTTTAAATTATATCTGAATATTTTCCACCTTCTTCTCAGGAACATTTATCATGCTGTATATGGTTGTACCAAATGTTTGTTACCTGCTTATTTTTTCTCCTTATATAAGTGTATATAAATGAAAACAATACCCAAAATGCTTAATTAATCCCCAAAATATACTAATATATCCCAATATATCCCATCCAAATGCCAACATAGCACTTAACGCAAAAGAGTAACCGTCACTGTTGAAGAGCAATTGGCTCTGAGGCTCATGGAAACCTCAGACCAAGAGCTTTCATTAGATGCCAGACTGTGTCAATTAGATCTGACACCCAAGTGCCCTCCTCTGAAGGCCCGCAGGCCATTCCAACAGATTCTCCCGTGTTTAATTGTTTTAGCACCAGGCATGTGGGATGTCGGAGCGTGACCCGGCATCGACATTGATCATGTCTGAGGGAGCAGTGAGCTCAGAACGCTCGTGGAAACCGACTTGGTGCAACCTAGGTCATCTGTGCAGGCTGTGACTTGGGCAGAGAAAAAAGAAAGAAAGCGAGAGAGAGCAAGAAAGAAAGAAAGAAAGGAGGAAAAAACGTCCGTGTTGCTACTTCCAGTCCTCTAACTAGAAATCAAGAGAACTGTTATAAATGGCCGTCATGTTGCCTGTAGAAGGTGCTGTCACTCTACAGGAGGTTAAATCGAGCCTTTATGCAGAGCCATGGACTGCATGCAGATGAAAAGCCGAATCTAGAAATGAGTGAAGATGTTTTTTTGTGTATGTGTGTGTGTGCTGTTGATTTATTTATGAAGCTGCTGTGTATCTGAGAACTTTTGGTAATCATTTCAAATTATGTATGTGCTGACAGCACTCTGATGAAGATGCCCTTGAAAAGTATCAGTGCAGCTTGACATTTTGTTTACACCCCCAAAAGAGAAGTGGTGGGGGAGTGTTAAAAATTAAGACTTTGGCAGCTGTGATTACATATAAGTGTTGTAATGGCATTGCGGAACTCACCTGTATACTATCTTGCGCTTTCTCTTTTTCTGTCATGTTTATTTATCAATAATAATTGCATTTTATTATTTTAATTAGAAAAATAAAATATTAAAAAAAAAAAATATATATATATATATATATATATATATATAAAGATGCATGGTATATCTCAGATGCATGGTTTGAATTTGGTTCAGTCTGTGGAGTCTATATGTTTTCCTCAGGTCCCTGTACATCTTTTCTGATTTTCTCCTACAATCTAATGATATGCTTCAGGCAATTCCAAATTGTTCTTGATGTATGACAAAGTGTGTGTGTGTGTGTGTGTGTGTGTGTGTGTGTGTGTGTGTGTGTGTGTGTGTGTGTGTGTGTGTGTGTATGGCCNCCAAATTGTTCTTGATGTATGACAAAGTGTGTGTGTGTGTGTGTGTGTGTGTGTGTGTGTGTGTGTGTGTGTGTATGGCCCAGGCTGTAGGACAAAGACTGGATGTCAGGAATGAATGGACAGGAAAATGCAATTTATAGTACTGCAGAATGTTTACTAGTGCCTTAGTTATACTTTAGACAAAGTAGATGTGCTGAGTATGCAACTCTCTTCTTTCGAGGCCAAAATAACATCAGTAGCCTCTCATGTGCCTTCCTTTGCATCTGCACAAATGAGCAATTGTTTCGACTGCAATAAAACCTACAAGTTTGCCAGACTGTGTTTACACCACACTTTCTTACCCAGAAATACACAGCGCACCATCCAACGAACTATGTGTTGGTGTGTACAGTTTCTTCTAACTCCCAGGCAATATCCTTGTCATATAGCAAAACCATGAGTTTAGTCCGCAAGGACCCGGTGTACACAAGCTGCTGGCCTGAAGCACTTTGCTGTCACTCTCGCACTGCGCCTGTAGCAGTGAGCCGCTCTCACTAGCCGTGGCTAAGGATTGGTCATTATGAGCAAAAATATACAGCAAAGACAGAAAAAAAAGAAAAGAAAAAACTGATAATCACTCACACTTCTAACCTTTCATGTGGCTTTTCTGTCTTCACACTGAATACATGAATATGAAACACAATTACAGTGAGATGTTTCACTACTGTCCATTTTTATATGTGGGTTTATTATTTTTTATTTCTCAAACCCAGCATTTTAGGCAAGTATAAGTATTGGCAGGTATTTATTATTGGTCAGATGCTTACTGTTGCATTTATTGTGCTTTGATAAATGACTTTTGAATGTGAGGTCTCACTGTAAGCCTTTTTTGTAGAAAAAAATGAGGTTATTTCAGGAATATATGTCTAAAAGTCAAAAATACTTGTGTGCATTTCTCAACATTTCTATTGAATTTCTCTTACACTGTATAAGAGATTTGTCAGCACTTGACAAATATATTATTCTGTTTATCAGATTGTATTCCTTTTGATAAACACATACCACATATGTCTGGTCTTGGAATATTCCAAACCATAAAAAGCACAATCAAAATGATTTTTTTTTTCTTTTTTTTAAGTTTTATATTAATGTGATTATTGTGTGTAGAACCACTTTTGCTGATTGTCGCAGTCTGGTCCTCTACTTACCTGAAATATTGCAATGCTGGTAGAAGTCTACACAAAGACCCAAAGGATATAGCAAAAGCTAATCTTTTTAGATTAAAATGCTGAGAAAAGCAGCATGGTAGCTGGCAATAACACTTGTGCTTTACTTAACTACCACTATAAAATTAACTGCAGTAATAAAATACACACTGTGAAAGTATGTTTCTAATGACACCTAAGGACCCGTAGGCTGTTACATTGTAAAATATTATTGAAGCCATGCAGCAGAGTGAATCCTTAATTTTTGGCGGTAGTTTGATTATTGGCCTGTATTTATGCACTGAAAATTGTAATACAACAGGAAAAAAGCATAGTAAAGCTCAGTTAAATTTTTGATGTTTCCCCTTTATTTTGTATCACAGCTCAGCAGACTTTCACTCCATGTACTGGGACAGCAGGTAGCAAAGCAGTTAGAGTCGCTGCCTTGTAATCCTTGGACTTGGGTTTCAAATCCTGCACCTGTTGTAATACCTATGTGCGGGGTGTTTAATCTGAATTGTGCCAGCAGAAGAAAATCAGCCACCTGTGTAAATAAAAACATGACAGCTAAATGGATAAATAACATTACTTTTAGAAAGGAAATTGAGTCAGAAATGCTATAGTGCTTTTGTAGTGTTATTAAACCACAGAACCTTCTAAAAAACATATCGGAACAAAAGTTTACAACATTCCAAATGACTTGAAGCAAAAGACATGAACTCTTTGGAATAAGGAAAAACTTTGCTGGCTCCCATGTTAGCATCTAAATCAAGTACCTGGCTTACCTTACAAGAGGACATGATTTTGGGAGTTCTCTGTAAGCTTTATTCCTGATCTCTTTAGGCTGTGTGTGGTAGAGAAGGGGAACTAGAGCAGTAGACAGACACTTGGACTCGCAAATTCTCCAGTGTTCACTACCTCTCCACCGTTTTTCTTCAAGTTGGAAATCTCTTCTCAGTGTCAAGCAAGGGCTTAAACAGGAGAGTCATCTCACATGTGTTTGTTGGGTGTAACCAAGTTTATGTGCTAGGTGTGTATGTTAGGACAGCAGAGTGACCAGCACGGTTACTGTTTGTGCGTGCGTGTGTGTGCGTGTGTGTGCGTGTGTGTGCGTGTGTGTGCGTGTGTGTGCGTGTGTGTGCGTGTGTGTTATGTCACCACTGCATGCCACTGCATCCTTCCTTCCATCCATTTT
Organism: Arapaima gigas; assembly: GCA_900497675.1. NCBI lineage: Eukaryota > Metazoa > Chordata > Actinopteri > Osteoglossiformes > Osteoglossidae > Arapaima > Arapaima gigas. The sequence continues at coordinate 263,772 of UFQX01000137.1, forward strand.
CAAGCAAATAATCGCAGGTCAGAACAAAACATTCTCCAAATCATTCTGGAGGGTCCATGAGTGTACTAGGGCCAAATATAATCTCTCCCTGGCACCTTATTCCAGTATGATGTACCATAGAGACCTTGTGTGGGAGAGGCACAGCAGGCATTCCAGCTCTGCACCTGAAACACGTTAACTGGTTTCCTCTCAATTTGAAGAAGTCGTTGGACTGTGCTCCAAAGGCCTTCCTCACAGCTGAAGCCATGTGCCCTGCACAGGAATAGACAATGAGATGATACATATTATTGTCAGAAATTGTTATCTTCACTAAACAACTTTGACTTAATGCTGAGAATGTGGGCGTAACCCTCACTCTGTCGATACAGAAAGTAAATTACAAGCGAAAGAAACCCCCAGCACCCTTTACCTCTACAGTATCTCATGCAGAATACACCAGCCTTCCCTGTAGTAATATCTTGAAGGCTTCTTAGCTATGACATTCAGTTCAATTCAAAATGTTTTTGCTGAGTGTTCTCAACAGTGCGATGCACAGCAATTGCACACAAGTGACACAGAATGAAAAAAGAGGTGAAACAGGTGTTAATAGTATGCAAACATTAAACAAGTAAGTCAACTACAAGAGAAGAAAGCAAAAAAAAAAACTCTCAACCATGAGGAAACAAATAAAAATAATTCCAGGGGTCCAAGTACTAGTAGCTCTACCCCTGTCTTGAGCATTCTAGTGTGTCATACTGAGCCTGCATAGTGTCAACTGTAGTGTGGAGGTAGTGTAGATCTGTGATAGATCTGTTATGCCTGATTGGGGTTTCTTGTGCACAAATACGATGATGTGTGTGTGTGTGTGTGTGTGTGTGTGTGTGTGTGTGTGTGTGTGTGTGTGTGTGTGTGAGAGCGAGAAAGAAAGGGAGAGGGAGAGAGAGAGACAGGAGTAGTTTGAGGGAAACATGAGTGTTTGCAATACTTGGAGTTGAGTAATGGNTGTGTGTGTGTGTGTGTGTGTGTGTGTGTGAGGGAGAGCGAGAAAGAAAGGGAGAGGGAGAGAGAGAGACAGGAGTAGTTTGAGGGAAACATGAGTGTTTGCAATACTTGGAGTTGAGTAATGGTTTTGAAAACACACACCCTGATTCTCTGAATCCTACATTTGCACTGACTAGTGTCTGAGAGAAAGGGAGGGATGGCAAACAGATAGGATCATTAGACTACAGAAATGCAAAATTAAAGAAATGAGACTGTATTATTTTTGATTTATGATACATGTTCTAGTATTGCTTTCTTTCCACTGTGTGCCTATGAACCGTATTTTGCAAACAATGCATTTGTAGGTCTACCATTATTCTTTTAATGGGGCATTAGAAGAGGTGCATGTATATGTGCCATTAATGTTTAATATTGTCTGTGGTTATGCACTCTGGGCATGGATCCACAAGAAAATCTCAGCCAATGACGTAGCATGGCAGTTACCCTTTATATGTCTTATGATTTCTCTAACATCATCAGTGTCATCCAAAGAGCCCTGCACAAGTACATGGAAGCAATTGCATTAAGCATGTGCAATTTATTGGTTTTCATGAAAGCTGCAGTTCCCACATGTATATTTATAGCTGTCTGGAGACGACTCTGCAATCATTTGTCATGATACTTGACTAAGAAGAACATCATGCTCTCCATTAAAGGGAACATATACAGTGCATCTTCAGCATTTGGAAAGCAAAGTCAAAGCAAGGCCCTGAATCAGAGTGTTAATGAGTGTGTTCCCCTGTTTGCAAGCAGAATGCCTTCCTGGGAATTTGCTTGTAAGATGAAATCTCATAAGCTGGACATATAACTACTATTAACTTCAATGGGAAAAAATTTTAAACATTCCTTGGACCCCAAAGTAAGCCCTGTGTTTGCTCAAATAATACCAAAACTCATCGAAATGGAGATAAATGATATCATTGATATGAAAAAAAACAGGCTTGTCCTTTTATTAATAATATAAAGCAAACTATTAATAATACGTGCACTACAGATAGTGAGATGAATTCAAAGATCACACACAGTAATCTTCGAGCACAACCTGAAACAAAGGTGCAGAGGTAGTAAACGGCACACAAGAACGGATGGTTGCACCGCCGGTGAACCTGCTGTGGCTGTTGTGTCCTTGTGGTCACCCACAACAAATAATAACAAAGTTTCAGAGTCACGGTATACATTACATTAAAATAATTATAGTTCTATTAAACAAATTAATTTGCATTTTATTATTGGCAAAAAATAGGACTTAAATTATGGCCTTTCACACAAAAGCTCTATAAATGAAGATACAATCAATTGAACTAGTGTTTAAAATATTTGACTTTGAATGTCCCACCACTGTCAGCCGTCGTCCCGCGTTAGTTCACATTCTATTATTGGAAACACAGTGGCTGCTGAGTGAGATAACATTGCGCTTTTTACCAAAGGTGGGGAAATTGAAAGTTAGGAGTTAACAAAAGCCCAGACACTTTCTCAGAAATATGTAATATTACACACATAATAAAAAATTTCCTTGAACAGTCTGACATATTACTGAAATAACATCAGGAAATGAATAGTTAAAAAGGCCGTTTTTCATTTCTGTTGGAAAGAGGAAAGGGTTGCCTGGTAGTTAGAACCTGAATAACCCATTGCAGTTGATGGATCTATTCATGCAATGCCGTGTAGTAAAAACATTACTTTTATGCATATTTTAAAAACTGTGTGCATTATTGTTTCTGAGTATGAATAAATAATACAAGTCATAAGTGATAAGGTGACGTTCTCATCGAAATAGTGAATGGAAGTTGGAAGCAAGTGCGCGTGTGCCGCTGTCATAAAACTTTCACTAAAATCATAATCTAATCAGAAGGTCCTATGCCAAAAGAAGTAAAGAAGTAAAAATACAACCTATTGTCATCAAAACATGTTATTGACATAATAAATAGAAAAGGCTTATGTCTTAAATTACAGTCTGATTTCTCCCATTTAAGGCCAAAGTGATGATTATTGCTATTATTACAACAATTATTTAAATGTCTAAAAATACAAATAAAAAAACACTTTCTGAAAGATAAAAAAAGTTAGGGAACACAGAAAAGGCCATACTGGTTTGCTATTTTCCTAAGAAAATAAGCCTTAGATTTGGTATACAGGAATACTTTGGGTAGCGCTGTTGATGTGTTCCTGAAAAATGGAGTAATGAAACAACATTATAAAACATCATTAACTTAGTATATTGCATAAATTGAGGTTACACATGCACAGCATTATACAAGACACATTAGTTATACCTTCAAAAGGATGGCAGAAAACAAGCTATTTTTTTGGTTAACAAATATAAAATTACAGAAAAGATTTTTGTGTGTTAAATCATAATATTTTTCTCAAAGGGCTAAAATAAAAGAGTGGTATTGTGGAAAAAAAATACCCTTGAAAAGGTAACACTAATCCAGGTATTATTATAGTTGTCACGCCCACTGGTTCAGACTCCGCCCCCTCCTGATTTCCCTGCACCTGTTCCCGTTTTCTACCCCATAAGTACCTGTATGTTAGAAGCGACCAGTGCAAAGTGCAAAGTATTGCCATGTTCTTTCCATGCGTACTGAGCGTTCATTCTGTTTGCTACTCCGGTTGCCGACCTGTTTTGTATTGCGGCTATCGTCTGTGCTTTATCCTTGTTGGCTTTGTCGCTTGTTTTGGACTGATTCCTAGTTTTGACCCACACTTGTCTGGTGACTAATACTTTGGAACAACCGCTAACAATAAACAAGATTCTTCGTTTGACATCTGCACACGTCGGCGCTCTGACTGCAACGTTTCAATAGTTGGCCGTAACGTCCCGGCAATAACTAGTCTGGTCAGTCTTATTCTTGCCGCTGTACTATTAAGATAACCTTTGCAGGCCATGTATGTACAGGTTTGTCCAAGATATGATTGAAGTTTAAAACTGGATTTATGAACTTGATGAACTAATGACTGAAAATGAAACATTGTGAGTGGAAATTTTACATGTACAAAACACATCAGAACTGTGCTCTGAATAAATTCATAGAGTTCAAGAAAAATCTTTGGACGGCATGTGTTAAATCTCAAGAAATCATACTTTTTCAGTACTCTGTGGACCAAAGGACACTGAAATAAAAGGAACAACTTCAGTACTTGGATATATTTTCTTATCATGTTCTGCAGCCTCAATGTGAATTGTGGTAGCTATGAAAACGAGGAAATTCACAAGAAAAGGAATGAGACAAATTCCATATGAGCAATACAGGGTCAGCGCAGTTTAGAACTTATTTGGGAAGTAGATGGCAGTAAGAACAGCAGAATATACCCTGGATGGGACACCAGTACATTGCAGGGTAACCGCAAAAGATACTACAAGCAATTCCAAGTTCCCCTTCCGCTTGATACACGGGTAGACTGGTGTGTGGAAGAAAACAAAAAGGACCAGCGAGGAAACTCGCAAGAACATGCAAAGTGCACGGGGGATCAAACCTACACTCCATCACCCAGCCCAGGCGTTTTGAAGCACCCGCCCTTCCTGTTACACCAACACTATGGAGCAGCTATCAAGTCACTAGTTGTATCACATAGGTGTGTAGGAAGGAAACGCTTCCTGTGTAACAATTTCTAGAAGGACTTCTTATTGTCAGTGGCTTCTCCTGTTACAAAGCTTCCATTTTTTATGCTTAAAGACAAACATACTCACTTCCCAACTAATGAATGAACTAATGAACTAATTTGCATGCAGCGCTGTCGACTCCTCCTTACAAGAACAGACATTTCTAAATATCACGATATATTTAGAATTTAAGAAGAATGACATAAATGAATACGACATAGACTACAACGTTTACATTTTATATTTTTTTTACGTTTTGTTTCCTTGCTTGCACCTAATATAGACATATCTGGAATAAAGTGTGCCCCCCCACTAGGGAATTTACTTAATTGAATGTCTTTGTAAGGGCTTCTGTTAAAAAAAAAAAAAAATCCCTTTGTGACCCCCTATTATTAATTATCTCCCAGTGCTATATGTCCTAGTTTTATAATTACTGGTCCTTCCAAATATATTACACTTGTTGGATATGATAAAATATATACTATAAAATGAAACATGGTTGAAAAAAGGTACATTTAAATATCTACCTGTTCTTTCTGGGTTTTCAAACATAACTTTTTATTAGCACACTCATACTTTACAAACCATTTACAGTTCCATGTGGCTTTTTTATTAATTTTATTCTGACAAAGTCTGAAAGCAAATTTTTATCATCTCCTTCAAAACTTTATGTAAAAGAATGCAGTTCTGGATCTAAAGTACAACTTCTGTTTTTTTTTTTTTTTGATATACTGCTATTCAAGGGTCACAACATGCAAAAAGCAACAACATTTCCTTGTTTCCAACATTAATACTTAAAAATTTACAGTATATTTGAGAATCAAGAGTCAAGAGCAGTTTACTGTCACACATCCTTAAACAACAGGTATACAAAGGAGCACAAATGAAGAACAGGGAGAAGAACATGTAGAGATGAATAATAAAAAAGTAAGACAAACACACACACACACACACAAAAGTATAAGATAAAATATACAGATATACTCACGCGGTGGATGATGTATGGTGGTGTATTTCGCTAAGAACATTAGCTAAAATTTCTACAAACCATTCCACCCTTCCAGCCACAAAGAAGCTGCAGGAATTTTATTCCTGCCTTAGTTTTTCTGAGAGATGAAACTTTTTATATATACACACCCGCACACACACACACACACACACACACACACACACACACACACACACACACACACACACACACACACAGCAGGCATCAAAGCAATGTGATATATTGTGGAAAACCCTGAACACAGCAGAATGTGTTCAGAATTCTGCTTTTTTTTTTAAATTTCTGAAACAATTTTCAAACGCACACAGACTGTATTTAGAAAAGACATTAAGAAGTTAAGAACGCAGAAAAGTTTCCGAGCTCAATCTGTATTCTGCAACAAGAACCACTTTCTGCTGACATTCACACAACCTTGACAACATATTATTCCATGAAAATGTACTATTAATGCAAAGAAGAAATACAGTACCTCAGTGTGAAAAGAACAAGAAAAAAAAAAACATCATGACAATCCTGGCAGTTTCTGACATTCACCACAAAATGTCATAAAGCGAAATGTGAGAGAAATTGATGTCATGCTATCCCTTGCTTTGTAAGAGGTTATAACTGTTATGACAACTCAAGCCCTGATATGGCAATGCTGTTATGCAGATAGACTCAAGGCAATTATGTGAACATTTTCTGATGACTTGTCACGAAGAAGGTACATGCCAGCACAAGCGTACATGTAATTATGATTTGCCAGACAGGAAAATGAGCACCTGTTGCTGATTTGTGGCCAATAAACACCTCATACAGCCTCACTGTTTCTATTCTGATGTCACGAGGGACTGAGAAATCATTTGCAGTTGGCCAACCGAACTCTGGCGTCTTCAGAAACTTGAAATACGTACATATTTGACAGTGGTTTTAAAAATCAATTAAAAGGTAAAGAAAAAGTTTAAATGGTATTAAATAAACAGTCACGAGGACTAAGCGGTTAATGATGATGGATGGATGGATGGATGGATGGATGGATGGATGGAGGGTTTGATGGATTATGATTTAACTTGTAATAATTAGCTTTAAAAATGTATGGAAGCCTGGAAAAAGTTTATCTCTGGTCTGGAGAAAAAAGCCACCTAGAGTTAAAATATCCCCTAAAGTATGATATAGGGCATTGAGTAATTGAAAAAAAAATAATAAAAGGTAAAAAGTAAAAATAAAAGCACATTTTCTTAACAGCAGCAATGGAAAACCTCGCTTTGTTTTCTTCTGCCTTCCAGCTACATTTGCTGACAAACATTAAAGAAGAGATTGTCTTCCTAATCTTAATTCCCTGGGGAAGAATATAGCCATTTAGTACCAGTCTTACTTGTAAAAACATTCAATTTAATAATTCCATTTTTTTCCTCAATAGATACTTTTTCCTGGGGCTTGTTCCATGATTAAACTCCAAAACCTTTAATGCCTTCTAATTTGTTAGAGAATACTGTTAAAAAAAAGTCTCAGAAACTTGTGTCAGATAAATTCGGTACCCTGATTAATGGCCATGCGTTCTTGAGGCTAAATTCAACATGGAGTCGGGAGTAAACCTGCTTCATGTTTTTCGACAGCTTAACATATCAAACATTTATTACAATTTTGAATAATTAAATGCTGTGACTTGTGACATGTTTGCTAAGGGTTGAATCCGGACTTGTAGATTTTTAATTACCATTTTCCTCTCACAATCCAGCGATATTCACGGATAAAGGAGACGGGAAATCAGTCTCATACCACCCCTTACCAAGCTGTCATGAACCAAATTCAAATTCTCTTGAAGGCCATTACACACCTAAGTCACACACGAATGTCGAGAAGCACAAAGCCACTAAACTTCAAATACAATAAGGGGAACTTAAGAATACTAAAAAGGCAAAAATGTATAAATAAACTAATAACAGCTTGCTGCTGCATATTTTAGCCTGCATTTACTAGTTTTTAACTTGCATTTGTTTTTTTTTGTTTCTTTTTTTAATATCAGAACCTTTCAGAAAACTAACATCGTTGGATTGCTAAGCGCTCAGTTCCGAGCAAAATATTTAATTTTCCAAGTCTGTCTAGGAAGCACAGACACAAGGTGAGACAGGGTGCACTAAGTTACGGCAGATAACTAAAGAAGATACATAAGCTATACAGCCACAACACGTACATGCAAACACGCACACATACATGAATAGACTTACCCTGAATTGTAAGTTGCTAAAGAAAGTGTAACATTGTAAATCACCTGACAAAAAATAAATAATAGTGACAGCAACAGTAAGTACACGGTAATGGTGCAGTTTTTTGCTTGTTTTGTGTGCCTGTTATTAGCGCCACATATTTTTGTAAAATATAATCCCCTTAAATATGTTGGCTAGCTATCCATCCATCCATCCATACATCCATCCATTATCCTGAGGAGGCGTATGGCAGTCCAGAACCTATCCTGTAAGCAGAGGGCCCTAGGCTAAAGAACTGTCCCAGAATAGGACCCCAACTCATCACAGGGTGACCACTTACCCTTGTTGCATACACAAGCACACATTATGCACAACTGAGAGTGACCAAACATGTAGGTTACTGACATTGTAATTTATTTTTCTTGTCAAGGTTGAAATATAAATATAGATTAATGAAAGAGGTTATGAGTATGAGAGGGATGTGGTACTTGTAAGAAATCAGCAGGTCTTAGGAGTCAAACCAGTCCCCTAATTACCACTGCAGGGGTTCACAGAAAATATGTGCATTTTTTTTTTGCTTTAGTTTAGGGTTTTGGGGTTCAAAAAGTCATTCCGTATTTCAACTGACCCAGGTTAGAAAAACAGCCTGAAAAACATACAAATATGCAAATAAATAGATAGATAAATAAAACGAGCTGCATTTTACATAAAACTGCATTTTCAGCCTTTTTCAGCTTTAGCACTGTAACTGATATAAACTCGAAATGTATCGCTAATTCAGAGATCACATGGAAACCGACTTCCACGAATTGTCATCGTTGAATCAGAGTGTTGGCAAATGCAGTGAAGTTTTTAATGTGCTAAAGCAATGTGTTGCTAAACTGGGTGAAGCTCCTAAACACGGAAGGCTTTGCACTACAAATAACATCCCCCGACACTCTGAAAAAAGCCTGTGGCCAGGATGTAGAGGACTCTTGTCAAAATTTACATGTGGGTGACTGATGTGACACCTCAAGTCCCATGGCAACAACCAACAAAGGAGGAATATGTAGGCAGTGAGCAGCTGAATACATCAGCAGGCCGGTGGTGATCAAACAGGGAGTAGGAATTCCACTGCTGTCCATTTTCTGGTTTTCCCATTTTCTTACATACACTGATGTGTGGACAGCTGTGATTCTTTTGGTTTTAATGTTAGAAAGTTTTGCCATTATAAATACCATCTGTGATAATGTGGCCTTAAGTAATCTACTTACTTACTTGCGTTACTATGATTCATCTGTGTTTTTTCAAACTTCATTGCGAATTCTTTGATTCCAAGTGAAGCGTTTAAATGCCTAAAAGCCTTCACATTCTGACATACGCTAGTCTGCCACTGTACTGCTTTACTACTTTTGTCAACTGGGTGAGCAGCTAAACAAGAGTGTTAAACAAAGTACAAGCCCTGGAAACATAGCGGGAAACATACTGAACACAACAGTGAAAGCACACCAGGCAGTCTCCTGCAGGCACTACAGCTGTCTGGGATGTCAAAGTACTGAAGTTCTGAAACCCCCAAATTCTGGAAAAAAAACTTCTCCCAGTGCACTTACTCTATGCAGGTCAAGGCTGCTCTGTACAAGAAAACAAGCAAAATTTGTCCTCAAATAAATGAAGACTTACAATATTTATTTATCTGTTTGTTTGCTTGCTTATTTATTTATCAAATAATATTCCTCTCAGTAAGTGTTAGATAGAACAAAAAAAATTGATTTTCTTATTTCTGGATCAATTTTCTTACACTCAAAATGTAAAAAGTCCAGAAAATGGTCATCTGTCTGCTGCAATAATTTATTCATGATGTCTGTCAGTTCATGACAAAAACAGGAATGATATGCTTCTGGGATTATGGGCATCGTAATTATTGAGGTCTAATTGTGTTTTGTTTGCTTGTTTGTCTGTCTGTTTGTTTGTTTGTTTGTTTAAGATCACACACTGTTTCTTTGCGTGACTGTCATTGCTAACTGGTATCACCAAATTTTCACTGGGAAAAATCCGCTTGTTGTTTACAGTGACAATAACTGTGGGTGGTTAGCTGTTTAATCTTTGGGTGGACCAGGCTGCACTTGCATTGTATAAGAAAAAAAGGGTCAAAGGACAGAAAATCATGTTTGCGAGTAAAAGGAACTTTGTTTCAATTAAATAGAAAGACCGTGAAAAATGTTCTGAAAACCCAAAAAGTTCTGTCCTTTTTACACGGAGTTATTTCCTTTCCCAAAGGGAGAATAAGCCATCCGCGATACTTCGGCAGTCAAAATCATCACATCTATCTGTCTGTCTGTCAAATAAATAAAATACGACAGATTATTTCTGGTGACTCACTAAAACCAACAGGTTGTGTGTATAGTCGTGTCAGAGACTGCAAGGTGGGTGACAGTGCAGTCAGATGTAGCACAATAATAACCACTACAGATCCTTGCATTCACCCCCTATCCCCTCTTCTGGATGTCCTTTCCTCCCCTTTCTTTCGCTGCTCATTATGTTAGCCTACTGAAAAGTCATTGTTTGTATATGTTTACAACGAACAGGCATATAATTATAATTTTAAGCAAAAATGTAAGATGTTCAAGGACACCCATCAGTTAACACCAGCCAGTATGAATGTAAAGATCTGTGTATAGAACTTATTCTAGTGATCTGTCAGAGTTCTGTTCGGTGAATTATATATTCAACCTCACTTGACAGGTCGGGCCCTTGCAGGGTGGAGCTGACTGTATCCCATCTACATGCAGCACTTCAAACAGCCTGGTTTAAAATTCAATTTCTCACCAGCATAATTACTTCTTGTGAGTCATTTACCAGTCCTCTGAAGGTTGAGATAATGTGTTGTAATGTAATTGTTTTGGTGGATTTGCATTGCACCGGAAGATATTTTTGGACATTTGAATTACAGCTTTGAGGAATGAATAGAATACTAATGTGTAGGAAGTTGTAGTGCAGAGGATCTTCTTATATAATCTTCTTTCTTGGTGCTCCAGCTAACAAATGTTCCTTTCCATTCACTGTGCTACTATATACTTTTCAGCACTAAATGGATGACTGACATCAGCATCAGTTCCATATTTAAGATTTAGAGGTAGCCATGGTAACCCTTTTGGATAGTTAGAAATATTCTGTCCAGCCCAGGTTAAACAATACCTCAAGATCAGAATGTCAAACGTAATAGATTTGCGGCTGCATCTTTTAAAATATTTGTATTTTGCACCTACGTGTGTTAATTCTTCACGTGTATGTCCACGTGAACATTTGACTGATTTTAATGGGAATACTTTGCTGAGGACATTCCTCATTTTGTTTGAGTGCTTCGTGCATGTGAGGTCTGTACGACTGAATGCGAAGCATCGTTTTTCTCTGTAGTTTCTGTGAGCCTCATCTATTTCTGCCTCAGCCTATTTCATAGATGCAACATGTCAGTGACTGATGTTTTCATCTTAATCCCAGGCTTCAGTGCTATCAGATGGTTTGTGATGTGTACAAAGCCACAGTCCATCTTTAAAATGTTCCATTCATAACATTGTACGAAGCTGATTGCTGTCTGAAAGCAGGCTATACCCCTGTTATCATGACCGTACGCCTTGTTATGGTTTGTCCTCAATCCCTTTCTGCACAGCTTGTGTATCAACAACTGTCAAAAGCCTTATCCCTATTACTACACATTCTAGGATTGCTGACAATGCTGCAATACTGTCTCCCTGAGGTAAAATGACCTCCTTTGTTCCCTATCGGAATTGAATCTCTTGCCTGGTGTGAAGTGCTCAAGTACCAACCATTTAAAACCTTACAGGAAAAAAAAAAGTTCAAACCACCATAAACCAGTTAAATTCTAAACCGTGCATGATTCAGAATTGTTCTATAATGTCATTAAACATTATTGACCAGTAAAAAAAATGTTGGTATAATTACACAATAAATGTGAACTTCACACGCGCTCCAGTGTGCAAAAGTTTTGGGAAAAGGGACAAAAAAAAAAAATCCATAATCACATAATCACTCTGGAAACTTGGATCAAGCTCTTTTGTTTTGAATATCGAGGGAGGGAATTTGAAATCACAAATGATCAAATCCTCAAACACTTATTGACCTCCTTTTTCCGGACATATGAAGTCTCCCATAAGTGAGAGCTCCAATAAGCCGATTACTTGCTGCAGTCTGCCTTACTAGAACAAAACTTACCCGCGGCAATTCATCAATGAAGACATTATTCCGTTTTATTATATTCTGATGCTAATGAAGCAATCAGTTAAAATTTAGTTGACAAACTGTTCTTCTTAAAGACAATTAAAATAGGGGAAATTAAAGAACACCGACATCTGTGACATGACTTTACGTTGCATTTTAACATTATTCTGAAAGTGTGTTTTTCAGGACCTGGTATTTGTTTTAGATGTATATGGCCCGCTGTTGCAGTGCCTGCTTTCATTCATTTCTTCCTTTACCTTTTTTATATTGTTATACTTTTGGGAGCAAGACTATGTTATTTTTACAACACACACACACACACACACACACACACACACACGCACGCATACATATACAGCTTGTGTGTGTGTTTGTGTGTGTGTGTGTGTGTGTGTATATATATATATATATATATATATATATGCATTATGTGGTTGCATAATTTTGCATCGATTTTACATTTATATATATGAACATATTTAATATTTTAGAAAACTTCTTGATATGAATATCACCATCTTGAACACAAGAACAGAGAAACGGTTGCCTTCTTCACTCTCATTTTGTACATATGCAGCAATGTTGAACTGCCATGAATGAGACCTTATTAAGCTTTTCATATCCAGTCTCTGCAATTAACTTGTTCAGACCAAGTCCTTCTGCTGTGTGAGAACTGAACAGCTTCACAGTTTTCAGTTTTCAGTGAAAGACTGCAGATATTTTTACATTCTCTCTAGTGAAGCTGTTTACGTCACACACTGGGCACAAAGCAGCTGAATAGGTTGCTAGTTTGCATCACACACCCTTTGAGAACTGTCAGGCAGACCCCGTGATGATGTATATTGTCAGCGCTTCCACTTTTGTCTTTTTTATGAGAAAAAAAAATATAAATTAAAATGAATAAATACAATTTGAAAAGTTTGCAGAAAGTCACCATATCAAGTGTACTGATTTGCAGCTCAAAGCTGTGTTGAATAATCCTGAATAATAAACTCAAGAGGTTACCTCTTTCTTTCTAGTTCTCCCTTAACTGTAAGTTGATTTTTTAACTGAATGACTGACAAGTACTGAATAACAGCCTTCATTCTTTTCTTCTGTTAGTACTATGAATAATCACTCTCAAATATATAATCTGTCATTTTTTAGTACATTATTTAGTTCATTATTTTTCTCTCCAAAATGTCTTCCTTAGAGATAACAGAGCTACGTAAAATAAGTGCAAATTATGATGATAATGGCTGCGGTGATTATTATTATTATTATTATTATTATTATTATTATACACATGTACCTTTGTATGCATGCACATGTGAAATGTGACTCAGATTAAAGTATATCCTGATTTTTAAATTAGTTTTGTTCCATCAAATGTGAAAAAATCACAGGAGGCCTTATCCAGCTCTAAAACATGAGCACACTTGTTTGAATCATATTACGAGATTACTTTAATCTCCTGTATTTATGTTTTTAAAGCTATTGTTATTGTTGATATGTGTAGAATGAAAAATGTGTGGAAAAATAAGGGAAAGGCCACTGGTAAGCTGGAACAGAAGGAGCATGCAGTCTTTTGCCAGTCCTGTGCTTGATTTCCTGCTTTGTACAAAGGGCACAAAGGGAATAGCTTGCACTTTCATTGAGTTTTTGTGAACGGGAGATCTCATTTGGCTAGAATATCACAGCAGACCTCTTAGCCCCAGGAAAATGAATAAGTCAGCCCTCAGGCAACTGTGAACCTGTTTCATGACAATGTGAAGACTACACTGATGACTTGACAGTTTGAAAATCAGCTGTGTCGAATAAGGCTTGCATATTAAGGTTAAGCATCATTAAAGCATTTTGGAAAGTCTGCACACAGTCTTGTCACTGACATCAAGTTCCAGTGATTTTTAGTGGCAAAAATTCAGAACTTGTGTTGTCTGGAGGGTGCTAGAACACGGCCTCTGTCAGCTAATACAAACCTTTGATGCCTTGCCCTCACCTTTTGGTGCATCCAGTCACCGTGGAGCTCAGCCTGTTACTGCCTGGCAGGTCATGAAGCCTCTAGACCAGTCTGCTAAGTTCTCAGCATGGAACCTTTCTTCTTCCTGGATTCCGGATTTTTCCTTTTGGTGAGCACTACAGTTTTCCCTGGCAACCTGTGAACCTTCTTTAATGGCTATGTTCCATCAGAATCATGCTAAGGGAGATTTCTCTTGTTGCTATCAAGATGCAGTAAATGCTCACGAGGATTCAGTCTTATAACAAATCAGAACTTTGCTCAAATGTCCATGTAGTGCATCTTATCCCTGTTCTGTGATAGATAATGTGCCTTAAGAATACACAATGAGTGTTTATAGTATATACAAGGAACTCATTAAGACATATAGATCAGTTTAGATGTACTTGTAAAGTTCAGATATGTTGAAGACCAGGTTTCACGTCCATTTTAATGGATGTGTTTATTTTTTTGTTTACTTTATACGTTGGCACACCTTTGTCTATATAAGCATATAGTGAGAAAGGTGAGGGAGGAGTAAGACTAAAAACAATAATATTATAGCTATCAATTTGAATCCCCTCAGTGACTGTTAAAATGCCATTAAATTTCTTTATTTGTGTCTCCTCTGCAGTTTCATTTAATCAAGCTTCCCCTTTTCTCAAGGGTAATCATAGGTTGTAGAAGTATAAGACTATGTCTGAACTAACTGAAGAATAATGAAAAGTGTAAAAGCATTTTAATGGATATAAACAAGTGTGGAATAATAACATGCGGTAGATTATAGGAATTTTGTACCAAATAGACTTAAAAAAAATCCATCGATCGATCCATCCTTTGTCATTAACCTAATAATCTTGAGGGAGGGTCACGGCAGTCTGGAGCCTATCCTGGGATCACTGTGTGCTGGGTTAGGAAACCACCGCCTGGATGGAATGTCAAGTCCATCGCAGTAGGCTGAAATCAGCAAGACACAAATGTGTAATTCTGAACGATGATTTGTAATGTACTACATATTGCCTTTGGGAAAATAACATGCAAAAAGGAAGGAAGCAACTGATTTAACTCCCTCTGCCAACAAACATTTTCAGGTGTGAATCTCCAAAGACCTAAGTTGATCTCTTTTTTTTTACAGTAATTTATATTTTCTTGCCATGCCCAACAAATAGTTTTATATCAAAGCACAACAGTGTGAATACCTTTAAATAATATATGTCATTTGGATTTTGTGAATTTTTTTTCCCTTTTTTTCCACATCACAAAAATTGATATCCCTGATCTTCCTACATGTATGAATTGATATATTCCTATTGTATAAAGCATACATGTTCTATAATATACTGTATAAACTTCCAAAAAATGTCTTTTTATTTTTACTATTTTTTTTTACTTGTAGCTAAAGAAGGAAAACAGGAAAACAGGATGGACTTCTGGAAGAACTGTCCAAATCCCAAATTCAGCACAATTGTTTAACATGAGTAGCTGTTTTTAAATTTTCTTATAATGTACAGCTTAGTAAATCACTGTTAAAATAAATAAATAAATAAATAGAATAGAATAGAATAATTGCTAGGGAGAGGATTATGGTAAATCCATCATTCCTCTTTAAGATAAATAGCAGTCGAAGCCCTCGACAGAGACACCAAAAATACGTAATCGCCTCTGTCTATCAAAAAGTGAGCTTGAGAGGTGTAGCCCATTATAGGTGAGTTTTAATTTTTTAAATGTGTTTATTTACATGTGTCTGGAAGTGTTAGTGTTGCTGCTGTGATTTGTAGAGAGAGGAAAAACTAGAAATTGTAACGCGAGCCTGAAGGCTGTACAAGGAGACATTTGTCTTAGAAGAGAAAGAGCACACGGCTTCCTCTCACAACAGAGGAGCAGAAGGGCTTAATATAACTGTCTATTCCCTGAACCCAAATTCATTCCTTCCTGACAAATGAAACCTTTATTTTTGTTTCAGATGGGATTTTAATTGGGCACCCGTGGTCCCATTGTTAAAATTAGCCTTAAGTTTATTAAAAGCTGGATCATATAAACTTTTTTGCTTCCTTTTTAAGTTCAGTAAGTGAGTAATAAATGGAAGAGAAGCAATGAGATAATGTATATTTATGGAAAGGTTTGTAAAATGTAAAAATATAATATGCATTGAATTGAACAAAACCTTGTTTAGGTATGTAGGTACTGAAAACTGATGTGGTTTGATGCATTTTAATTAACATGAGCCCGTATTAAATGAGGCACGAGGTGAGATATCTGTAGCGGAGAAAATATTGTTCTGCTGATTCAGTTAGCCTGATGCGCATTTTCACTTTGAAGCATGTTATATACCTTGAATTATTCACAGAAACAATTTTAAAGAAATCACTCGCTGTATACAGGCTCTCGTGTATTTGTTGAATGTTTACTGTGCGGTCACGAACATTTCTATTCTGCGATGGAAGCGCGGAAGAGAAGAGACAAATGAGAATGCACTCAAATCCCCCTGTTTCCATCAGCTTGATCATGCTGATGTTGGTTTTTACCCTGTCTCAAGATAATCCCGTGAACTTTCAAACGAAGGGCTGTTCAATCCTCGAGTCTGCTCGCAGTAAACACCGGCCTCATGAGGACTCTGGAGTGGAGTTTAACCGATGTAATCAAGGCTGCGCATAGTTAGTACGAGCTCTGTGATCTCTACAGCACTGGTCTCCACAGTCCTCGTGGGCCGCCGAGTGCGCTGCTCCTCTGGCTCACATTTAACCCGACAACCTCTGCACTGACTGCTTAAGCACTTAGGAAGCATGAATGCCAAACCTGGACCCATGCTCTGCGGGATGTATTATGAAGCTTGCATTTTATGTTTGTGTTTGTCTGTTTGGTCTGGGTGGTACAGCAGGTTGCACAGGTGCTTCACAGTGCCAGAGTGGTGCAAATGGATGCTGGCTCTCTCCCTGTTCAGTCTGTACAGAGGTTTAATATTCTCCCAGTGTTTCTGCAGGTGCTTTGGTTTCTTCCCACAGTTCAAGCTGTCATGTTTTAAGTGAACTGGGGACTATGAGTTATCCAAAACATGTGCATTTGTGTGTTGCTACCTCGAAATAGGCTAGCATTCCATACAGAGGGTATTCTACCTAGTCCCCGCTCTGGACTGCCTAGACCCTAGCTTTAACACAGGGCTTCTGATAGTGAGCGATTTTATTGTCTCACAGATATATAAATATTAAATTAACCATATTTAAGATTAATATATTCATTGCAACTGCACTGTGACTGTTTGGCCTGTAAAAGAAGACATTTTCATAACTGCTCATGTAGAACAAGAAGCGTGGCTGTTAGAGCCATCGTTTCTCAAATGGAAGGTACTAGCACCATGTTCCTGCTGTAGTACCATTTATCAAGGTACTAGGAATTACTCCAAGAAGAATAATATGCTATTTAAGTATCTGGTGAAGTCAATAGCTACTAAAACTGGCCACCATGTGACACTGCTGGGATGGCAACACATAACACACGTGTGTCGATGGCTTGGAACCACAGGAGCATCAAACAGTAGACTTGTAACCTCACTGACTGTGCCATGTGTGTTTAACCTTGTAAAGCATGTACTGGACAAACCTAAGTCACCTTATATAGTGACAATGGAAATGTGGAGTAATGCATTGCTGATTTTCCTTGTACACAATCATAACATTTATGTCTGCAATGTAGGATAAAATGCTACAAGGAAACATTTTTTTTTCCAACACATAGTTGTTTTAGTTGTATCACATACATATTTAGGTATAATAAATGATTTTTTAACAACAATCAGCATCTAAGCAAAGCCAATCATTTAATTATAAATGCTGTAATGAATATATATCCATTTTCAGAACAGACACATGCTGAAAGGGTTTATTTATATATGCAGATAGCACATTACAGTAGTTTTAATAATATTTTGGATTATTGACAATGAGCAGTGCTCCCTAAAATGTATTTTTGTGTTGCAGGCTTGTTGGTTTAATTACACATGGGTGATAAGGGTAGGCTTTGCATCCATTAACCATTGAGGCTAGCTTTTGTATCCTAGTGTGCATAACATTTTTCATTAATCTCTTGAGGAGCCTTTTATGTTATGATATGGCTCCCAGCCAAGTCTCCGACGCAGCCCTCATCTTACAGCTAGCATGGAGTCGAGCTGACTCGGGTTGTCAATTACTCGGCAACACGAGGACTCACAAAGTGTACAAAAGCAGCAGAGCTCTTGTGAAAAATAATCTGCGTGAAGCTGATGAAATTGGAAATTGAAGGAACAAAATATGTGATTTGCTTCGTAAAAAAAGGCCTTTGATTTTTTTATTTTTTTTTTGTTTAGCTTATGATTTGTTCAAAGTGCATTTGCTAAAAATATCAATTATTAGGATATCTCAGGTGAAATCTAGCTGTATAATTCAAATTCTGTTTTTAAAGCGTGAAAAATTGTCCTTCATCCTCGAGTCCTTTATGTCTTCTCTGTGTTCATGGGACATTCATAATGATACCTAAATGTTACATTTCAGCGGAAGGGGACTGGAGAGAAAGTTCAGAGAGACATCATTCGAATCTCCGGGTGAATATTCCAGGGTGACTGAAAAAGAATTGCACATTTCATAAATTTATTACTCGATAACTAAGTATCATGCGGACATTTTGTAAGCACCAAATTGTACAGTGTTTTTTTTACCAGGTTTTGGTACTTAGTTACAAAGCAACACTTTTGTGAAAATTTTATGCTTTTTAATCATCCCGTATGGTTTTAAAGGTAACCATATGCCAGAATGTAAGGTCTTTTTAACACGTCCCGGTTTATAGCCGGCCGCATTTTGAAAAAAACCAGAAACATTTTTCAAGGAAATTGAAACTTTTTTCGCTTATTAAATGTTATGAAAAAATTATCCCTGCCCCACAACACACATTAAAGGATATTCCTTTACTTCCAGCGTTTCTGTAAAATAAACAGGGTGCATTATAGTTGCTGCATGTGCTCAAAGCCTGTGGTTACTTTAATGATATGTATTTTGAAGGTACCTGGAGATGTTGACCTATCCTGTGTGACCCACTTTCACTTTTCTAGCCACTAAAATTGTCCTTCATCCACCTGTGCGATTTAAGTATCAAGGGCAGTCTTTTATATCTCATCTATGTTCATTAAATCCACTTACAAGGGAACTGTCAGTTTGTCCTTTTGGCACGTAAGTGGAACAAATTCATTTTTCAGCACCTCAGTCTATTTTAAACTGATGGAAAATCAAGTGTGACAGTAAAACAGGTTCAAAATATTATTTTATTTATGCTTAACAAAATTTGTTGAGGGCAAATTACTCTTAGTAAATATGTACATTACAAGCTGGAGGATCCAGTACATGGTGAATTACCACACTGCTTTTTCACCCTAAAAACGCAAGCTTTAGTGCTTCCTGCCGCTCTAGTACTCCAAGACTTGCTGGCATGATGCTGGACTGCATCGTTTCTCATTTCGATGAGACAGTAAATCTACTTGCGTGTACCAGAAGTGAAAACAGTAGGGAGATTTTGAATATAGTAATTATCTTTAATCTCATGTGTCAATACACACCTCATGAATCAGTGATTGTAATGGTTGTCCCACCAAAAAAATCCATCAAAACGAAGAGCGAGTCTTTAGGGTAAACCGATTTGGATTAGATGCTCTTTCTGAAGTGGTCCAGGTGGGGTGGCGACATCTGGAGGTACAGCTTCTGATTATTTTTGACGGCTGGAGCCCCCAGAGGGTGAGGTCAGATCAACGCAACTCTGTACATCTCCACGTCACTCTCAATAAATCCAACCACTAAGAAGTTTTGTGGTTTAACTGTGAAGAAAAAAACTTGGTTATCAGTCAATGCCATCAATCATCAGCAGCTAATGACTGTCAAACTGCATTGTACCCGGGTGGCTTGTCAAACCAATGCTCAGTAAAGTCCCCCCCACCCGCCTGCCACCTCCAGCCCCTCGTCTCCCTTCCATCAACTTCGTGACGGTCTTTGATGAGCTGATACCGGATGGTGGGGCCGCACTGTAACCTTGCACATCTGCACGCCACACTCAATAAATCAAACTGCACAATGATTCCGGGTTGGAGGAGAAGTGGCATGTTGACAGGGAGTCTTTGTTTTGAAGGGTTAGTAAGAAAACTCAGACGTTTCGCTGCGTGGTTAGCATCTTTTAGCTTTCTAGACCTCTGCTTCATTGGAAAATAGGGGGACACTTTATAAAGGGAGTACAATAGGACATGATCTATTTGATGTCAATCTCAGCATGATGTATTTTACGTCTTAAAACAGTTAAAAGCCGTTACTAAAAGTTTTAGATTTTATAAATATTTCATGTACAGTACAACAGCCTTTCACATTTGCGTGGAGGACAGAGTCAAAGAGAATGAGATCATAACTACATACAGTGCAAATTAATGTAGCTGATAATGTTTTGGTTCTTTAATAATTTATCCTAGATTCTGCCCTTTTGTCCTGTTTTGTTTCTTGTAGAGGGATTCACTGCTCATTGCCCAAGGGACGGGCCTGCATGACACCTTAGTGTCAAGGAATGCAGATTTGACACAGAACCGGAAGGCGTCGCGGGTGGCAAGTCTAGTCAAGTGATGCTACTGGCAGAAAAATACTGAGCTACAAAAGGAAATTTATGTTCCAACTCTTTTCAGCTTTCAAAAGTACTTCCAAATTCTTCCAGGCTGTCGGGAAAAAAAAATGTCAAAAGTGTTTTTGTGTACAATCTCATTTGTACTGAAAAATGAATTCAGTCTTGCATGTGGGACAAAGGACATCAATTCTGTATCACAACAATAATACTTTTGTCCATAGGGGTGCAGTTCAAAACACTTTTCAACACAGCTGTGACTGTGTCTAGCTAACAAGTAGACAGTGTGACAATTACGGTGACCTCGTGCTGTGAGCGGGCAGCCGACTGTGACAGAAGATCAATTTCGTCATCAGAGTTTCGAGGCTGATAGCGTTTAATGATCTAATGTTTGAAATTGCCACAGACAACCAAGCGCTGTGGTGTAGGAGCCCTGCAGGACATGGTGCAGAGAGAACGGGGTTCTGTCTGAGCTACTGAAGTTTGTAAGATGCAGAAACACACCACACCATGCTGGATTCATTGGTGCCTTGCCAGTGCATGGTTGCACAGCGTTAATGTGCTTCATGTGGCTGAGTTGCATTACACTTCCCCTGTCCAAAATACCTTGAATAAAAATTGTTTCTGTGTGGCGTTACTCCAGGCTGGGGGTCAATTCATATGAAGCAGGTTATTTCAGCAGCAGTTCAGTTTTTCAGTGACGCTCTTGTCTGGGCATGAAAATTCTGGTGATGTTGAAGTGGGTTCAAAGGGTTCCTGTGTACTATGTGTGACACAAGATGAAACACAAATTGCAGTTTTATTAATAAAGATCTGTAAAATTTGCCGGGTTGTATTAACCCTGTGAAAATATTAAGTACTCAAGGAAAATTCCATTGTCAAAAATGCTCTGAATGTATAAGGAATCCTTTTTTAAATATAGCTCTCCATCAGATCGCAAAAGAGCCATGTTGGACTCTAATTGTGACCGTTTCTGGGACAACACTTTGTAAGAAAATAACTCAGCAAGGTGGGAAAAAAAAAGAACACGTGAGTATGACAAGAGTAGCCGGCTTGCTGTCACTACAGCTAACCATTTAGCTGCTGATATTTAGCCACTAGCTCCCAGCAGTGGAAACTGTCTTGTGTTGCCATGGAAACTAGGTATACTTAAAGCTTACTGTGGCACTTGGGTTTTAGTAATGGTTTTCTTGTAGTATATATTATTGCATCATAATCATTAAAAAAGCAATCAACACCAGAAATATTAACTGTGTATTACGAGTAAAATTTCTTTTATTTTTTTGGACGTGTCAGTTATGTCCAGGATATGGGAATGAATGTCTCCACTGACCTTGTCAGTGACTAGCAAAAATTTGCTGGCAGTGTCTCATTTTGGAATAGAATCGTTTAACAAACAGCGCGGTTTTTTTTTTTCAGCGCAAATATATATATATATCTAAATTGTCTGTTGCATTGAAGTGTGTCCTATTATAGTGTGTAAACAGTGAGCAAAATGAATACCTCTTACACACAGTGCGTAGTTTAGTATAATTGTGTTTTCTCATTGTAGAACGCATATAGACTGTGGTGTTATACTGGACAAAGTACTAGCTGATGACGGGAACATGTTTCATTCTTAAAATTAAATCCTCTGTAATTTAAAATATTTGAGCAGTGACACAGTGGTGTAGTTATTTCTCTAAAGATCAGTGTAGATCTGCCTTACAGGCAAAATATATTGCAAGCCAGAAATAATCAGATGCAGTCACTCTCACTAAACCACTGAACAATGCTTAATTGGTAATAAAATTTCTTGGCCTGCAAGCTTAGGTAGGCATTTGGGTGGTAAATATCCAACAGTGAGAACAATTACTAATTGCTACATTATGATTAGTTTGGGATTCTGAACACGAAGTCTTGTAGTTAACAATCTATTGGGCATGAAATTAGCCCTTGAGAAATTATATAAAGTTTGGAAAGGGCGTAATATCCATTTTAATGATTACAGAAACGGACATGCATTTTCTTCAGACTGAACTGAGAATTACTCCTTATAGGTGTCGAATAGTGTCAGAAACACTGTGAATTGTGAAGGTTTGGGCTGTTTGATGTTGTTAATGACATATAAACAGGATATGTCAGAACTTATTATAATGCTTTCACTTAAAGTTGTCATAGGAAGCATCTAAAAAGACCACTGTATTTAGACGGCGCTGTAGCCTTTTTGTTGCTGGAAATACACTTTCAAGTCAAAGGATTTTTCGGCATTACACTTTATATTCACATTTGACCTAAAACGCTGTTCATCTCCAAAACGCAGCTTATTCATTTTTTTTTTTAACTGCATGGCAAGCTAGCCAGTTNCTCTCCCTACCAGCCTAGCTTTTTACAGACATGCTTGCGAGAATGCAGGCTGGAGAGATGCTTGTCATAGGTAATTCAACGGTGAGACATGTTAGTATTCGGTTGTCTCCTACAGCTGTTGAAAAGTGCCCCCGGGGACCCAGTGCACCTGATGTGCAGGCAAATCAGGACATGTTAGCCAGCAGCAAAGGCTATCCTACTCCAACCACTGCAAATATGGCCACTCAAGAAAAGAGGAGTAAAAATCAGTTCAAACAATCAAAAAATGGTATCAACTCCACGCTAAAAAGTGCCAGTGCAGTGAATTTTCTCGGGCACAAGTTCTACAGTAAAGTACCTGGAGATCCTTTTCAATAGCTAAGCATTTGAGTGACATGAGTGTTTCCTAAAACCTTGAGTATATAAACATCTAGAACTCCTTTATGTTGAAGGGGTTCCTATAACAAGCATTGTTATCAAATACCTCAAAGCTTTTGAGAGTTTTGCCTGAATTCTTTTTGATTTGTTGAACTGGCTAGCTTGCCATGCAGTTAAAAAAAAAAATGAATAAGCTGCGTTTTGGAGATGAACAGCGTTTTAGGTCAAATGTGAATATAAAGTGTAATGCCGAAAAATCCTTTGACTTGAAAGTGTATTTCCAGCAACAAAAAGGCTACAGCGCCGTCTAAATACAGTGGTCTTTTTAGATGCTTCCTATGACAACTTTAAGTGAAAGCATTATAATAAGTTCTGACATATCCTGTTTATATGTCATTAACAACATCAAACATCAAGTGAAAGAACTTAATCTGGGGGTCACAATGAAGTTTCTCAACTCATTTCCGCAGAGCGGATATCCCGCTTCGATGTTGGTGAAGAACCCAATCATTATATCGTAACTTAGACAGTATTCCAGACAGTTTCTATCTTGCTGCTAAATTGATTTGAACAGCAACACCTTTGCAGCAGGTGGTCCAGACACACAAAATTTGACCTCTCAAATTACCTGATGTAAGAGAGAAGCAATTCAAGGCATTAGGTGATTCAGCCAAACTCAGACTAAAGATTTAATCTGTTACATTGAAGTAATGTGCTATATGTACGTCGTACTATACTGTATATTCCCAATAATGAAAATCTACATTAGTTTATATGTTTTAAGTCCTATTATTGTGTTGCTTATGAAGATCTCCCCTGTTTAGGCCAGGCTGGCTTTACTGCTGCCTTCTCGTGCACATATTATGTTCGGAGAAAGTTCAAATATGTGGCCTTAAGTATCAAGGATAAACGTTGAACTTTAAGCACAAATTCCCAATTTCAGAAACAGACGCGGAAATGAAGCTGCAAAACTAGATTTCACCGCCTTGTTTTTGGCGACGATGATTCTTATTTGCAAATGGGGCAGTAGATGGCAAAGGGTTAAAGTCACTGCTTAGGTTTGAAACCCTGCTCTTGCCCCACTTTCTTTGAGCAAAGTATATACTGAATGAATTCATTCTACAGCAGAAAGTCTTGTTGTATATTTGGGTAAGTAAGTATAAATAGTTTAGTAATCAAAGTTAACATTTGAGGTTCCCTTGGACAACGGTGTCAGGCAAACAATCGTTAATGACAATAACTGAGTGTGTTCTGACATAAAGGCATTTTACCACGATATAACAGGCCCTAAACAAGAACGTTTAGATGGTAAAAGCTATGCTTTATTGGCAACGGCCTTATTTGAAATTTTTGACCAGAAAGATTGAGCTTATCAATACGGGCTGAGGAGGTCCTTCAAGATGAGTGAAACAAGTATTACTTTCTTCTTCCTCCAGGTACACTGCCTGTCAGTTCTTCCACACCGGCCCAAAATCTGTTTGCATCAACCTTTCCTGCCGCAGTGCAATGAGAGCCGAGTGACTGTAAATCAATCACAGCCAATCAGGATCCTTTAATTACCTTCCACACGGCGACACCAGCGGCTCATCTAAGGCCGGATTACTTTCCTGTTCTCCTAAGAAAGTCAATTAGTTCCATGTCTGCACTACACGTGATAAAAGCAAACGTGCAGAGAAAGACGTTTGAGAACGTGCACATCTGAGATGCACCCTAAACCGAGACAGGTAGGTTAAAAATATTATTCGGGGAGAAGTGGTACACGAAGTACTGATTTATTTTACATGAACAAACACGAAGATGATCTAAATCGGCGAAAACGATGTTAGTTATACGGTGCTGAGCTGAGCAAAAAAAGTGATAGTAACGAAACGAAACCCAGGTAACGTGCTGTTTGTGCGAAAGTGTAAGGTAATGTAGCCATCAGGAATCATCAGGTACAGTCAAAATCAGTGCAGGAGAACTGTGAACAATTAAAATGCCCACAAAGACCCACACAACAAAGAGAAACATACTTATCCTACCAAAACAAGATTCGTGCTTTTTCTAGCCGATAATAGTACTGTTCGTTTACGTCCGCTTTTCTCTCTCCTGTTTTGTTTCTGTGTGCCTGTTTGTTTGTGTCTATTAATGCTCCATTAAAAAAGCGCAGACATGAATTAATGATTCAAATATGCATGCATAAATGCAAAAGTCATTCTATAAAGTGGTTTAGATTGATGCAGTCCAAATGGATGTCCTTTTATCCAGCAGTACATATATCCGATACCTGTGTTCAGATGGTATTTTTATGCTGGCACTGCCACAGGAGATTAAGTGTTTCCAGCAAGTGAAGCACATTGAACCAGTGCTGGGAACTTGCCTGAGGATAAGTTGGCTGGCCACTCAAAGCAGACCTCGTGCCATTTAAAGGAAAGGCGTGCTTTCCGGGGCAGACGGATCCTTTCCTTTGTGCGAAAATGGACACGGTTGCACAGAAAAGAGAGGCTGAACGTGGTGTCAACTCACCACGTTGTTTTGCACACCGTCATTGCAACTTTGAATCTCGTGAAAGAAAGACAGAGGACGTCTGAGTGTCTGTTTATGTGCAGCAGACAGTATGCAAAGATGTCTGTTTTCAGCCTGTCAACAACAATCTGCAAACCATTTATCAAAATGGTATCAACGTGTAATTTGTTTCTTTTAATTCCCTTTTAACTAACGTGTCATATATAAATGGAACAGAAGACGTTTATTTTTGTCTCCTTCCTTGGGGACATATTGACCTATTTTACTATACCCACAGGCTTGTCATTGAACACAGCCAGGATGAAGAGTCTGGGAAATATTGTCTCCACTTTCTGCCAGAGTGTCACCCTATCAGGATTATTTTTTCTTTTTTCTTCTCTTGCTTTTGATGGTTCACCTCTGAAGAGTGTAGGTGTAGGTGTGTGGCCTATGCGAGTGCATAAGTATGTGGGTGTATGTGAAAATGCAATGCACTACAGGACAATGAATGTAAGAACTGAGCCTAAACAGTCACGGGTAAACTAAAATAAACTGCAAGGCAGACATGATCCTCCTTGGCAGTGCTTTAAAAATTAGTGCAGTACATGAGAACATACATACATGAACAATGTCAACACACAAAAGAAAAGGAGGGGGGGACCATGAACAACAAAGTAAAATGACAAATAGACAACAGAGTGATTTCATCTGGCCTTTATAACATTAATATACGAGGATGAGTTTCTTTCAAGGAAGGTCTCCTTCAGTATTTATTGGCATTTCACAAACATCACCTCAAAAGAATCATTTAAAGAGATGTACCCATGAATCTCACCCATGCGGGTAATATATCAGCTCAGAAATATGGACCTACATGCAATGCATGGCCCAGTATAACACAATACACAATGCTACACTCAAGGATAGCTGAAAAATAATATGTGAATAATATGTGTATTATGTAAATAATATGGAAGATTCTTCCAGTATTGCCATGTTTTTCAATCGCCATATGTTTCATATCAGATAACTTTTACATTTGTCTTACAGTTTGTTGTGTTTGTGCTGTCCAGTCCGCAAAGATGAAACATAGAAATAATTTTATTGGCAATATTGCTAAATATGTGATATATAGTGAGGAAACGTTTCTGATAACAACTGTGGGAATCACAGTAATGATGGTCAGTTCACACAGTAGTTCATACACCGAACAGTCATTGAACAAAACTGTCTAACGCTGCTCTCAAGCAGTTCTAAGAAAGCATAATCTCACCTTGATTTATTCAAAGAGACACTGTCAGAGGCCTGAACTGGAAGGGTGTGATGAGGAACTCCAAACAAAGAAAGAAAGAAAAAATAAATAAATAAATACAAAAAGATCCTGTCGTAATGTAGCACAGCATATGCTTTATATGTTTTTTGCAATATGCTTTACATATTTTACATGATCCATTTCACTCTGAAGGTCATTTTATTTACATTAAGCCTGGCGGAAAAAAAAAAAAATCAATTTGTATTAACTCACTTCATGCATATTCTTTTCCTTTATAACAGAAAGCAGCAATCTAAGTATGAGCTGTGTCATTTGCAAATTAAACTGTGTTGCCCTGGGTGACTCGGACCGCCGGTGATTAATTAAAGCGTAAGATCCACATCATTTTTAGGGGGCTGATTCAATCGAACTCGCTGCAGCAGCTGCTTTCAGTAGGCTGTCTGCCACGATACTGTTTGCATGCATCAACACAAAGTAATGGTCAAATTAAGGCTGTAACGCCTATTTGCGAACCAGTTGTTGACCTTACTGTCTGGGAGACCGGAATATTCAAGAGAAATGTGCCATGGCCCTTATATCTTAGGCATCACAGCATGCCACACTTTACAGACACCATAAAACTTTTAGCAGTTAAATATTTGTATGGTATGAGGGAACCCCTCATTGAAGCACACATGGCCTATAATTGAACATTTTATCCACTCGTACAGTCGGCAATTATTGAACCAATTCGGGTTAAGAGCCCTCTCAAGGACATTAATGTGTCTCTTGGGATTCTAACATGCTTTACTCCTTAAAAGGGTATATCTTGGCAATGAAAAGAGGATAAATGCTGCTTAATGCTATGAAACTGGAAAAGTGCTCGAAGACATACAGTGGAGCTGGTCCTGAAGAATATCGATGATTTCAGCCTGGGTAAATTATGCATAAGTAGTAATCCTCTGCATCACTGCATTAATTAATTAATTAATTAATTTATTTATTTATTTGGTTATTTATTTATTTATTAGCTTGTCAGAAAGTTCAACAGCCATGTTTATTTTCATATCTTTCATGAGATTTTTCATTGACTCTTTAATCTCTCACTCTCTTGATACTAATCTCTTGACTCTTTCAATGCAAAAAATTACTATTAACCAAATGCAGTCCATTCATTCATTCATTCATTCATTCATTCATTCATTAAAACTGTGGGATCTTAAATTCTTATAGTTTTGTACTGGAAGTGGCTGTTCATTTTTGATCCTCATTAGCTATTGGCAACCAGAAACTTACAGTGCTTTCAGAAAGTGTTTGAACCCCACTAACTGTTTTTCTTTTGGCAAAGTAAAATTAAAGCATATTTAAGTGGGATTTTTTTTCCTCCTATGAAATTAAATAAATTATTTAGATGTCTGATAAATTATGTTAAAACATCGATGTTCAACTACTTAACTGCACAATAAATATCACTGACTTAGTGAGGCCTGACAACTAAAATAACAGATCAGATCAGTCCTGCAATCTTGAACACCAAGGAATTGACTGAAAAATTGAGATGACGTCATTAGAAAGAATAAAACTGGAGAGGGTTTTACAAAGATTGGAAAAGCTTTGATCCTTGCTAGGAGAATAATGGTATCCATTGTAATAAAACAAAAAAAGACATGGCACAACACAGGCACTATCAAGATCAGACCCTCCTGCCAAGCTGAGTAACTGGATAAGAAGGGCAATTGTCAGAGTTATCAAGAGGCCAGCTATAACACTAAAAGAGTTGCAGAGCTCTTTGGCTGAAATGGGAGAAACTGTCGTGACATTGGCAATCTCTTCTGTACTTCACAGATTTGGCCTCCTTGGCAGAGCGGCTGGAAGGAAGACACTGTTGAGGAAGGTCAACATTAAGTCATGTCTGGAGTTTGCTAGAAGCCATGTGACAAAACTTGAGACTTTTTGGAAGAAAATGTTGTGGTCCGGATGAGACTAAAGTTGAGGTCTTTCAACTCTGGCCAGAAAATAAAATAATATGTTTGGCACCAGGTAACAGTATCCTTACTACTAAGCATGGTGGTGGCAGCATCATGCTCTGGGGTTGCTTTACAGCAGGAGAAACTGGAAAGCTTGTTGCCATCAAGGGCAGCGGATGGAGCCATATAAATGCAAATCCTTGAGGAGAACCTATTTTGGTCTACCAGAGATCTGCATGTATGTGTGCTTTAGGCAAATATTAATTTTCCAACAGGGCAATGATTTAAAGCACACTTGGAGAAAATTTGCCCTGAAAAAAATTCCCAAATATAAATGCAGCATGTTCATGCACACACCTAAGAAGGATTATCTACAAAGCATTGGGGTGAAAGGTGAATATTTATCAAATAATTTGATAAATAACTTAATTTGACTTTGTAAAAGTAGAACAAGAAACATTCAGTGGGGATGAACACTTTCAGAAGGCACTATTTTAACATTTAGTTTTATTTAGATGATATTTTTGTACATTACTAGTTACAATATTTCATAAAGAATCAAGATTTACCATTTAATCCAGCAGGACATTTTTGCAGGAGCATTCAGTATAAGAACCTTGCGTAGGGTTTAGGGTTAGCTAGGGTTTACGACAACAGCAATGAATCTGGGATCTTCAGATCATAAAGTGATAGCCCTTGCCTTGGCAGGACCTTTGACTGACCCAATGAAGCGTTACTTTCCAGTGAAATCCAGCAGATATCATGTACCACTTATGATGCAACTTGCTCACTATTCTGCAGCGATACTTAATTTGCAACATTCATTGGATTGAAGAAAGCAATAAATTCCCCTCAATGTGAGCTGAACATTCATAAAGTAAACAGAAAGCACCTACAGCTGCAATGGGCTTTCAGACTGGGTTTCAAAGCTGGGGATATTGGGAATGAAGAACAGCTGCTCACTATAGGACCAGAGGGGGGAGTTCAATCCACATCCACCAATGAGCACGAGCGACTTTGTTTCCGCACAAAAAGCAGTAGGCAGGTACATACAGTACGACAGTCTGCTACGTATTGGCAGTGGTCACAGACATCCAGTTACACATCCTGAAGGAGAGACAAAGAAAAGGTAAAAATTGTCCATCTTTTTCATCATTTAGATAGATTTTTTTCACAATATGTTGATCAATAAAAAACAGGACGAGTAATCACCCATGAAAGAAGAGGCAAAAAAAGCCTTACAGCTAATATCTTGCCATTTACCTTAGTGCTTACAAGTTGTATTTTTAATATTATTATTAATCATATTCTTGTTCTTGTTCTTATTGATGTTACATGACTATTTCCTTAGAATATACAGTATCATTTTGCATCTAGAAATTAATTAATTTAACATTAAAAAGGTAAATTTTTTAAATATACAAATAAAAGCACAAGGGAGCTGACAATCACCTCAACTATGTAGAAATGTATACTAATACCCAAAAACATTTAGATATGATCTGATGTAAATCTGCACCGTGCAAAGCTAGGAGAACACATGATACAAAAATCAGCAAAAGCAACAAAAAAGTTTTATGTTCTATCTATTTATCTGTTTGTTTTTTAAATTTTTTTATTCACATATCCTCATCATCATGTTAAATGACAACCGGTGTTTACTGATGTCTTTTTTCCTCTTTTCATTTACTCAGGTGATGGTTTGTGCAGTAACATGGCAACATGGCTGAACCTCACCTGGATGACAGCTGCCAGCCCCAGTGCCCTGCCTTGTCCATCTGTCCAACTCACTGCTCAAACAGAAAAACTGGAAAATACGCTAATGTGGGGTGTCTTGGGGACCACCTTATTAGCTCATACAAAATAAATATTTTAACCTACTGTGCAAAATCAACATGTACGTTTGGGCAGCTAGGTGACCTTTAAATTTGCATTATTGTTTACTCTCATTATTGCCTTTTGTTTTAGCAATAAAAGCTTTCAACGTTATATCACCTATTTTTGTTGATATTACTTTGCTGACTGCCTGTTGTTTATTTGCTTTTTCATCTTTTCTCCAAAGTATTAATCACTTCAAAACAAGCAAACTGGGCAGATTGTTGTGTAAAACTAAACTGGACTGAATGAACTGGTCGTGCTGAAGTGTACAGCTATTCGTTATTATCAAAATTTAATCCATTCCTGAAAACCTGTCCTGAATGTTTGGATAGCGAAAGCCTACATTCCATTATTTTCAGTGGGGAAAAAAGATAATGTGTTCCTATCACATCCCAAGTCCTGCAGAACCAGTTTTCCCAAATATTCATAAAACCCTCTTAAACACATATATAATAGTCCACCAATGGTTTATTCATAAGTTTTAGTACTTTCTTACAAGACATTTTCACTTAATAAGGTGGAGAGGATGAGGGCAACAATACAGAATACGTTTAAACACCTTTGAGCACAAGATGCAGTCCTCACAGATGAACTGCTGGAATTCATCTGCAGCCCACTCTTGTGATCTTTCTTGGCTGCTTCTGACTGTAGTTGGTAATACCAGGGGAGTTTCACTCTAAAAAATCCAGAATTACTGTTTTGAGGTAATTACCACTTTTATCTTGACCAGTTCGCCCAGGGGTGAGGAATGAACTGAAGCAGGGATGCACTAAGCGTATTGTGTTTATTGTGAACAATTTTATAACTGTGAACTTTCTGTCAAATGCATACATATATTTAAAAAACCATCTGTATAATGTCTGTTGCTAATTGCTCTGCTGCCTCCCATTTATTAAATTATGTAATACTCCTGAAATGTCACTTTTCCATTCATTTCCCATAAGGCCACACTCTTAATGCAATATTTTCCCATTCATAACACTCTATACCCTCTTGGTTAGAATTGTGAACAACTTAAATGTTTTTGCTAGTGCTTTTTGAAGTTTTATTCCAGATGCAGATTTGACAGAGTAGGTTTTCAGTTCAGGCAGCGAATTTTTGGTACAGATTTCCAAGCGAATTCTCAGATAGAGAGATCATGGATAGCAAAGTATGGCTGTATTTTTAGAATGTATTGCTTAAAGTTATTACAGTTGGTTTTACAAATAGTGTATGTAATCTTCAAGAGGCTTACAATCAAACAAAATGCATGAATGTTTGCTCTTCCTTTTCCTTTTTGATGCTTTGGCAAGTTTAGAGCAAAAGTTGACCTTCCTTTTATATCTTAAAACAGATTAAGCTATGATCACAAGTCTGTTATTTGTATGGGAAATACACCTGACACCACAATAGTACAAGGACCTTGGGGTCTATTCTTAAAATATATCTTTAAATAATGCACATTATTTAAAAATTTATTTATAATAACTTTAATCTAAAATGATTCTGAGGGCGGAGACAGGAAAATGATAGATGGAGCACTGAGATGTCCTTTCCTCTGGAGTCCCATTTCCCCACTGAAGACTGTTTGCCAAATAGTACCTCTGAAATGAGCTAAACTGCTATTATTATATTGCAATGATGCAAAATGTGATCAACTGCATCTTGGCCAAAACAAATGAAATAAAACAAAAAAGTGGCAGACAGAAGAAGCTAGAACAGTGACGTTCCTGCAGGGACGTGTTCTAAAATGTGAGATGTTTCTCTGGGGCTTATAAACGGAGGCAAAATTGCACTGAGTCACAGTAGTCTCCATGGATATCCATGGCAACGCCCAGAGCACTGTACAGTTGCCCTGATGATCAGCAGAAGTAGGCTTGACACAAATTTGTAGAGACTTTCTCCAAAAAACTTCTCCATTGTTTCATTAGATTAGATAGTATTTGTTCCTCCTGCTTTAGATGCTCTCCCTAAAATCTCAGATTATTTTGGATACATACGCTGTGTGTAATCATTGCAAATATGCCATGCATATTATTATTATTATTATTATTATTATTTGGTCAGAAGTGAAACATGTTTGGATTCCCTGCAAGAGTTTAAATAACTGCCCGAATCTAATGCTTTTGAGAGGTGGGGGTACTTTTAATATTGTAAAACATAAAAAAAAATGCAATATGAATTTGATAGATTGAATTGTGTCTGCTGCTGTAAAAGACCACATGTGTTTTTACATAAAAATATCTTAATTCGATCCGTAAGTTACCTTGGTTGTGTTCCTCTTTGTTGGTCACAGTTTCCCTGTATTCAAGTGCCCCAACATAGACCCTCCAGTTTTTGGTTGTGAGGGCACGATGCCAGCATTCTCTTCCTTTGAACACTGCATGTGCCCACAAAAGGTGACTTCGGATGGATTTTTCCCGGATCACAGGGACAAAAAGGTGCATTCACCCAGGCACAGAATTATTGACTTTGCAAGCTGCTTTCTATGATGGCTGGACTAAGTGTTTCTGGGTGCTTATGAAACCACAGGTGGCCTTGCCCAGTCCAATATTTATCATATAATTTACAATAAATGAAAAGAAAAAGAAATAATATATGGTTATATGGAACCAACATTTTCCAACTAACTATACATTTGTCGCTGCCCATTTGAACCTTCTTCTGTGTTCACTGCTTTCTGTTCCATATATTCACTGCATGAGGGCTCACAAAGTGCCTCTTTGTGATGACACATTATACAAATGTCTAGTCTACACTCCCCACTTAAAATTTCAGCCAATACAATAACTACTGATAGCTTACATACCCCCAATGGCCCACAAGCCAAAAACTGCAGATAGTCTGAACATATTGCATACAAATATTTTTGCCCTAGTTCTAGTTTTGAAAACAAAGGGACACATTTACAGGACATAATTGGATAATGTTCAGCATACAATTTGTCTAAATCATGTATAACGTGATTTAAAATAATCCCGATATCCATATTACTAAGCATTGCTACTGCTTTTTCAGTACAAAATATACATAGTGCATTATACAGGATTCAGTTATGAAACAGCAAATACTTACCATGTGATGTAACAACAACAGACCCCTTGCAGACAACAGGAAGTGCTGGGGCCAGAGAGGTTGAATAAGATTTTCATCTTTGTTTGGAAGGAGATGGTGAAGACTTTTTTTCACCTTTTTTTTCTTGCAACTTCAGTTTCTGCTGACTGTCCTCTAGTCGTGACCTGCTTCTCAAGGACTGGCCTAGTTGTGCTTTTTCGACTTCTAGCCAGTGTCTATACTACTTGTTGTAATTTAAAGAATGGGTGTATTTTAAAATAAATTTAAATAATGGCCTACTGCCCTGTTTTGATGCTACAGTGCCATGTTTTGATGCCATAGAATGCAAAAGAAAAATGCTTGTCATCATGCCAGCAAAAATTCATTAACTCATCCATTAACAACTACTGCATGTTGCATGCAGGGTCACAGTGATTTGGAGCCTAAAGCCTAGGGGTTGCATCAAGACAGGATGCCAGTCAATTGTATTATAATCAAAATCACAGTTAGTCACTCTGAAAAATTCGTTACAATTTAGTGCAACAGATTCAGATGAAAAACATGTCTTTCGATTGTAGGTAACAACCTGAGCACTTGGAGGAAACTTAAGTGAATGCAGGGCAACAATCCCATGCAGACCGAAACAAATTCTAGGCCACTTCTGAACCCACGTTTCGAGAGCTGCGAGGCACCGGTACGTGTGTTCACAACTAAAATGCCTGAATATTTAAATTGGACGTGTCCTAAAGTTGTACTTGCAAGTCACTGTGGACTAGACTATTCACCAATTACGATAAGCAGCCTCATTGTGGCAGAATGTTTTTCTGCTCAAAAGGGCTTCAGCTGGCAAAGAAATCCTGTTGCACAAGTGCCTCGTAGGCAAGCGTTGGACGCCTGCAGCAGTTTGCAAGAGGTGAGCTCCTCCACCGCGGAAAACTATGAAGCTGAAAGAAGTGAAGGGTTTAATATCAACAAATTACTTTTGATCAGTATATAGCAGCATGTCTGTCACATATCACCATCTGAATCAATTAACTCAGAATACATTGTAAAATGTAAATTAGGCCTTTTAGAGGTTAAAGCCTTTTTTACTGACAGTCGGATGTTGATGGCATGGTTTGACTGTGGCACAGTTACGGACAGCGATTTCAGATGCATTCATTTCCTCAGTGGAAGACTAAATGAGTTATGAGAGCAATGATTTACATTGTAAATACGCAAATTAAGGCTCACTAACTGCTGTTATCTCTCCTGATAGATCAGATGAAATTTGAAAATGTATTGACTATGGAATTAAACAATGGAGATAAGAGCTAATAGAAAGGGTTTATGAGTGTTAAATGCACCGGACATTTAATGATGCAATCAATGGAAAGTGTTTAATGTGCACACGGTGCGAGTGATGCAATGCGCACAGCAGCAACTTTCGAGGTGGACGGCAGGTGCCAGACAATTCGAGAAATGTCAAATATTCTCTAAAGGAGCTGATTCATTTCAGGCTAAAGCATGTGAAGGAAAACCGAGCAGGTTGTTCTACGGTCAGTAGGTATCATATCATTCTGTACTGAAATCAGCTTTATTGTGTCTATGCATATACAAGCGTATATGTAGATTTTGTTTATTTTATTTATTTCATTTATTTATTTATTTGTCTATTGTATACATGCATCAGTACGTGTACTTTTTTGGGAAAAGCGAGGTTTTAAATTTGCCCTCAATTAAACATTTATCAAGGGTTACCACTCTACAGTAAACAAAGACAGAAGCATTTATGTATTTCTAATCAAGAAATGGAAGGTAAAACGTTCTCCTTTTATTCTGCCATTCCAATGTCTTTAAAAGCCATTGTGCTTAAACTTTAGAGGTACAATTCCCCTCCTTTCAAAATGAAAAATGCCATCAGTAAAGTGAACCAGAACAAAGAGGCCTGGCACTTTTGATTAATTTCAACTGTTCATTCCCCTCACCAAAAAAAGGATAGACTACTTATTTAAAGTTGCTGTATGGGGAAGGTGGGCACAATAGCGCTGCCCAGGCGCCATGCCAGCAGCAATATGTAATTATAAACTGTTGCCTTACAAGGACACCTTCTGCTTGACCCACCCTCTGTTACTGCAGTTACCATCTTTCCTCAGACAACAATGCAAAATCCCACCCACTGGCAGCAGGAGACTGAAGATTTAATAGATTTTTTTTTTCAAATGAGATTAAAAAGTGGCTCAAAGAAAAATGTACTTGTACTCTCAAAAACAGATTTAATGAGATAATTAATACCTGGATTTGAAAAAAAATGCAAACATAGTCTTTTGGTAGTGAACCTGTCCCATACTCATAACCAAGCTGAGATTTAAATATTCAGGGATTTAATCTAGGTTTATATTTGCCATTATTTATTTATTTTGTTTTAGCTCTGTCATCCAAGGCCCCTTTTGAATTTGTAGCCAGCACAATAGCATTGCAGCTTTAGGCAATTTCACTTTAGCTGTTAAAAAAAAAAAAAAAACTACCGAAGCCGTAATAGCACTCAGTGGAGATACTTTTACCTGCGTCTTTCCTTTCTGCTCTGAGGAGGGGAAATTTGGGCGGCTGTTAGGAGACACAAAGTATAAATGCAAAAGTGAGTAATTTGACACCTGATATGTAGGGAAAAAAGCATTTTAATGTACAAAAATGTTTTCCACCTAACTGTAATGTAATTTGTAATATTGCTCTTGTGACCCAGCTGATTTTATTTCACAGTTATTTTAGTTATGCCTTTACAACATGACATGGTGATTTTTACTTTTTTTTATAAATTATACACAATTTATATGATTTACTATTATTTAGATAAGATTGCAAGTGAGAGTCATAAAAAAGGGACTCATACATTTTTTGTGTATAGAAACTGTAAAACACACAGACACTCACGCACACAGTGGGCATTTGAGATATGGTGCTTTTGATAAAATGACAATGGTCTTTCTCTTCTAAGATATTACAATGAAGGTTTACCAAAACATGTCAAGATGCTTTCAAAGCTTTTACACCTACATCTGACAGCACATTACACTCTTGACTGATGCAGACATCAGAAAGGTACATATTTCAGATAAATGCAGCCTGAAAAGAAAAGAAAAAGCTGCAATAAATATGCCCTATTTATGATGTTGCATATTTCAGCCTTCCTGGAGAATAATTCATTTGTTTTCAAATGAATGATACTGATTTATGGTACAGTTTTCCTTTCTCATGGTAAAATCCAAATTTACCTCAAATTCCCTATAAGAAAAGGTCCTGCAGCCTGTAGAACAGCCCAGGTAGTCCTGCAAAATGTCTGATGTGGTGATGTGTGGGCACGTCCTGATTCTTTATTTCTTTTTCAGTAGGGGAGTAAAACTGGCGCAGGAAAGATTCAGCTACACCGCTCTGAGTAAGTAGATGCTAATAACTTCTTCCTGACAGTAAGAAATCTTAATTAAAAACTATCAAAGATTAAAGAAAAGGTCATATAAAAACACATGGATTAAACAAAAAAGTAACCTGCTTAAAATGTATGTATATAAACACACAGCATATTGTATATAATTTTAAATACATAAATATATGCTTATTTAAATGCATTAATAAATTCATATTCATTTGTCTGTTTGTTTGCTTGTTTGTTTGTTTGTTTGTACATTTAAATATATTTAAAATCGCAACAGAATGCATGCCTTGCATGTCACTATAATTTATCATACTCCTTTTCTATTATGGATCACTACGCAAACACTCAACATTACATGTGGAGGATTTTTTAAATACGAAAGCTTGTTTGACCTGTCAGTGCTGTGTGGTGCAAAATACATCAGTCTAGTCTTTTCACCACTGTTTTATAAGGCCATGCACTGGATTCGTCTGATATTTACGACGCAGTGAAAACCAGGGGTTTGAGTTGTTGCTCTCCCTGCACCAGTGACTAGTTACTTGTCATGACCACAGGAAGGACAAAGGGCCAACTGTACCCCATCTTATATAATACCATTAGCAGTACATTTGGTTATTTTCCATTAAAACTCAAAGGACAACTAGCACCCTAAAAGCAACTACCAAAAAACCCAGCCATTAAAATCTCACAGTGCATTCTTTCGTTTCACTTTATTCTGAGGATGGGTTGGTTGGGAACAGTTTTGCCCCTGGCTATCCCACAGGCAGGAGTAAAGCAATAAAAAGCTTTCTGAAAATGCACAGTGGATAAAAGAGGTGGAGCCCAAGGCTTTTAAATTGGAATTTGTTGAACAGGATCACCCAAGCTTTATTCATAGTTTAGATGTTACACATAACTTTCTCTATTGCATCTGAGCTAATTAAAAGTTATTAATTATAAAAACGCAGTTTGTCACATAAACCAGTCATAGAGCTCAAGAACTTGAAATGCTAAATAAGTCATCATGTTTCCCCAAAGACACTTACAATGGGAGATGTGTGTACTAACCTCCCTACAGTTGTTTACACCTTTATACAGGAGGATAGTTTCAGGTACAGCAGTTCTGTTCAGGGGTTTTGTACTTGGGAGTGGAACCCAAGACATTCCATTTCCAAAGCAATAGCTCTAACCACTATGATATCTGCTCCTAGATTAAAGAGAATGTGTATCGCAGCTGCCTGTTTATCATATAACTTCCTTTTCTCTAAACAACTCTGACAGTTGCACTGGTTTGTCTGCCAAAAGGAGGCACAGCTGCTGCTTTCTGGGGTTTCACTGCTTCATCTGGGACTTATAGGACAGAGTAAACAGGGGTCAGGACAGATCTGTAAGCTCGCTTCTTGCTTCATTGGGAAAGAGTTACTCTCCTCTGGGCAAGGAGGGCTTAAATAGGAATTATTTGTGTTTGCTGGTTGCAACTAGGCATGGTGTCCAGGTGTGGGTTGTGGACAGTGGTGTGACTGGACTGTATTGACCTGTAATGAACCATGAATTAACCATACTGAACTTTGGAGGCCTGTGTGCCGTATGAACAATAATGTGAATAGTGTTTGTGTCTCTCTTGGTATCCCACAGTCACCACTGCAATAATAACTTAAACTAGCAAAGCTGATCTCCACTGCAAAACGCTTCCATGCTTTCCCTTGCCCTCAATTTTATTTTGTGGAAATATTAACACGCCAACCTATTATCAACTTATGACAGTCCATAAGCTAACTGGTTTCTCGGCTTTATGAAGATGTTTGGGCAAAATGGCATGAGGTTCATACAGGATGTGATCGCTTGTATTTCTGCTGAGTTTTTTTTTCTTCCAGTCTTCATTTAGCACTACATCTGGCTTAGGTATGCCTTTCCCATGCAAATGAAATAGCTTTCCATTTACACTTGCTGAACTAAGACACCTATCTCCCAGTTTATGTTCCTAATCCTTTGCTAAAAAGCTGACATAAATTAATAAAAGGTAAATACTGAGTCTATTTTGCATATTTTGTATGAGAAAAATTATAATCCATTTTAATTCCCCCAAAAAACAGCCTAACCGATTTCCCCAATTAACAGTAAAATATTGTGAAACACCTATATAACTAATGAACCATCATCACTATCGCTCCATCTCTGTTCCTTGTGTAGCAGCAAACATTCAGTGGTGATATTTACAAACTAAACCACAGCAGACCTCTCACACTTGGTGGGCTGTTCAATGTTTCTCCACTCACTATTTAGACATTATGATGGATTTATTGCAGATCAGATGCTACAGGGTCCCCAGCAGGGACACTATACACTAAGCAAGACACATAATGTGCTTCAGAATAACAACACATAACAAATGGGGTTTTGATAGACAGTTCAGCTGTAAAATGTAACAAATAATTTTCATCTCAGATTGATTACTTTTAGATATTTTTGTTGTTGTCATCCCTCAAATACCAGGGAGGAGTATGTTCAGGCCCTACACCTCCACACAATGGTTAATCTGAAGATTCAGTGTGAGACAAGTGTCAGTGTGATTATAATGTTTGTTGGTATTTTATTTCATTTTTATTTTTTTCAGTTATTTTTATTTAAACGCAATTTTAAACATCTTAAAATTCAGGAAAAATGTTTGGACTGAAAAATAAAAACATTGTGAACATTTCAACATTGCCTTGAGTCACTGCTTTTATTAGTAATAATGCCTTGTGTTGTAGAAAATTTAAAATTGAGTTGTAGAAAATTAAAATAAATAAATAACCTAAAAACACTGCAATTCAATGCTCAGACCTCAAAATGACTATTGTGGGTGTGAGTGTGGGCCCATAAGAGTGCGCCCACCCCTTAGCTTAATAAATGCTAAAAATTTCTAAATTGTACAGAAATTCTTTTTGTACTTACACCATGTAAAAAAAATATATATTTTTGAGGTCTTGCAGTTGAAATCTTACAGCTGAAAATAATTTCAGAACAGTTGATCTGGATTTCATACATACAGCAGCGGCACAGCTTTCTACTACTATGTTTTTTTGCTGTCACTTCCCTTCTATTATCTATTACTGGGTATGTAATAAACCTGCATTAACTTACAAAAAAAGAACAGAATTAACTAAATCTCCGTTGGGCTTGAGGGGTCAAAGGAGACAACTGAAACAAACACTTAAAATGCGTTATTAATTGACAGCATAATTAAATACAAGGGATAATTAAAATATATCAAATTGATTTTAGAATTCTACAAAAATTAAGCAAGGCTGTACAATAAGCTTGGAAGGTGAATGTAAATGAACGTTTCTTAACCTCTGTTGTTATTTCTCATCTCACATAACAGATTGCAGAGCCACGGAGGAACATGCGGAAGGGACTGGGGTGGGATAGAAATGCTGTGCTTTGTGGCGAACATAAGCAGCGTGTTGTGAGCTGATTAATCCAGTGTAAATAACAGCACGAACCAACAAGGACCTTAACAATTAAACAAGGGTCGTGACCCTGTGCACACAGAGGAGATGCGGAAAGTAACTGCAAAGGTGTCCGACTGTATTCCATACTGTTCAGCGTCTTCTTCCAAACAGCCAGTGCAAGCAAGCAAGCAAGGTCTGTGAAAGGGTAAGATAAGTGGATCATTTCCATTTCTACTGCTAATGTTGTGGTCTAGTCATACATTCAGCCGGATCGATCGGTGATGCGCCGTGCTACCGTAATGATTTTTGGATTAGATCCAATAGCTGTCATTTTTTTTATTTTAACAATGGTGCCCGCTCTTCTAAGCTAGACTCTGCCGTGCAATTCTTGCATGTATACAACATTTTTTTTAAAAATAAATGAAGTAATACTAAAAACTAAAATGCAGAAGAGCTGGAGTATCAGCTTTCTGACTGTTTTGATTTGGTCTTTATCTGTTTGTAGGCGATAACAGTTCTATCCAGCTTGCCAGTCCACTCTGTACCCTG
Organism: Arapaima gigas; assembly: GCA_900497675.1. Taxonomy (NCBI): domain Eukaryota; kingdom Metazoa; phylum Chordata; class Actinopteri; order Osteoglossiformes; family Osteoglossidae; genus Arapaima; species Arapaima gigas. The sequence continues at coordinate 305,084 of UFQX01000137.1, forward strand.
TTCCTTGAACAAATGAGCAACAGACAGCGCAAAGAGCCTTTAGTGGACTGTCATTGAAGACGCCTTTTCAGCCAGAGCATTGCCCCTGCGGAGAGCTTTTGAGTCACTCTGCTTAACAATGAGCAAGCAAAGTCATCCAGACTCATCCACTGGATTATCCAGCTTCCTCTCCATATTACATGAAGACTGTGAAGTGTGGCTGTACATACATGCAGCAAACACAAAATTCAGTGTTTAAGTAATATTCTCTATAGCTGCTCGTCCATTGTTAACAAAAATAATAGAAAAAAGACTGGGTCTTATATATATTTCCAAAATGAAGTGAGACATATCTTTAGTGTGAAATTGATCACGATAGGGATTAATAAATGTCAGTAAACATTTGTGGCTGCTCTACATTACGGACATACAAGTGTAAAGAATAAATCAGCAGCCATGGGCTGCAGTGTGTTCCAAATGGTCCAATAAATGAAAAAGTCAATAGGTACATGAAAGGGCACCAAGGCAGAACTCTCACGAACATCTGCACCTATAGAAACTTACAAACCAGATCCACAGTGGATGCTGACATGTTGCCAAGCAGAATTGAAATCTGTCCCAGGTTGGCTTGCAGTGGAGGTATGTGATCATTACATTAGGCAAGAAAAATAAAGGCACAATAAAAATAATAATAATTTTTGGGTGTAATTAATTTTTAAAATTACAACTAATTTACTCTGAAGACTGAATTAGGGTGATAATACAAGTACAGACTGGCACTTCTGTTCCTCACCTGCCATGGAAACCACACCAGTTGTCGCTATGAGTCACCTTTGATTTGATGGTATTTTTTTAAAATAAAGACAGATAAAATCTATTGTTACAAGCTAATTTTCTTACTTATACTTCCTCTCCCTGCCATACTCACCCTTTCCACTACTTTCATGCCTTTAACTACATAGGAGGTATGGTGGCTTACTGAGTAGTGCCCCATAGCATCTAGGCTGTTCAGGTATGGGTTTGAATCCAGCTCAGTTTGTGTGGAGGTTGTTTGATCCCCTTGTGTCTGGGTGGGTTTCCTCTCATGGCCTGAAGACATGTGCTTTGGGTTAATGGGTCCCTATAAATGGCCCATTCTGTGTGAGTGCACATGAAGCTTCTCTGCACTGGACTGGTTGGTGTCCCATCCCCTGTGTTGTTTCATAGCGTAGCACCAAGTGATTCCAGGATTGGCTTGGTGACCCTGACCAGAATGAAGCCATTAATGAAAATGAATGGGTGTTGTTACTACTTTCCAGAAAGCATAGTGAGGTAAAGGTATGTGTTTAAAGTACCAAAATAAAGTGGCCCTCAAGGCTGTAAAGTTGATCACACTGTGGGCATTTTTACATTACATCTCTGTGCTGCATACACATCTTAAACTTATTTAATTATTTATTCAGGCATTTATTTGCTTAATTTATTTAGATATTTATGTTGTTTTACTTATTTATACTTGCCTTTAAATCACACAGAAGAATCTGCATAAGGTCAGATTGCCATATTTTCTAGACCGGCACCTATACTTGACATAGCTCAAAGATAATGTCGCTTGGGAACATTGAATATTTAGTGATGTCTTGAGTTTTTTTTTAATTATTAAGTGTTTTGTTTTTAGCTAGCCTGAGCCAAAAGGCCATTTCATTACCATTTAATTCCTTTATTTACTTGGATAAAGAATCTAGATTGCGCTTATTATTAATACGTGACGTGAACATTATCATAAATCCACCCACTGCCACCCTGTGCCTTGTCGGTTCCTCAACCTGATGTGCCCCCAAGTGCCACAGTAACTGTTTTCACTGAAAGAATTGCAGAAAATGATTTTTAGTTGTTCAGCTGAAAAGATTATTACTATCAGATGAAAATACAAATAAATTAATCCTGCCAGTTTATTTTCTCTTATGCATTTCATTTGCATATAGACACAGTTTAACAGCTCAACACTGTAGTCTGAAGTACAGCTTATTTCAAATGACACCATAATTTACAACTGAGAGTACAGAAAAGTACATTTCACATGAGAGTTTTTTTTTTTTTTTACAGCATCTTGTGTTCTTCACTTTGGCACTTGTGTTATTCTCTTTTTTGCCTCTGCTGTGTATCTTCGTGGAAAGAAAAGTACACCAACTTTTTGCTGCAATCTATGTCCTGTGTTTATGACAATATTGTCTAATGCAAGCCGTGCTGCATGCAGGTACTCTGTACGTTACATATTTACAAAAGCAGTTACTACATTTTGCTTATTTTGGTGATTATCACACAGTTGAAAACCATGCTGCTTTACATATCAAACCAAAACCCTCCATATGAGTTTGGACCCACTGCCTAAAAGGCTTCTTTTACTAAAACATGGCTCTCATGTGCGGAAGTTGAAATCAAAGAACGTCATAGAACTGACTCTTGATGCTGACTGCCACTTTTTTTAAAGGAATAGATCAGGTACTGGTGGGCTGTGCCCCACCACCCACTAACCTAAAACATTTGCAAAATCTAAAACTCTTCTTGTCTAATTAACACATACAGCCAATTCCGATGTCCACTATCGGTTTCTGTTATTAAAACTGTAAATCAAAACTTTTGGCATCATTTTTAATGAATAGCCTAAATGATGAAAATAACTGAGCATGTGTGGAACTTTGTCAGTCAGATGCAAACGTGATTGTTGCAGTTAGCCTTGTTTTGACGAAAAGAAGCGACAGTTTTGGCTTGTTCAACAAACGATGCATTGGTTTTTAAAGAGAAAAAGAGAAAAAATGATGCAGGATAAGACTTCAGTAAAAGCTAAGGAACCACAATGTGTGGTCAGAAGATACAATCCCAAGTACATTAGTGATTCAGAGCCAAAAGCACAGAATGCTGAGTGTGGCAAAATCCACTCAAATAAAGTGTTAAGACCATCAAAGCTGCAGAGACACTTAAACACACACAAAAAGCACCTTGGGTATGTTGGAAAACCAAAAGAATATTTCGAATGGATGTGGCAGGCTTCAAGCACAACAAAACCCAAGTGCATTAACAGTGCAATAGAGAGCTGTTTTGAGTGCGAGTGACTGCTAAGTAGCTCATAGCAAGAAAGCATTTATGAATGTAGATCTCATCTTGCCTAGTGCTGTGGATATGTGTTAAGAGTTACTGGGGGGGAGGGGCAGTGGCAACTAAAATCTAAACTGTACCAGTATCAAATGGTACAGTGAGTAAAAGAATTGTTGATATGAGTGATGACATGAAGAACCAATTTCTGGAGAGAATGAAAGCAAGCCCATATTTTTATATATAGTTGGAAGTGTCCACTGACATTAGTAATGTTTTCGTGATATACACCTAGGATGGTAATTTTAACAACAATCTTCTTTTTTCAAAGACCTTCACACTAGAGCAACATCAGACAGAGGAGTTAATGTGCTGCTTTGTTGGCTACTTCATTGTAAAAGGACTTGATTGGAAAGATCGTATGGGTAGCTGTCCAGAAATACACTGTGGGGTCAAGCAAATCGAGGAGACGGCACCAGAGGCATAGTCAATGCATTGTTTCTTAAGTCGGAAAACTCAGACAACGAAGATGATGTCGTCAGAGCTGTGAAAACTGTCAGCTATATTAAAAAAAACAGAACTCAAGATGTTTTGCTTCTTTGTGTGAGAAAATGAATGGTGATCAATTGCAACTCTTTTATTAGAGTAAAGTAAAGTGACTTTCAAGGGGTCATGTGCTTAATCACTAGTTGCAGACATATTTGAGAGGTTCAAGAAAAAACTTTGCAATGGGAGAGCCATAAAGGGGTGGATGGATATGTTCTACTACTCAGTGAAAATTTAGCAGGTTTTCATGTCAAAATCTCCAATGTTGAAACCCACCATTTGACTCAGTTGTCAAAGAAATTTTCAAATTACTTCCCCATGGACCCTGCGCTTGGAAATTTTTAGGTTTTAGTCCAGTTTTCAGTGAATCCTGCATAAGAAGACATAATCCTGTCCACTGTGTTGTAAAGTGAGCTGATTGAACCATGGGTTGAAAGCAGCACAAGGCTTAAACTCACACATGTTAACCTTGCTGCATTTTGGGTATTAGTTGCCAATGAATGTCTCGCTTTGTCATTATCGGTTATCAAAATTCCATTACCTTCCACAACCACATATTCATGTGAGTCAGGATTTTCATGTTGCAGCAGAATGCAGTTTTGTCTTTCATTTGGCAATGTTAACAAGTTGCAGCGGTGGTTTTCACTAATGAGTCCATGCCAGGCCACCAATATCGTTCATTCAGATGCTGTTATCACGACACCCTGGTGGGTGTCATGTACAACAGCCACTACAACAATTTGCAGTGCAAATGGTACAATAATCTGATCTGGGCTTGTATAGAAGAGATAATCAACTGCAGACAGTTAATCCTGGATTGGTAAGTAAGGAGCCGGTCAGGATTCCACTACCTTATTTCATCTGGGCTGTCCCTTTTTGATGTTTTTACAGACAGCAATTAGTTCTGGACATGAGGCATGTGCAGTTATGAATTAAGAGCTTTGGACTCAGTAAAGGTAAAGCTATAAGATTAGGATGCTGTGTTAAGTCATCAGAATCAGAGACAGGCAACGGCAAACGGGAGTGGCAGTTTGCAGGTACATTCTGTCAACCTGGTCTGTGAAGCACATCATAATTAAAAGCAGAGCAACCTGGCAGACCATCCTAATATGCACATTCCAGCACAACCCATGTCTTTTGTTCTCTACAGCAAAGTCAAAACATAGTTGCCAGTATGAAGTGTAAATCATGTATCCCACAGAAATGTCCTCTATCTTTCAAATGCTCACACACACAAATGTCTCCTTTTCCACAGCAGTGTACAGCAATCCCTCAGTATTCATACTCTCACTATTTGAATTTTGGGTGTAAAGGGTACTGGAAATTGATACCTCAACATTGGCATGGGAACAGAAGCATTTGCTATAACGGATTTTTCCCAAAGTTTATCCATAATACAAAAATTGAAACCCACATAAAATCTAAATAAATTTAAAAAATCAAAAAATAAATGCTGCAATATGGCACGTATTTGTATATAGTTACAATTTTATCTCATTTAAAAAACGCTGTTGGCTGTTTCTGCACTTGCTGCTGAGTCACCTGCTCAGGTCACCGCATTACTGTGATTTAAACTGGATAACACACTTGGTTGCCATGAGGTTTGTTTTTAATGTTTTTAACTAAATTTACTTTTTTAAACTAACCTATTTATTTAAATGCTGGGGGTGACACTAGCATGCAAAATGTCCTGTACTCTACATACTGCACTAAGTGTTACAAACATGCAAATTATTGACAGTATTGAGTGTTTTCTAAATAGGTAAGTGGCTTTAAGAGTGCTGTATCATGTTTCATCATAGTTATGCAGGTGTTTTTTCTGGTAGGGCATTATTATTGTTATTATTATTATTATTATTAGTAGTAGTATTAGTAGTAATTTGTTTGCTTTCATTTAAAATAAGGGTATATAGGCAATCTGACCCATTTTCAGGGACGAATTAGATTTGGATACCGAAGGGTTGCTGTACTTGAGTTTCACTGAGGACAGAGATCGAGATGCAAATGCAACAGTGGACTCCACACTATCAAAATCAATGTGTGTCAGCACTACGCCTAATTCATAATCAGAACCTTCTGTACAGTAGGCCGTGCAGAAAAAGACTAGTGCACAGCTCTTGACAGTTAGCTTCTTGACTCTGTCAAAGCCTTCTTGCACTGCAGAAATCCATGTAAAGGTGCTGTCCAAGGCAAGCATTCATTGCTACTGCCGTTGTTATGTAATTTGGGAAAAATTTAGCATATCATGTACCAAGAAGAAACAGACAATTGCGATGTTTGAGAGTGCTGGGGCATTTTTAAATTTGACGTGTAAGCCACAGTTCTGCAGTTTTTCTAGTACTGCACGTTGGTAGGATTCATGGGCAGTTTTCCCATAAATGGCTATATCATCCAGATAGTTCTGTACTCCTTGGAGACCATGAAGTAATGAAGCCATCATTTTCTGAAAAGCAGTTTCAGTATTTCCTTCACTGACTTTTTATGTGTAATGGCATATGCAAAATAGCCCATCTTTGCACAGGGCTTACATTTTGCGTTAGCAGCAGGACAGATCAGAGCATTGGCAAAGTCAGCAGTAGAACCATAATGAAAGTAAGGGTGAACCAACTTTGAAGAAGCTGATGAAGTAATTTCAGAGACCATAGTCACATTTGGTTTAGATTTCATCTTGAGACTCATTTTGACTTTGTTCCTTGGATGGGAACTCAGGGCTACATGTGCAAGCGAGTGCTACGGTGGACAGCTGTAAAAAAAGCCCTTCCCAAATGTGTGGAGATGACAGCTTCTCAACAAGTTCATCCCTCAATATTTTATCTGTTCTGCCCTCAAACTTGCAGTTCACAATTAGTTTTTGGAAAGCAGAACCATACAGTCATCTCAACTGCTCACTATGCTCATTCCACTACAATATGTACTGCAGAACTGCAATGCCATTGAAGAGCCTTCACAGCAAATGAATAAGTAGTATCAGTGCTGTCTAGCATGGAATAGATTGTCTGAGCTCCTGTTGCGAAGCAGTGAAGTAAAACGGCAGGTTGTGTCTGGCCAATTGTCACCTGTACCATTAATAGCATTCATGTAATTGATAGACATCTTTAGCTACATGGAAAAAAAAACCACTGCAGACTGGCCACGGCATGACAGGAACAATGAAGGAAACAGTACAGTTGCTGCTTCCATTTTCTTCACCAAATTGCGAATAAAACTCAGTGTGTTTTTAAAACGGGAACTTTATTAAATCTGCCTTTACACTCCTATTATCTTATGCCCTCAAATGTGCCAGAAGAATAGCAGCTCAGATTGTGTGTAGTTTGTATGTTTCTCTGTGTGTTGGAACCCTCAACCCTTGGAAAGCAGCCATGGAAGAAGGTAAAGCTGAACCATTTTCATTCCTCCTTTGCCTTTGAAAAGTATGCCAGTGGTCGCTATGAGTAAGATTCGACTCAATGGCATTTCCCCCACTGCAGAAGAAGGTCTAACTGAGAAAAGAATTGACAGGCAAATTTGTTTCGAGTTCTTCTCAGCAGTTGTTCCTCAGTCCTAACTCCCAAACAAAAATTAATGAAAACTACTATACAGATCAAGCTTTGAATTGCTCTACTTTTCCTCTGATCACATGGCAAAAACCAGACTTTTAATGTCATATTGTAAAATGATTCTTATATTGCCCTTGACACAAACACTGAGGACATCTTCCTCGCACTCAGTCCAAGAATAGAAGAGGTTGTTATAAAAATAACTACAATTGTTATCTAATTACTATGACCTGCCCAAGAACAAAGTTAGCATTTTTCATTCTAGTGCTGCCTCCTTACTTCATTCAGCTGTAGCTGAAAAAGTTTATTTTTTTTTCCTTTTGCTTCAATGTGGGCTTAATCTTGCCATATGTGATAACCGTAGTTTCTTATCCAATATTAGCTATTAAAGCAACATCTTCCCAGGTAATTATTATGCATCATAAATACAATTAACTGAGATGTAAACTAACTCCAAAGCAACAGAAAATGTAAAAAATAAATAGACAGTAGTTACGTACAGCACAATCCTTTTTTAATATCCACCCAAACTTAAAATGTCACCATTTATGACATATAATGCAATCAAATATTCGTATTTATGTATTAACACTTACACCTTTTTTGACTCCATTTTTTTATTCATTCAACTTTGTTTTTTTTTTAATTAATTTGCTACAGACATATGAGTTTGAGGTGCATTGTTTTTGCTGTTCTTAGGATTCTGTACATCTGTACTCAGGTTATCATTCCCAGAACCTATTGGTGCCACTGTGATCAAATAGGTGAAGCAAAGACGTGACCTACAAATAAACACCTCAGATTCAACACTAAACTTTATTAAATTGGACATAAAATACATCTTATGAGGCCTCAATTAATTCAAGATTGCTATTCAAACTGTTAAAATGCACAACTACACAGGACCACCCCCGACTTCAGTAATTGGAGCAAGGAAGAGGGCCACTTGGAGAAGGTACACATCACAAAAGGGGCTATCCTTAGGTGTAAAAACATGCTGATATCAAGATGTTCTCATTCTGCAATAAAGCTTTCAAAATAAAATCTGACAGTATAATTGTCACACAATCTAATTATGTGTACAGCAGAAGCCCCTCTTGAGCCTTGCACTCAAACACAGGACTAATACAGGTGGCAACTTCGTGTCTAAAGGTAGTGCTGAAACAAGTTTGGCAAAAATGAAAGTTTTTCTGACTCGCAAACAATTATAGAAAAGGATGCATTAACTTAGGCACCTGTGACACTAAGTTATCAAACACCAGAACTAGCCCACCCAGTGAATTTCACCAGGAGGAAACCTAATTGGTCCAGTCAGATGCAGGACCAGAGAATGCAAAGCACAGATGCTTCCTGAGGACACTGGGAAACCTCTTTTTACAAACAGATTGTGCCCAATTGATCCATGGAAAGATTTTAAGAATCAGACAGTGCCACACCCACCAATTAGACCCAGACAGACTAACACAAATCACCCGGGCAAACTGCCATGGTGGCTCCATTGCTTCTCTGCTATCCACATCCCCTATATATTTGAGACATTCCCTTAGCAGCTCATATTTGGGGCTATTGCTTGGATATAGTCATAGATGTTTTGTTTCAAAGTCATGTGCCTTTTTTGGCCCCTTCCTCCTTTCTTCTGACTAGTGTTGGATTTTGAAGTGATGTTTGTTACTGGTCTATTTCAGCTTTGGTTGTTGTTCCATCGGATGAGTCTTGGGATTGGCAGCGTATGTCATCAATAACCAGTTTTAAGTATGAAGCTACTTTTGATAATATTTCCAAGTTTGGCGACTAGTTTTTGACTGAGTGTGGCTTATAGTCTTCTCCTGATCCATACTTCCCTCGTACATTTAATATAGTCTTTCTACTTGGGTTTACTAATGTAGTAGTATCCAACACCAACAAATAACACTCGCTTCCCATCACCTTTATACAACTGCATACAAGGCAGCACAAAATGAAGATCCTTGGGTCCACAATGCACAGAACAGAGGGAAAGAAAATTTAGAGAATAAATATTAAGAAGACAATATAAGTACAGATAGATATATTAAAGGTAAAAATCTGTATACAAAATGTATATGAAAGATAAATACAGCATGTATATGAATACTAAATAAATAAATGCAGAAATGAACAAGTACACATGCATCTATATTATGAGGTCTTATCCATCTGACTGGTTCCTGTAGCCTGCTTACCGCCAAATTATCTGGGTTCTTCAATATTTTATGCAAACCTTGTTAATCCAAGTGACATCAAAGTACTCTGAATAATGGTGGTATTCCTGGACCAAGAATGGGACCCCAATTTCCCAAATTTTAGATGGTAGTGTTATCCATGATACTATCCAATTAGTCTTCTACTATGATATTATCTAGCTAGATGTATACTGGGTACCAGACAATATGGAAAAAAGGGGCTATCAAATAATATAGAAAAGCCATCGCTGTCTCACATGACTCAGACACCATGCCCTAATTTCAGCTTTTTTCTTACATACTGAAAAGGCATGAAGCAAATTGACATGTTTCCAGTTGAGCTTAATGTTTTTTAATGAACTTGTGGGATGTTTGGTAGACAATCTGTTGGCAAAAATATCCCTTATTTGTTTCATTTCACTGGGGAGAAATGTTATGAGAAGGCCTAATCCCGGTCTGTTTTCAATCTCAGCATTATATTAAAACAATCTGGCTGATGGTATGTGTCAATTTTTACCAGTTAACATTAAACAAAAAAGGCTGTTACAAAATTTATTATTATTATTATTATTATTATTATTATTATTATTATTATTATTAATAAACTTGTTCTGCTCTTCATTTTTATATCTGCCTGAAACTCATATGTGACCTGGACTATTAAGTTATATTGCTTACATTTACATGTGCTTATTCCTTTAGCTTTCTTCCTCAAGCAAATTATAATGAATACTATAGTAGTATGCTCCTGACACCTTTTTTTCCAACGTTATTTAAAATGCAAGCTATACTACATTACACTACCTGTAGTCATTCAGTTATCTCTACACCAGTGCAGTGTGAAACACTAACACGCTATGAGCAATTTAGAGTTATTACTTCTCCTGAAACACACATTGAGTGGGAACCGAACCAACATCCTCTGACAAGCACCTGGGCAACACAGCTGGAAACACAACACTTATCCGTAATCCAGCTGTACAAGCTGTAAAGTACATAATAACAATCATCCCTGACTTAAGTATCTCTACCTCAGTTAAATACTGCAGCTATTCATGTTCCATAGTCTTCAAGATCCCAAGTGGATAGTCTACACTCTTAATCCACAAGAACACTTGTAAGGAGCAGTGAATAAGTCTGAAAGCACAGACAACAACAGAAATCTCTAAATGGATAGATTTCGAGTGGATCTTGAGTGATTGCAGACAATACAGCATTTAATAAAAAGCAAATTAGAGGGACAGTCAAAAAAAAACTGCCACTGTCCACATCATAGATACTTCATTTATCTCTTCTGCTTCGCTTGACAAGTGCCTGTTAAAAAGTAGAAAAATACAGAAAAATTGTGCATCCATTTTAGAAACAGACCCTACTTGGCCTTTCTACGTTTTATTTAAACAGATCAGTTTAGTTCACACAGAAGAAACATTTGCAGCCTGCATCTCATAGCATTTTAATGTTTTCTCTAGAATCCAGCTACAGTTTGTTACCCCTGTCATATAAGAAATCATATCAAAAGGCCCAATGCCTCTGATATATCAAGTAAATCGAAAAGGTAGCCAGAGGATCAGCATAAATTTTGTTACATAACCACAAAGGTCCTCCAGAGCACTTCGGAAAAGTGTCAGCAGCAACAGAAGAACCATGGTGCTGAGCAAGGGAAGGTGGAGGTCTCAGGAACTGTGTTGGCAGCACTATCTTCTAGGGCATTCTGTCGTAATTATTTAGCGAACCATCAGTGGCCTGAAAATTGCAATTTCAGGAAACAAGGCAATACTCAGTTGAAACTCAGAGAAATGTACCAGATTCCACCGTTCATTTTAAATACAACCCTTCTTCCAACACAGATATGCAATTTCCTGTTACTGTAATTTTTTTGTCTTCTTAAGGCTTTGATAATGTTCTTTTTCTTTACCATCCTCTCCTCCGTTGATGAATTCTGCCCATTCTATACGTTGTATGCCAAAATTACATATTTTCTCATCCTGCATATGATCCATCCATCAATCCATCATCTTTAACCTCCTAATTCTTTGCAGGGTCAGTCAAGAAACCTATCAAGGAATCACTGACAGCTATGAAACTACCCCTGCATGAGATCTCAGTGCATTAGAGTGCTGCATGAAATTTTATGTAATCGCACATGAAAAAAAACATTACACTTGGATAAAAAATAATGCATGTCTTATCTTTTCATGTATTTTTATAATTTGTGTCATTTGAATATGTTCAAAATTTCACCATCCATTGATCCATCAATCCAATGAACGCTACACAGTAGCATCAAACAAGAAGCACCAAAGACCTGCTTTAATTATATCTCATAAGAAAGAGAAACGGTTTCTGATGAAGAAGAATTAGTATATGGCTGCAATGTCGTAGGAATGAATAAAGATCAGTTTGAGTCAGGTAGACTCACATAAATTTAACCCAGAGAATTTTCCAAACATTCAAGAACTGATTTTCCTATAGTGCCATTGAATTTATTGGAGTCCTTCCCAGTTGTCAGTTTTTTACAGCACTGTATCCATTGTTAGTGGTGTCTGGATCCCATGTCAGACACATAAGAGTACAAAGCAGGGTGCGCCCTAGAAAGAGTGATCAGAGTGCACCCATACATGCATTCCTTCAAACACACCCACACTTAGTTTCGAGTTTAGAGTCACCAGTTACCCTGAAACATGTGTCTTTTTTGGGGGAGAGAGAAACCTGAGCACCTGGAGTAAACCAGCGTGAACTTGGGGAGAACATTTATACTCAACAAAGACTGAGCCTAATTCAACATTACCTCTGAAACCCACCATCTAAAGTGCTGCTCACTGCCATTGGGTCAGCGCTCAAAAGGATGAAATCATAATGATGTTTCTGTTCAAACAGAACTGAAATAAAAAAATACTCCCTTAATGAATGCTGGACGGTAGAATCAAACAAGTAGCTCCAAAGACCTGCTTTAAGATATGTCATTGGGAAGAGAAAAGATATCCGATGAGGAAGAATCGGTATATGCCCGCATTGACATCGGAATGAATAAAGGAAGATCAGTCTGTGTGGAGTAGATTGAAATAAATTTTACCCTGAGAATCACTAATTTCCTCCAGCCACCTGCCCAAACCTGAAATGACAGAACCAAATAAAATCCAGAATGATGCTGATTGCCTTATCTAGTGAAATGCAAAGATCATGTCGACAGTAATTGTTCTATATTAATTACTTATTGGGCTACATTTAGAATAATCAAGAAACACAAAGGCTGGTAATGTGGATGTATTTTAGACGATGCAGTTGGTTGTCATGGAGACAAGAGAACAGTATGAATATCCCCTGAAATTTCTATAAGTAGGTTGGCCCATTGACATAGCTCTTTTTTTCATAACAGCTGTGTTTTATACCTGTGACACGGTCTCGAAATCATTTTCCATCCACAATGAAACACTGTGCCCTATAGATACATATTTAAAACAGAGTATCACAAATAATGTAAAATGTTGAAAAGGGTGACGAATGAAAGGTTTGAACCATGCATGGATATTTTAAGATTATTTCAGTAGCGAGCTCAGTTTTCAACGCAAATGCAGATAAAACAGTGTATAAATGGAAAATTAATCACTGATACTCGAGTTCAGATGTGACTTTGCTTGGCAGCAATGCCACGTCACTAAAACTGTCTCTCATCCACTCAAAGCACATTATGAACTGTTGAAATAAGCTCAGTGAGAGGCATGCCCATTGGTGCAGAAAGGGATCAAGGGCAAAGCCAGTTCCCACTAGTTCCTGTGGGAACCCGGGCTGGCCGGGCTAAGTTTAGGTGCAGTGGACATCATCCTCAGCTGTGCCTTTAGTGAAAAAAAAGAACCTCTTTGCCAGCAGATGAGTGAGACTTGAGTGTGAAGGAACAAAATGTCCACCAAGATAAAAGGTTCACACTACCCAAAATATTTTTGTTCTCCATTTTACCACACTTCCCCTTGATTTATTTCTCTTTTTGCTCACCTGTACTTTGCAGATATGTTCTATTTCATACATTTTTCCTGACTGATCCAGAATTGCCCAGAGAGCCCTATAGCATAAGCTACTGTGCATAGACATAAAACAGTATCTATCTATCTATCTATCTATCTATCTATCTATGTTTTAACATCCATAGGTAACACAAGACTGTAGACTAAGAATTGAGGTGCAGAGATCAGAAAGACAGTCAAACATTGTTTGCTGTAACCATCAGACCAGCCGTGATTATTGACAGGTTATGGCCTAAAATGCTGAATTGATTTAGAAATTCAGAAAACACTGTTCTGAAGCTGTAATATCTACCTACTGTCACCGTCTGCGTAGCAGTTACTTAAAACCAATAACATTGGATAACAGGGTTTGGAATAATGGCTTAAATGGTTTTATTGCATTCAAGAAAATGATGCTTGAAGAAATGACGCTTCAAGAGATGAAGCGTACTGTGCTGAGTGTTCCGAGGTAACCTAAATAATTACACGTCTTGTACTCCCACTGTGATTAATTATCTCTGTTGTGGGGGTTTCTTATTTTAGAGTCCTCCATAGACAAGAGCTAGAAAAAGACATTACACAAGCAACAACTTATCAGAATCAGGTTGACAGAATCGGGCTATTCAGAGACGGAACTTCCAAGGCTGTGGCATACCTAAAATGTGCATCCTTTACTGTTTGCACCTCCTCTTGTGTTTATTGCACTGTCATTTTTCTTTTTTTTTTTCAGGAGGAGGGAAGGGATTAGCATATTTTTGTTCATTGGGGACATTTGTGTTTTGTAAATGGATTTTTTGCATTCTTCTAATCTCACCAACATCATAATTTAGATGTTAAAAAGGGTCAGCTTTTGACATAAATATCGGTATTTTCATTCACAGCATGACAACACAAACTAAATAAAGGTGTCACATGATGTGTTTGAACGTGAATCTTTTGAAGGTCGCAAACCGAGAGGTGTCTCAGTATCTATATCTGTGACACAGACCACAGTTCTTCTATACATATGTATAGATACTTCTTTTTATATAAGGAGTTCTTTTACCGGAATTTATTATATGGGGTCTGTCAGATAACTTTCAGCATGTGAGATGCTCATAACTTCAAAAGCATTGGTTTTGGCAAAAAAAAAATATTCTGCCAAAAAAAAGTTAAGTTGTAAATGAGTAATGCAGAACTGTAAAGGCAGCACAGGACAGACTGCATACAAAAGCAAAGGAGTTACCATATGTTGCTTTGCCTGGTAACTTAATGAAAGCAACAATCACAGCAACAACAATAACAATATATTTTGAAATCATATTCACTCCATTTGCATGATTTCACGGCCTGAAAATCCAGTTCAATACTATATTTAGTTTTTGAGATGTGACAAATTTTACAAAGTACACTGTAAAATGGTATTTATGAAATTCAACTTAAAAATAGATACCTAAGCTTCCTTGGCCTTCTCAAAAGACTGATGACTAATTCTTTCCTGAATTTCTGACAAATAACATCACTTAAAAAACAATCATACTGTATTAAACATATTTGTCTGAGGCCAGATAGGACCCGCATCCTTCACCCTCATACCCACTGACCCGATGGAAATGAGAGCACTGGTACCTCACAGGGTCTGTGGGTTTCAGAGGTGGTGTTGATGAGGACCCTGGTCTTCTCATAGGATCCAGGCATAGAGCCCAGACTAAGGACAAGGCTCTGACATTCATAGGGGTTCTGTCTCAGTGGATCACTATTTTCAGATAACCAGAAGTAAGATTAGAAGTCAAAATTGTCTACGCAGACACATGCTTACTGTTCATCTGAACCAAAGAGAAGGATTATTACAGTAATCTAGAATCACCAAAAACCTTAACATCATTCTTATTTATTTGCTTATTTATTTACAATTTGTTTTTTTTTAGAATTTCTTTTATCATCTATAACTTTTGCCACAGCCAGACTCTCCCCCAATACATATCTTTTAGCTTAGTTTGCAGCTTGAAAATATTTTTCACGTGAAACTTGAAAATGCAGTACTGCATGAATGAATAACTGAATGAATGAATGAGTTACAGTTACATCCATAAGATGATGCCTCAAATGAAAAGTGTCAGAAAACAGTCTAAATCAATGCTAACAGAGGTTCAGAGAAACCTGGAATCAGCCTGTATAACTGTAACAAGATAAACAGGAAAAATATTCAGACATGCATGAAATATATATCTCAATATATCAAGAAACCAGATAACTAATTGAATCAAACTGAAAAAACTAAATCTGAAGTGTAATATTTCACAAACAAACATACTAGTTCTGAACATCACACACTTTATCAATCCCGATTTATTGTGCTAATGGATCCTTGAGTCTTATTTCATTATTCTAGTAGAGCTGCATCATAACCTATTTGGTCCAAAAACCACCACAGCACAGTGGAGAACTGTGACATGAGGAGAAGACAATCTGCTGCATCAGGCACACTGAAAGCCAGAGGACTCTTCAGTGTTTACAGAAATGCGCTTAGTGTGTTTAGTGTCCTGTGCAAATAATTACTATGTAATATTTATTGCCGGAGGCAGAGATAATAGTGTACTTTGAAACCGATGAACTTGGCATTGCAGTAAATGCACATAATTCCACATTCTGGTGAACTGTGCTTAGGAATTAAGCTCGGAAGCTAATGGTATGCTAATTCTCTCCTTCAGGAATGGAACTTGACAGTCTGCAATCACTGGCTGAACGGTAAGAACAATGCTGGGGTAACTCATGGTTATACCCATTTTCTCTCTCTCGTACACACACACACACACACACACACACACACACACAAAATTTACTTTTTTTTTGGATATATGGAGTCCAGCTGTAAAATGCTTTAAATATTTTCTGTCCTTCTTAGAGTCCCACACAAACTATCTTGTTACTGCATCTTCATAGGCTTTACTTTAAATGACAGATTGTTTTTTAAATTTTTAAATTAAAGTTTTCTACAATATTGAAAAAATTGCTCTGAGTGGCATCTGGTTAAGAAATAAATGCCCTCGAATGTAAACAGTGAGAATGCCAATAAATGGTGCGTGTGTTCATGTGCATTTTTTATATGGACTCATATATATTTGCTTGCCGCTGTGTTGTGCACGTATTTCAGTCTGTCTTTGCAAGTGTTCTGTACGGAACAATTCGACGTAACTGTATTTATAATTTATCGCATCCACCAAATAAATGTGCCGAGCTTCTGGTGCTGAGGGTGATTATGCAATGCACTGAACTCATCACTGCAGCTTGATGCAAATTCGCCTGCACTCTCACAATACGCTGCCGGGTTATTTATAACACTTTAAGTGAATCTCTTGTTGTGCCATTTATTGGCATCCTGACTGTTTACATTTGAGACTTTTTTTTTTCTTAATCAGATGCCATTCAAAGCAGCCTTTGTTTCTTTTTTTTTTACTTAAATACCACAACAAAGAAAAAAAACTTTGCCATGTAAACCCTATAAAGTTGCAGTCACTAGTGAGTTGGCGCTCGTCTTTAAAAATGACAGAATGCATTTTAAAGTGATATTTCAAATATCTAAATGACAAAATCTATTTCTGTTTTTATTTTTGTTGTATCGCCGACACTTAAAGGACGCCAGCTGATAACAGATGTAATTTTTTCTTTCAAACTGTGAAATTTGCCACAGGTAAATGGGTCTTATCCCACCTTGGTTTTAGTATGCATAGTTTCATAGCTAACTTTTTCATTTTCGGTAATATGCGCTGACATTTTGTAAACATTTCACGTAAGAATTCATGGAACAAACTTGCTGATAATTACATGCAAAATACAAAACACATTCCAATTAGGACACCTGCAACATTAATTTTAGGCAATATTTTACTGTCTTGCATACGCAAAGATTGTTGTTTCCTGATTAATCTGCACATGTTAAAAAAAGACTTACTTCAAGTTGCATATACAGGTTATACATACAATAATCATAATAGAATAAAATATAATAAAATAAAATGCATCATACAATTGTGACTTGTTGAAGGGCCCGTGAATGAAAAACATTGGCTGCTATAGAGTTTATTGCAGTTATGCAAATGATATTTATTCAGTATAGTTCAGTACACACCTGCAACACAATAGGGTGGCACATTTAGAGAAATAGTTGTGAATAATGAAACACGTACACGCACTACATATTGTAATGAAGCAATCAAATGAATAAAAACCTTTCATATTAGGTGCTTCCCAGCTCCCAAGTTCTCCTTGCCAGTGCACTGTTCTGTAGGGGAAAAATCTTTGGATTTTTGTGCCCCTTCTTCAAGATGTTTGAAGTCACTGTGGGCCAGAAGTCAAACAGAGTATAGCGGGATCCTGGCAGCCAAGGAAAACCCAGCATCTTGGCTCTGCAACTGATCAGCAGTTCAAGCAGGGGGTTCTTCTGTTACATCAGATGCTTTGATATAGTCTGTTGCAAACATGTGAACTCCTAGCTTTAAACAAACACAATGAACTAGGCATTTCAATGTCTCTCAAAAGCTATTAGGTGTTGTTGTATCCTTTTTCCCCCATACATTGCAGCACACAATGAAAATTGATCTTCCATCAGTACAGCTTAAATCCAGTAATTCCAGTCCAGAGGTAGAACAAATACATCTGGATGGATCTCTGTATAACTGTAAGTGGTAATATTGCACTGCAGCCCATATAACCAAAGTTGTTTTAATCTTTTGGGGGATGATGGGTTAGGGTTAGCACTCTTTGAGGTTAATAGGGGGTAAGCCAATGTGAGCATCCATGATGAGGAGTTTAAAAAAGGTAGAGTAGGGTTATTCAGTTAGTCCACTCTTGTTGATGCATATGGTTTTCAAGGTAGTGGAGGACATGGAAGTAGTTTATCACTGGTTCCTTCCATGCTTCTGTTTAAACTGTTGGGAGGAAACTTGTAAGAACATTGGAAGAGCGTGCAAACTGAAGAGATGTAAAAACACACTGTGACGCTGAAAAAAAACAAGCACAAGGAAAGAATAAAAATGTGAAATAGTCAAGTATTCCTCATGAATTCAAAAATACATAAACACTAAATATTTAAATCTATTTCCCATATTTTTGTCAACTGTTTTGTCATAGATAATGGATAAGGGAGGAAACCAGAGCATGCAGAACATAATAAAACACAAACCCTTAGAAACTGAACTGATTTGACCCCATGTCCAAAGGCACAGATATACTGAAGCACCAGTGATACCTGCTACACCAAAATATATTAAAAAAACAAATAATAATAATAATAATAATCATCATCATCATCATCATCATCACCTTCATCTAGAGCTTCATCATCATAAAAGTTCATGACATTCATCTATCCATTACCCCAAACCACTTGGAGGGCATCAATAAGGGGTTATTCTGGAATTGCTGAGTGCCAGGCTATGAAACTATGCCCTGGATGGGACACAGAGTTCATAGCAAAGTAAGGAAAATAAAAATTATACTGCATATTATTTGGAGTTTTAATAAAACCAAAATTTCAGGACAGCATTAAATCAAACCCTTGGTCATGATGACCAATTAATCAAGCATAACTTATGGAACAACTGCTGACCTTCACACTCCCACATGCAGCAATTTCCACAAACTCACCACCACTGCCCCCGCCACCCGTCTTTTGTCCAAATGTGTTTTAGCTCGGGGCTCAAAAAACATGCTGAACCCTGCATAGAAAATACACTAACCATTCACCAAAATAGATTACTGAAAGCTAATACCTCCCACTTTGAACTTCACATTGTTTTATTAGACCGTAAAACTGACGTGTTGCTCTTTATTCTTAAGCTACAACTACAAAATGTACAAGAGGAGTATGTGTGAATAGAGTTATATGAAAAGATTACTGTGACACACTCAGTCATCTCAGGGAAGAAGGGGAGGAGAGAGGTGGCATATACGCACCTGTTTCCGTTGACCTATCCATTTTTAATGCTTCTTTCCACAGTAGATCCAGGTAAGCAAAAGAGTGAGCATGAGGACCTGAGGGCCACAATCCATCTGACCTACACTCTCAACCATGTTTCATGCAGCCTTACTCCCTAACAAAGACACTATTTTAGAGCATGATTGTAAATAAAACACCACATTTAAAGTCATAATTCTTGGTATCTGTCCTGTATCCTGTCTGCCAGCATGGGTATGTGCTACAGTGATGTCAAAATCTAGGATACTGTCATGTATGAGAAGCAGCTGAGACATTACCTGTAACGGATAGCATCACAAGTTAATAGATGTGCTAATGGTCATCCAGCAGAACAATTGCAGGGTGTTCTTGGAAGCCCTGGCCATGCTAACTGACTGGTCTTATCAAGTGCCATCATCTCCCATTGACTTCCACAAGATGTCCTTGAACAATGACTAAGGGAACACTGGAAGGAGGAAGAGTAGTTAGCCTGTCTATTCCTGTTCATCCAGTGCATCCTTGACTCTGCCCAACAGTGGATGCAGCCATATCAGCAGGACCCAGACAAGATTGTCGAGATGGCAGCTTTGTAACAGTTTACGACGGCTGTACCATCCTCCCCGGCGTAATGGTGACAGTGTCACTGTCCAGAGGTAATCTGGATTGACCGCGAATCATCTGACAGCTTTCACAGATAGCGATACATTCCCTCTATGCGTGTTTAATCCTTTCTGGAACCCTTATTGTTATATGCACCAGCTTACTTTTTTTTCCCGGTGTTCTGCTCTTCCCCCATCTACTTCTGTGCACAAGTTCCCCTTACTCACCTCATTTCCCATGCCCCATCCTTTTCTAGCTTATGATAGCCTCCCAAGGTAACTGAGAGGCAGAGACCAGACTGCTGGCAGTGTGGGGAACCAGGCTATCTGAGTCAGGACTGGACACTGCCAGTCAGGATGCTCTAAGTCTAGCAGATAAGTACTGCATTCTGATAAGGATCAGGAAGGGAGTGCGCTGGGCTTCATTGGACTCTGGCTGTAGTGCTACCCAATAGGTTTTATGTAGACTATAGAAGGTGGTTCCAGTCATAAAATTTGACATGTATCCCATGCCAGTTAGATGAACTTTTGGACAGACTAGGCAATGGTTTGACACTGAATTTAACCAACGACTACTGGCAGATTGCCTTGTTTCCAGAGTGCAAGGAAATATCAGTGTGTTTAACTATTTTTGGGGTTATACCAATTTGTAACACTTCCGTTTTGGTTTCATGGTGCCCCGGCCATGTTTCCAGGCAGTAAAACACCTATACCCCTGCTGACATGAACGATGTTAACATCTACAGCCCTGACTGGCAACAACACATTACACAGACCAGGGTGGTTCTGATGTGGGAGCATGTGGCGAGGTTTACAACTAAGCTAGGCAAGTATGCTACATGGAGGAGCAAGGTGCTGCACCTGGGTTTCCTCTTGGATGGTGGACAAGCTAGTCTTAAAATGGACAAAAACCACATCTACTTCAGATTAGATCCTTCCCAACTGTCATTGTTAGCTTGTTCCCAACCTTGCATAATTGACAGCCATTCTAGAGTGATGACAGCTTCCAAGCATTTAAAGAAACACTCTGTGGAGGCCCCTTTCTTACATGCTCTGACATCTCAGTCCCCTTTCTCTTGCAGACTAATACTGCTGACCAGGACCTGGGTGTGGTTCTGTCCCAGGACCTTGGTGATGAACCCTACACCCTCACAAAGACACTGTTGTACATAAATCATCCTACCTGGGCTCAAACTTCATAGTGCTTTTCCTCCAACCTGCCTGTTGGCACAAGTGTTTGGTACAATTATTGACTAAATACTGTTTTTATACTACATAATTGTGTTAGCCTTCTACATTATGAGGGTCATGGTTCATGGTTTAAACATTATAGGAGATATATAGCAGAAGTGCCAAATTTGAAAGAAAGAAAAAATCAAGAAAAATTTAATAGGAAATAATTGAACCTTAAGCAACTGTTTGCTGAAATATGACATAAACTTGTCTATAATTCTATTTTTGTTAAGATCGCTTAGATGCAACTTTTAAAAGTAACGGAGTTAAAATTAATCACATTTCATTTCATTTAACAGTAGCAGAAGTTGCCATTTTGCCAGAAATACCAACAATCTTCAAAACTCACCAGTACACTTTCCACAGTCAGAGAGACTGAGCATTGTCTCACAGGCCTCTTTGAGTACTTCAAATAAAGTTTTTCAAGGAACAAAGTACTGAAACTTCTGGTTATATCAGTCTTACTTCTTTGACCTTGATTGTACTTTATCTTCACCGAGGCAACAAGAACCTGAAAAGCACCATGGGAGGTGTGGGCGGGATCATGGCAAATGGAGCTGCACAACAAAATAGAGATTAGAGCGCGAATGAGAAAATTGATTTGTTAATGATGATAAGCACATCTGCATAGCGGAGGGGCTGTAATTATCCGAACTGGAGTCTGCTTAAATTAAAGTGGAATCAGTCGCCTCATGTGATTTGGAAATTCATTATTATCGGTGGATTGTAATTGACTGCGCAGGGCATGTTTCATTCATGGAACCGAAACTTGGGATCAAGGGAGTTTTGCACCAATTTAGCAGGTATTGAGCAATTAGCCTATAGTCTGACAAATAGACCTCAGTTTCCCAAATGCACGTCCCTATTTTCAACAGAAGAACACATTTTGGATGACAGATCTCATAATAACGTTATCTCCGAAATTAGATCCAACTTCAGTTAGTACAAAAAGGGATTCCGAGTTTCTCTACACTCCTGTAGGCTACAAAACTGCCTAAATTAAATTAAATTAAAAATACCCTTCTGGTGAAATATAAAGAGTAAATATGTGATTATTGATTTAATATCTCAACAGAATTGGGCAATTAGGTCAAAAAGATAGAAAAGTAGACACCATTCTACACAATGAGTCCGGTAATACGATCAGAGAGAGCTTTGATTTACCTAAAGTTATTATGTTAATGGGGTTAAAATCACAGCGTGTACCTTGTAAGGAACTAATTATGATCTGGTGTGTTCTTTTTTCAAGGTTCATTAAAATTACTGTAAATACTTGAGGATCAGCTGTTAGTGCAAGGTTTAGGTCATAGACTGGAAGGATAACTTTGTCTTGTCTGACTAACTTGTCCGAAAAAACAGAAGTAAAACTGGAAAAAGAATACGCTATTTTTATATTCATATGTTCACTCAGTTTGTGGACACCTGTTTGTTTCCTCCAAACAGCTTTCATCTGTTTCATATGCTTCTTGTTACTGATTTCCCTAATGCTATTATTTTATTTTACTAATAAATAAAATAAAATGAAACTATTGCAATATTAATCATTTTAAGAAGACTGCATTCTTTTCAGCAACTCACAGATAGAAAGTAATGGTATTAAATCCAAATGGCTTGAGCAATGGAGTCAAAATCTGAACCTTCTCTGCAAGATCTGTTAGTAGTTGCAATCTAATCCTACATGTCTTATTTTGGAAGAAGAACAGAGTCCAAAACTGACACCCAAATCTGTTTATCCTCCAGCTGATGTGATAAATTTTGTATTTTTTTGTTGAAATCCATTTTTCCGTCAAAGAAACGGCAATCCTATTGCCATCAAGACAGAATCGAGAGAGTGGAATAGTTCCGCCCTTCTGTTGTATATGGTATTTGCCTAGGAGTGCTCAAAGCCTTGTTATTGAGATCTGCAAATTTTTTTGCCAGTGATGTTTCTAGTGAATAGGGTTTGAGTCAGGTTCAGCCCTTGTGGAGTCTGCATTGGTTTCATCCCATAATCTGAAGACGTATGCTTGAGGTGAACTGGTGACTTCAATTTGCCAAACCTTGCGCATATGTGTAACTAAGTGCGTTAAACTGCTTTCCTATATAAATGGGTAAATGTTTTTGCAGTATGCTGTAGGGTATCTAGCATTGTAAGTTACCTTGGACAAAAGTGGCAGCTAAATACCAGCCAATAATCCATGCATTTTTGTTTGGAGAATAGACTGTGCGAACTGAATAAATATAAATAGAATCATGCAGACAGATCTGAGATTCTTCTGCAGCTGTGGCAAATAAATCACAGAATGTGCCATACTTGATACCTAAAAAAACCTCCTAAATCCCAGAAACAAACAAAAAAGCAAAAACAAACAAACTGATAGATGGTAAGTCAAGTCTAAGAGGAGCCAGTATGTTCATTGTTAAAGTGGTAGCAAAATGTAAGCTGTGTTGGGTCAACTGTTATGCTAGTAAGACTGTAGTCACAGAGGCTATCCAAGCAGCACACATGAAAATGAGTCACTGGTAGCATGTGGTCATATTGCTAAGGTAGACAAAATCATCAAAATAGGACTGCCAGATTACATATTAAGAACATTTGGTTTCTTTTTAAACAATACTGTTGACACAATATTTGGCAATGTCCTTGACACCATGGTGAAGGGAACTTTGGGATGGAATTTTAAAACTGCAATTAGACTGATAATTTAGAAAATCAATTTATTGATATTTTATCAATATCAATATCGATTTATTGAGTTGATACAAAAAACATCAAAAAAAATCCTTAAAGTTTGTAATTAAAACAAAATGATAAATGCAAATTTAAACTAATGGTTTGCTTAAAGGGAAATAACCAATCAGGCCTCAGCAAGGATATAATGATAAATTCTCCAATAAAAGGTTTTTGTTCAAAAAGTGAAATTACCTTAATGTGAACTTCTTCAGTTAAAGCGTTCTTACTGCATATCTCTATATATATGAAAGCTGTCTGTTCTTTATGCACAGTTTTGTTTTTTCAAGCCACAAATTTGAAATTTGGAAAAGTGTTACTTCTCACCCGAAGTGTGGTTTTTGCATGATCAAATTCAAACTTAAAATTTGGTCTCTGACAAGGATTGGAAAAACAAGAGTAATGATATAACACAGAGAGTGATGCTGACAGATCTCTCTTTCTCACACACACACAGATGCACACACACACGCACACACACACACGCACACACACACACACACACGAATGTATTCAATTCAGTAAGTTTAAAAGTAATTAAGTATGGTGATATGTAATTTGTTATTACTGTGTGCACATCACTAGAGCCAGTGAACACATTGTTGTCAGTACCATCCACATGTTTGGCCACAGAAGCCAGTAGCTATTATATGTGTGCAAATGAAAATGTAAAATTTAATCAATAGTTATACATGACACACACGTTACTTTAAGGGAAGTTAAGTTAGGTGATACATATTTTGTTTATTATTTAGTTTATCCTATTTTTAGAGTTAGTCATATCTTGTAGCTGAAGTTGTTTTCTAGGTTCACATGGAAATCTAATCCATTACAGCATGTCTTTCACTGACCAGAATAGGCGCATATTTAAATGTGTATAAAAATATGGGACACTTATGGAAATGCATGTTATTTTCTTCCTGCCAAATGTTTAATGTTTTATGGAACACCACTGTGACCCGAATAATATTATAATGAGTTCTAAATGCATTTGTATATGTAAAGCATATTATAATAGAGTGTTTTAAAAATACCACACGTCAGCTAGTTCACACTGGCCTAGGGCACCCTGATGACTCCCTGGCAGGAGGACCCTTGACCCCCTTGCTGGTGATTTGGCAATCAGTTCCTTTCAGTGTAAATGTGAAGCTCTCTAGCTCAGCTATGGCATGCCACCTCTCCCTTGGTTTCCTAGCAACACAAACCCTCCTCCCTATGCTCAAGGTCTCATACTTTAGTGGGTATGTAGTTGATATTGGATTATGTTTCTTTCACTATAGGTATGACAACATCAGTCTCAGTCCGGAAGAGCAAGGTCCTAGGAACAACAAAAATACTGTGCCGTACCCTCGAACTCTCAGGCCTCTGGTAGGAGTCCCGAATCTAAGGAAAGTTACCGTCCACTGGGGATAAACGGATTCAGTATGCAATGTGTATATACTAGATAATAGATTGAAAAATAATTGTGATTTTATGTTGACTGTATCTCTGTCTCACTGATAGCACAATTTGTACACGTTTGACAAAAGTGTCTGGTTTTTGATTGCAGAATGTAAAAAGTAATGTGGTTTATAAGTATTTTGATCAAATTATTTGCATAATTACCATAACTATTTCTTGCACTCATGTATGTTTCTCATACCTGCATGTGTGAATGAGCTAAGGCTAAAAACCTTAAAAAACGGAAACTCATCTTATCCTTTTTTCAGCTGGACCGCTAGGCTTAGTGCTTAAGAGTAAAATACTATTTGTCCCTAGTCTGGCTGCTTCAGGAAATGTAACATTTGTTTTGTTTCTCAAAAGCATAAAGAGAAATTAAAATTGAGATTTAACATCTACCTCCATCAGTCTCACTGGCAGCAATGAGAATCATATATGGCTTTTTAGGCTTAGATATTCAAAAGATTAAAAGTTTGCTGTGCACATCCAATGGATCCTTAGTGGACATACTTTTCTGATGAAAGGGTCTCTGCCAACAGTGCAGCAAACAGATGGGAAGTGTGTAGATTTCCTTCAGCAATAAGGTTTAGTACTTGGCTTTGATGCTCTGTTCACTCTATTCTTACTGAGACTACGAGTCACCATTTAGACGGTTAGTTATTTACTGATGTAATTCAGAGCAAGAATCTCTGCAGAAGCTACAGAAACAGTANGGATTCCATAGATTTCCTTCAGCAATAAGGTTTAGTACTTGGCTTTGATGCTCTGTTCACTCTATTCTTACTGAGACTACGAGTCACCATTTAGACGGTTAGTTATTTACTGATGTAATTCAGAGCAAGAATCTCTGCAGAAGCTACAGAAACAGTATCCCTCCTATTATTTAAAATTGTTAGCATTTGCCGCAAAAAAATAAAAAATAAAAAATAATAAATAAATAAATAAATAAATAAAATGCCAGCTAGGTTTTAGGCTGACATGCAGATTTGTCAGGAAACATAGATATTCTTAAAGATTTGATTATTAAATCTATAATTTTGTTAACATGCTGACATTACAGACATGGATTTAAAACATTCAAACACGCTTATAATATGTAACCAATGTATTGCTTTTTCATTGTATGTACTTGTGAGCACTGTAGACAATGACCTCAGAAGAATGTGGGATGGCATACAGACCATAACTGACTACAAGGAAAAGATCAACAGTATCAATGATGGGAATGTGTCACTGCCCAGCACGCTCAATGACACTACAGTTGGTTTGAGACACCATTCAACACCATCCTGGTCATGAAAGCAGTGGCTCTTCCTGGGGACTGTGTGTTAATTCTCACCAGAGTTTACCTCCTCAGGTCTGTGTCCCTAGGTGACCTGAGAAAAACTCTGGGAAGAGCTGACAAATTGGAAGCTTCGAGCCAAATGCTAAAAGACTACACTAGTGAACTGGCAGAGCTCTTCAACAACATCTTTAAAGCCTACCTAAATGCAGGCTATTTACCCCAAGTGCTTCAAATCCACTATCATCATCCCAGATCCCCAGTCCCCAAGAAATCATCTGTATCCTGCATCAGCATCTATTATCCCATCACATTCAAACAAGTCACCATGAAATCCTGGTCATGTTCCACAACAAACCCTGCATCCCACTCACCACAAAAAACCTGCACCAGTATGCCTACTGCCCCAAAAGATCCTATGAGGATCCCATTTCTGCCACAGTAAATCTGACCCTGACCCATCTGGAGGAAAAAGACATTTACATCAGAATGCTGTTCACTAACCTCAGCTCAGCATTCAATACCATCCACCCCCTAGCAGCTGGTCAGTAAACTGTCCTCACTGGGTCTCTGTAACAGAATCCTGGACTTCTTGGCAAACAGGCCACAGGCCCAAAGGGTACATGACAACACCTCCCACACCATTGTCTTGATCACCAGTGCACCACAGTGCTGTGTGCTTAGCTCGGGACTGTTCAGCCTCCAAACCCATGACTGTGTTGCCATATACAGTAGCAACCATATCAAGAGCTCATCAAAAAACAATGATGAGTCAGCCTACAAAGGGGAAGTGGAGCTGCTTGTAGCCCAGCGGAAGGACAACAGTCTGTCTCAAAAAGTCAACGAGACCAAGGAGATGAATGCTGACTTCAGAGGGATTCGAGCCGTTCACACCCCTCTGTGTGTTGGTGGCTCAGCAGTGGTGCTGAAGTACAGTTTCAAGTTTCTTTTAGTGCACAACACCAAAGACCTATCCTGGTAAAAAACTCAACCCACCTGGTGAAAAAATACTGCAGCATCTTCACTTCCTAAGGAGACTGAAAATTGCTGGACTTCTATCTATCTATCTATCTATCTATCTATCTATCTATCTATCTGTCTGTCTGTTTTACATACCTGAACATCATTATGCAGGAGAAACTATATTTTGTTGTCTTGAACATCTGTGTAAGTGCAGTAAAGTGAACCTTAATATTTGTCTGTTGGCTGTCTTGTTTAAATAACAAATAAGGTCAGGAAAACAATAATTGCAGCAATGAGATCTAAACCACAAAAAAGAAGTAAAATTGAATATCAAAAGAGATTTTATTATATTTTTTGAGAATAATTGAACTCAAAATGTTCGGTGATATTCTTTAGCCTGCATGTATGCAAAAGATTTTATCAACAGTTATTTTTAATTAAAGCTGCTTAAAATTCTTAAAATAGAGTAGCCAGTTAATGAACTTTTTTCTTTTTTATTGCATGTACATGGATTTAGATTTTTGTGGAAATGTTAATTCGGTTGCCAAAATGAAACCTATTTAAAGCATTTTAATGTGCCTGTCTTTAATAAGAAATATGATCACATGCAAATCTTAGAATATCTTAATTGTTTTATTATTCAAAGGATGGAAATTTAAATTTGACTGGTAAAATCCACTCCAGGAGCAAAGATTATAATTTGGTTTCACCAGACTATGGCAAAATGTGAACACTTAATTAAAAACAAATACAATCAAATCCTTTATTAGTCATGTTGAATCGCCCCTGTCTGCCAGCTTCAGTGTACTGTATCTTTAAAAATGACTGCAAGTTGTAAGAAATGAGAAGAAATGATCTATAGGATCTCAGCACAAGCTCACTCCTTGAGAAACACATTGTACCTGGACAACAGCTTTCACAAAATTCAAGAGAAGGCTGGAGACTGCATGATGTGTCCCTCAAAGAAAGAGACCTTCAGCTGATGCAAGACACCTTCATGGATCATCTAGACTGACAGTCACTGAAAGTCATAGCTATGAATTTCTGTAATGCATGTAGAAGAAAAAGCATATACCATTTCTTTAATACTGTGGTCTGTATAAACATAAACGCATTCTATAAGGAGACATTTTGTTGAACAGGCAAGCTTATCTTTGCAAAATCTGATCAAGCTAACTCTGTTTAGGGTTTCCATATGTGACACTAGTTGAAGACATGATCTTTGAGCAACAGTTTGGAAAGTTAAAATTGAACATTTGTCCACCGCAAATGTCAATGTTTATCACAAATCATATGTGATAAGATGAAGTCCAAAACCCTGCCGCAAGGAGACCATGGGAAGTGGAGTAAATCACAGTGCAGCTTTTTCACAAACCATCTATATAGTTAAATTGCACAAT
This sequence comes from Arapaima gigas, assembly GCA_900497675.1. NCBI lineage: Eukaryota > Metazoa > Chordata > Actinopteri > Osteoglossiformes > Osteoglossidae > Arapaima > Arapaima gigas. The sequence continues at coordinate 333,978 of UFQX01000137.1, forward strand.
TTAATGACCTCTGGTTGTTTTTGGTTTATGGAGTGACTGTGGGGGGGGGGGGGGGGGTNNNNGGGGGGGGGGGGGGGGGGGGGGGGGGGGGGGGGGGGGGGGGGGGGGGGGGGTATCACAACAATGTAACAAGTACCACTAGCACCTCACAGGTCCATGGCCATGGGTGCAAATATGTTTTGCATGTTCTCCTTGTCCTCCACTTTATACTCATGGCCAAAGGATATGTGGTTTAGTTGAGGTTTGGCCTCAAATCATCACAGCCTTGTACTTGATAAGAAGTGGTGAGAATGACTTGTTGACTGTAAAATATTTGCTATTTTGAGAACCATTGTGACCTTGGATTTGTTACACTTGCTTATGTAATGTAATTGCTAGTTGTCTTCCATTATTTATTGTTTATTAGCTTAAAATCTGCACCTTTTGCTGTATGTGTTGTGCTCATGCTGCTGCCCATGTGAATTTCTCTCCAGTGATATGCCATACATATGTTTGAGTTCACGACTGCTTCGAGAAAATTAAATAATCCCGACAGAAACAGTGCGATCATTTTATTTACTTATTTTTTCCGAACAATACAGAAAAAAGTGTGCACTCTGTGCAAGTTACAGTACTACCATTTCTTTGCTATCTATATAGTTAAGTGATATAAATGACATAAATTTGACTTGCTGTCAAACAGGATAAAGGATTGTTCACTCGTGGTGTTGGAAGAGTGGTAAATATAGTGAATAGTGCAATGAAAACTTTCAGTCAGATGCGTGAAATCAGCCTTTTTCTACCAAAGGCTGAATTTATTTAATTGCCTACTAAAGTTTATGTGCTTCATGGACTCCATCAACAAAAGGTTTTATGCTTTTTCCCCCCTCCATTGCTTATGACTGGAGTGTAGCTTTTGGCAAGTCAGGCTTTGGTCAAGAATGCTGTACTGCTGTGCTAAAGGGTTTTTACTGGATGTCACGTTAAGTAACAAAATATTCAAGCGTACTGCTACAGCTGAATAAGCAACATGCTAACCTTCTGTCCTACTAAAATATGCTAATGAATCCTTTCCTGGATCCTCTTTAAACATGAGAATAACTCTCATGTTCTCCCACAGCCCACTTTCCAAACAGTGGTGCAGACCTACAGGTCAGCCTGCGTCATAGTACCCTGATAGCTCCAGTCCTAAAAGCATCCTTACGAAACAGGCAAAAAACTCAGTACCTCTTTGCCTCCTCAACCATCCAAAGAAACTCTGCAGTGTCTTGAGTCTTTACACAGAAGACTCTGCTGTGTGAGAATAAACTCTGGGCCATTAGGCCCCAGACTTACTTAAAGACACACTGCTTGGCACTGTCCCTAGTTTCCCTGACCCCTAACACACACCAACACTACAACACCATACATTGTATATTGCAAAAGATTTAGAAAAGATATAAATGATGCAGTTTTACTCCTGCTTTCTTTCTTCCCTTATTAGGACTCTTGCACCAATGCACCATTTGTTATGGTTTCATAATTTATATCATTTGTAAGTTACTGGCAGTAAGAGCATATGCCTGGAATGTGCCGCATGAGAATGTGTGTTTTGCTAAGTTACAACCAACGCAGTGTCTCAGTTCACAGGGCCACTTCTAAACAGTAAAAATGTGGAGTAAGCAGGAATAGCATTGTGCAGAGCCATTCTGTGATTAAGTGGTCTCGCAACAGAAGGAGGAAACAGTATTGTTATACCCAAGAGCTAAGATGCAAACCCGACTGTCTTCAATAAACGTCCATCTGTGGAAATATGTTATGTTCTATAAAAGTTGTTTTGCGTAAAGATGTCTATTAAGCAAAAATAAAAATTTATTTGTGCTGGGGACATAGGCGGCACCGCAGTGCAATGACGGCTTTAATTAGGCAGCGGATGGTGTGTCGGCTAAGAAACTGTGAGGTTTTATAGTCAAGACCTAGAAGAAGAAGAAGAAGAAACAAATGCTGTGGCGTTTGTGTTAGATATTCATATCGTGTTAATAATTATAAAATAAAATATTTAACAGGTAGTGTAGACGGTGTAGCAGTTAGGGGCATCACCTTGGAAGCTGAAGGTCGCTTGTGCTGCAGTGCCCTACATCAACGTTCTTCGCCTTGAACGGTCTAGTAGCAACACCATGTTGTGCAGGCAGATAATTTGTTGCAAAAAGCTTGTTGCTGCACAAAGTGGACACTGAAAGTCACCTTGGACAAAGGTGTCAGACAAGTAAAAGTTGACAGTCACTGGAATGTAACTAGAAGACCAAAAAAATAATTAATATAAAATAAATGGGTGTTTTTTTGTTGTTTTTGTTTATTTTTGTAATTACATGATACTATTAAAATATATTACATGTACAAAGAGCGCTAAGAATACCAACTGACAGTAACTGGAGAGGACGAACGGGTGGCTTTTTTTCCCATATTGCACTGCCCTCTATAGGCACGCTCACTTTCTCCAAGTGCGTCAGATTGCATTTTTTCCCCTTATTTATCCAAAAATGGAATGGAAAAAAAGTTCATATTGTGCACATCCAGCCGTCCCTTCCTTGCCTGAAATTTCACTGTTCCCAGCAACCTCGAAAGTGATCCTGGTGCTGACTGGCAGCCCGAGGTGGTTCTGGCTCCTTTAAGCCCGTCTGAAGACTAAATTGCATTATTTGCCACCCAAAAAGCCCGTTCGGACATTTGCTTTGCATTTTTGCATTTGCCTTTTTTTTTTTTTTTTTTTTGAAAGTGGGGGGGGGGGGGTAATTTTCTTAGACCTTAAAGTTGTGGTCAGCACTTAAGGAAATAACGCAGATGTGTTTACAAGGCACCGCAAACAAGCCGTACCACTGGGAAGATTACTGGGGGTCGCGCAGTTTCTCCTGCCTCCTCGCCGTGATGCTGGGAGCAAAATGAACATTTGCTTCCTTTAATTCGCATTATCCGTGCGCGGCTAAACGTATTTTATTTTTTTAAAGAGCCCCATCTTCATGTCGCTGAGGTGGGGGAGAAATGGATGTGTGTGGGGAGGAAGGGTCTCTTCCTGCGTGCGGGCAGCACTGTAACCCGCTTTGTGTGGCTGGCCGTCACGTCGCGGGCGTGAATGAGGCGATTCAGCGCTCGGCGCGCGGAGCTCAGGAGCCCCGGGAACCTCGAAACCTCCACTTTTGGGATTCCACAGTCGGGCGCAGCAAACCCGCACCCACCCGCATCCCATCCTGAGCAGTGCGGGAAGAGCAAAACTCTTTTTTCGGCAATGGTTTGGCGTTCGGAAAGTCCAACCGGGTAAGAAATCCTGCATTTATCACAAGTGGTCGCCGTTCCGTCTGTCCGCGGCGCGAGCTGTCCGTGGTCCCGAAATCTCAGCTCTTCCATTCGCTGTGATTTGCGCAACTAACACAAGTGGAAATCTCCGGCTGGAAACGAAATTCACATCATATGTGTGTTTTTAATTCAAAACGCGGAGGAAGTTATTTCTTGTTGTTTTATTTGGGTTCCAGGTGCCGGGTGTTAAAACGATCATTTGATTCTCCGCGCGATGAAAAAATCCATCATTTAAGCAGTACTGTTACAGTCTTACTTTAATTCAGTGAAAATATAATGAGACTATGCTCAAAATCCATTACATAACGCGACGATGACCAGTAATGTAAAGTTATTCGCGTGAGCGTCTAGTTGCAGTACATATATACGCTTTTAAATGTACAGTTTAACTCTGCGTGCTTCAGGAGGGGAAAAGGGGGGAAAGTCGGAGGGGAGCCGTGCTTGGACGATTATGGACATCTGTGAAGGCTGTTTTAACCACACTGTTTCTGCGTTGAATGGTCGATTACGGAAGCGTTTCTTGTTTAAAATAGACAGTTGCCTTATTACACGAGAATGAATCACGAGTAAATCAGTTCACGAGAATGAATCACTTTCCTTGTGCACGTATGTGGATGTGCATGCGTCGGTCGGGGCGGTGTGTGTGTGTGTGTGTGTGTGTGTGTGTGAGGGAGATGGGGAGAGACGGTGAAGGTGGGAGTTTGTGTGTAAATCAAGAAGGTCCCTCAACAAAAACCATGCATCCGAAAACGGGGGCTTAATATTTGTAATATTGTCCCCGCATCAAAGAAGAAATTCTACGCGTTAAGACAATGACGCGGTCCTTTCCGTTTGAGCTTTTATTTTATCTTTTCGTCTGCCTGGGGGGCTGGAAAGCTGTGACTGTCGCCCCTGTTACCATCAGCATTTCTTGCCCTTGCGAGACCGGCGATGAACATTCCTCTCCGTAAACACCCCGCTCCACAATTTCTCCACGGGTCACGTATTACTGGAACGCGTTTAAAACACCAAAATCGCAATGCTATCCGTAACTCGCTGGATATGCGTGGTGAGTAATGGCAAAAAAAAAAAATAAAATAATAATAATAATAATAATAATAATAATAATAATAATAATAAATAAAGGCAGCATTACTAAGAAATAATTTTCGTTAGTCTGTATGTCTCAGTTGCGAATCCGGTGAATCTGACTGGCGTGGTCAAGTTAAAAAAAAGGACAATCCGACTTCTAAGTTTAATATCTTTCGGGTGTATATGTCCATCGCTTGGAACAATACTACTAAAATTATGCAATGGCTTTATCTTGCACCTTTGGTTCTTTCCCTGTAGTCACCGATCACGCTGTTAAAGCCATCAGGACGTTTCATATTTTACAGATAGTTGCATCCATTGCATCTACTAAAGTGTAATTGAATTTTGTATCTTTTTACCACTTGGGAATACGTTTTTTTTTTTTTTTTGGAAGGCATGTTCTTGTTTTAGCCACAGTATGTGAATATGTGCTGTAGATGTTATCAGAGTTTTGTCTTTATGCTGTTTGACAAATAAGCCTGGTATTCAGTAATAAGGTCTGACATGGACTTCTCTTAGTTAGCAGCACAAGGTTTTGTGATTCACGGTATAAAGCAAGAACTGGGGAATGCTGATTTTTACTTCAAGAGCAGTAGTTACGATAGATGTTTTCAGTGTCAAATAAAATAGCGTTATAGTTAAATGCCACTATTTTGGGTTTACACCAGTTATATGAAATGTTGCATAATACCCCAGGCTTTCATTTGCATTGACTGGTGATGGTTGGTTGCATTCAGTCCTTTTCTTTCTTTTTTCCTTTTATTCTAGATGACGTTACATATTGCTACTGCACTGCAATAAATCTGGCCATCCTTTTCTGTGAAAATGCATATCTGGATATGGAAAATCATCCTGGTTGTTGGTACATCTTTAAGCTTGGTAGAGATGTATGACAATTATGGGGAGATTTGTAGAAATCTATGTACCTGTGAGGAGAAGGACGGGATCTTGACTGTGAGCTGTGAGAACAGAGGAATTGTCCGACTGTCGGAAATAAGCCCCGTGAATTTCCCCATGTACCACCTCCTGCTGACTGGAAATCTCCTAAAGAGACTCTCTCTAAACGATTTCACTAGTTACGCGGGGGTTACTATTTTACATTTAGGCAACAATGACATATCAGAAATTGAATCGGGAGCATTCAATGGACTCCAGGGATTAAGAAGGCTGCACCTGAACAATAACAAAATAGATGCCCTGAGGGATGATACTTTTGTTGGCCTTGAGAGTTTGGAATATCTGCAGATTGATTACAACTACATCACATTCATAGAACCCAATGCCTTGAGCAAGCTTCATCATCTGGAAGTGCTGATTTTGAATGACAACCTGCTATCAGCTCTGCCTAGCAACATTTTCCGGCACGTCCCGCTGACTCACCTTGACTTAAGGGGCAATCGGCTGAAAATGTTCCCTTACGTTGGCCTTTTAGAGCACATGGACAAAGTGGTGGAATTACAGTTGGAAGAGAACCCATGGAATTGTTCTTGCGAACTTATTACCCTGAAGGCCTGGCTGGAGAGCATCTCCTACACGGCTTTAGTGGGTGAGGTGGTCTGTGAGACACCCTTTCGGCTCCACGGGCGAGACCTCGATGAGGTTTCAAAGCAAGAGTTGTGCCCCAGGAGAGCCATCTCCGAGTACGAGATGCGGCCTCAGCCGCCCCTGAGTACAACGGGATACTTCCAAACCACACCTGCAGCTGTGACTGCATCGGCCACCTCATCTGCAGTTTTGCGGTCTTCGTCGAGGCCAACAAAGGGCACAGGTCAATCAAGCAGATCAAAGACCAAACCTACGTCCCGAATCCCCTCCAATATCCCATACAACTACGGCCCAATAATTGCTTATCAGACTAAGTCTCCTGTGCCTTTGGACTGTCCTACTGCCTGTACGTGCAATTTACAAATCTCTGACCTCGGTCTGAATGTCAACTGCCAGGAGCGAAAGATAGAAAACATCTCTGATCTAAAGCCCAAACCTTACAACCCCAAAAAGATGTACCTTACTGGGAATTACATCCCAGTTGTACGCAGATCTGATTTCATAGATGCCACTGGATTAGATCTACTTCATCTTGGAAACAATCGCATAGCTACCATTGACGATAGAGCCTTTGGAGATTTAGCTAACTTGCGCAGGCTTTACTTGAATGGTAATTTGATTGAGCGCCTCACTGTAGACATGTTTTATGGACTTCAGAGTTTGCAGTACTTGTATTTAGAATACAACGTAATCCGGGAAATAGTGTCAGGTACCTTTCAGTATGTTCCGAATCTACAACTTCTTTTTCTAAATAACAATGTTCTGAAAACCTTACCTGAAGGCATATTTTCTGGTTTGAGTCTGGCCAGGCTTAATCTCTGCAGTAACCATTTTCAGAACCTTCCTGTTAGTGGAGTCTTAGATCAATTAAAGTCTCTCGTGCAGATAGACCTACATGAGAACCCATGGGACTGCTCCTGTGACGTGGTAGGTATGAAGATGTGGCTGGAGCAGCTCAATGCTGGCACCATTGTGAACGAAGTGCTGTGTGAAACTCCAAAGAGGCTAAATGGAGAGGACATGCGTAACATTAAATCTGAATACCTGTGCCCAGACTATTCAGACGTCATTGTGTCAACAGTCCCTCCTACCGAAGAGTCTTACCCAGGAGGCTCCACCACTGCAGAAGCGTCTTTAAGATATACTCCCTCCAGTGCAGTTCCTTTGTCTGTCCTGATTTTAAGCCTCCTTTTGGTGTTCATAATGTCTGTTTTCATTGCAGCAGGTCTGTTTGTGGTTGTTATGAAACGGCGCAAAAAGTCTCAAAATGACCGCACCAGCACAAATAACTCTGATGTGAGTTCGTTTAACCTCCAGTACAGTCTCTACACAAACAGATCAGTTCCGAAGGTTAAAACCCCTGCAGGGCACGTTTATGAGTACATTCCACATCCGCTGGGTCATATGTGCAAAAATCCAATTTATAGATCGAGAGAAGGCACCTCAGTGGAGGATTACAGGGACCTTCATGAGCTCAAGGTGACGTACAGGAGCACCCCCGATGAAGAGAGGGACAGCAGTCTGAGAAGTCCCACGTACAGTGTGAGTACCATAGAGCCGCGTGAGGGATCCTCCCCCGTCCAAGATGCTGACCATTTCTTCCGAGCGATCCTTGAACCCGACAAACCGTCGCCATCAGCACACAATTTTGAATACAAGTACAGTGGCCCTCCTTCTTATACTTACACACCAAACTTTGATGTCAGACGTCAGTTCTTGCATCCCGACAGGATACGAGAGACTGTGCTGTATGGTACAGCGCCAAGTACTGTTTACGTTGAGCCCACAAGAAACGAATATCTGGAACTAAAAGCTAAACTTCAAGTTGAGCCGGACTACCTCGAAGTTCTTGAGAAACAGACAACTTTCAGCCAATTTTGAACTGCTTGAGTATATTTAAAGCAATTTCCCATAGAGTACTTACTGCTTCAAGCTGGAGGGTGCCTTGGCACAAAATAACCATTCTGGAAGAAGATAAAATGGGGTGTGCCGGACTATATTATTGCTATTTTTAGAACTACATTGCATTACAGACATCAGATGCCCTCTAAGTGACTCTGGATGAATATAAGGGTTGTGATGCAAAATATATTTTTTTATGATTAAGATGACGTACATATTGATGTAAATTTACCAAAATGAATCTTAAGGCATAAAATACATGCATACATATATTGTGAATATCAGATGTTTATTATTCCGCCTTTGATTAAAATGCAGAAAAAAGACAGTATGAAAGTTACTCTGCAAGACACCTCTGCTCTTGTCTGGAAGTATTTATTGGTATTCTCTCTTGAAATCTACCATGTGCGTTTAACATTCTTTTTTTTTTCCCCCTTTGGTACTACATGTTACAGTCATCTGTAAAACTTATGTTTGTAGTTTCAGATCAAGATCATTTACAGTAGTGTGCAGAGTCAGAGTGGTTTTATTTAAAGTTGGCACACCCCAATGTCAAACTAGACATTGCATCATTAAAAAAGAAAGAAAGAAAGAGAGAAAGAAAACTGTCTTTGAACGCTTTCTGCACTTTTTAGAAATGGGAGGCCCAGGAGTCTTTGCAATTTTTCAAAAAAGAAAAAAAAAGAAAAAACAAATAGAACAATTATATATTAATAATGAATATGTGTGTTCATTTCTAATTTGACTTTTTAATTGTATTTAAAATTCATAAACAATATTAAAGTAATAATTATGTTGTGTAATACTGATATTCTAACGTTACATCTATTTTTTTATACAAACATTTGCAAGTTTTTCCTTACAGCTGTTTCCTCTTTGCTTTAGGTTTTTATGCACATATTGCAGTATGCGGACAAAAATATATTTATATCAATGATACATATTGTATTGGGTTATTATATAGTAATTTTTTCCACCAGTTAAAGAATTTCCACAGATTTAACAAATTCCAGAGGCAGCTAAAGAAATTTAAAGACACAAGATTTTCAGTCTAGAGCAGATTTTACAGAATAGTAATGTACAGATAACCACTTGGAGATTTCCTGCTGGTTTAAATGCATTTGCATCTCTAAAGTACTGCAGTTTTAGTTTTAATGCGAGTATTCAGAGAAAAAATGTAGAAATGTTCTTTGCTGTGGAAGTATCCTGTTCAAATCCTTAGATGGATCCAAATAAGCCCTTGTCACATGTCACAGCCTTGGTTACCGATACAGAAAAAAGGTTTCTGAAATCTGGTATTCAGCTGGTGGTCGGTATCCATTTTCATTTTTTTTTTCTTTTTTCGGGAACTACCCTAAAACGAGCACTTTATCAGTCTTCTTTATTTGTAGATAGTTAAAACAAATTTATATTTTGGGGAAAAAATGTCCATGTAAAGACTGATAATAGCAAGGTTTCAGTTTTCAAAAGCATCCAAATTGCTAATGTCTGAGGTAAAATCATGGTACGATGTGAAATTTAAGTACCAAAATGAACAACGTGAAAAAGTTGTGTGTGGCAAAATTATATACAGCAAAACAAAACCTTATGGTGAATATTCTGAAAGACTGAGGACAATATTTTCTTGGTTTCTATGTACCGTATGCTTTGTTGGTGTGCCTTTGTGTTTGATATGTGCACATTATACTTAGTCTGGCTATTTACCTCCGATATTAAGAAACAGCACTGGCTAATCCCTTATCTCCCAGCCTTTCAAAGATGTTTAAAAGTGTGTGTCACAAAATTAAATTCTTCATGATTGAAAAGATCTGTATAATCTGTATAATAATTCAATAGACAACATCAGAGCAATAACTCTTCTTAACAGCAGTAGGGAGTGCAGACGCCTGGACAAGAACAATTTGTGTACGGGGAGGGGGTGTGTTGTACGGGTGGATGTATATGAAAGAATGACTCTGCTTTTACTTTTTATTTGTGAGCTTTTTGGAAGCAGAAGGCACAAGTACAATATTTCCACATTTGCCAGGTGCCTAATTTGAAAAAAAAAAAAGCTTTATTGAATCAAAAACAGGCTCTAAAAGCATACAACTAATCACTCCATTTCAATGGTCGGGTGTCTCCCGGGAACAGGCTCATACATGTCTGTAACCCTGACCCAAAAGGACACTTTTCACATTCTGGAGTAATTCCCATGTTTTGCATGTCTGGTGTTTTTATCTCTGCTCCTCAAACTGTGAGCGCTGTTTTTGCCACTGTGGCCGTCCGCCTTAAAGCCAGACGGGGCACCGCTTCTTTCCTGTTTATTTTGCATACCTTGTTTTATCCAACACAAAGGCGAAATTTAAATGCAAAGAACTTTGATGGCAGACAACAGTGAGATTCATTTTGTGATTTTCATAGACAAAAGAAAATGGAGTCGAGTCAACTTGATTTATCGTTTTTGACTACAGTCTAGTTCATTTTATGTGAAGATTTTCTGGTTGCGTATAGTATCTCACAATATTGTTCTGACAACAAATATTCAGTTGTCCTGATTTTGATAAAACTTTTAACAAAAGGGCTTTTATTTAATGTTTACAACACTGAAAAAAATAAATGAAATGAAAATATGAGATATCCGTTATCCATGATACCTGTAGCAAAACCTATGAGCGTCAGTCCAACTTATGTCACACCATATTTCTTCTGTGCATCAGTACTGTAATGGGTGTCCTGTCTTTTTATTACTTATATACTTTTCTCTTTTTGAATGTATAAGCAAGTTATTGTAAATATCTGGAATATTTAACATTTCCCAGGAATTTTTTTTTTTGGAAAATAAAGTGTATCTTGAAAGACAAGGGTCAACACTGAGGACTCAGATGCATCGACTAGCTTTATTTCAAGTATCCAGCACGGAGTTCTTCACATTCCCCAGGTTATGCCTGATACACATAGGGTTCATATATGAATATACAGACGTAAGAGCAATTGCATCTGTAATTTTCAGCATGCCATGTGATGAGTTTTGGGAATAGCCTTCAAAGAGGAGCAGTGCTGTATTTATTATCAGAGCACTTTGTTGCTGCACAGTGCCGCTCCTGCCGATGTAGAGCCGCAGTAGTCGTGGCGCTTGATAGATTGCAGTCACAATGTTACTGACTTCCCAGCTGCAGCTCAGAATTCTTGCCCAAGGGGCTGACGAATGGCTTCCTCAAATGTGTCAAACTGGTTAACTGTACTCACGCATCCCATGATTTACGTCATACCTACTCAGTGGCGAGAAAATCACTCCAGTAAAAGTTGTTACCAAGGGGCGTAATGAAGAGAATTACTGCCAGATACGTAAACAGGCTCTTCTGAACAGGGCTGTATGGAGTCTGTGTACAAGCACACGCTCAGTGTGTGAGCTGGCATGTGGGAAATGGAATGCTTATAGATTGCAATGCTGTTGATTTAAGGTGATGCGGGTAATGTCAACTGCTGCCTAGTTGTGAGGACAGGAACACCAGACAGTGCCCTTCTGCAGCTTGGAGAACTTACGGAGAACAGCCACGACGGATCTTAAGCCTCCAATAAGCCTCAAGGTTTTGATTTTGTGCAAGAGTCATACCAACATTAAGGATGCCATCTTTTCACTTTATATGCACATTATATGCACTGTACTTAATCTGCATTTTGTGTGTCATCAAGTGTCGACAAAATTCACAAATTTCAATTTGCTCTGCAGCCAAAAAAAAAAATGGTGTGTAGACTTTTCAAAAAAAAGAACTCGATTCTTTAGGAGGTCATATATACCAACAATGGATACACTGACTGCCTTGTTTCTAAGCCAAAGTGCTTAAGAACTTACAGTTAGCTGGCCTTAAAGTACAACAGCAACTGAATATTATTTTGGAAAATGTTTCTGATCAGAAATCTTATTTTTTCATTATGTTGCTAAATTATGAAGTTCCGACTATTCTGTCCTTTCACACAAAGTCAACAAATGAAAATATAAAATTTATACTGAGCTCGGAATGACTTTTTTGCTTCATTACAGACCCGATAATATAGTTCACCTATGCAAGCTACATAAAAGTATATATTCTGTTTGTTTTGTTTCACAGAGAGCTTCTTCCATGTTCTTTATTTACCATATCATCCAACAATTGCTGTCACTTTGCTGTCGATATTTTTAAAATGCAAGAGAAAGGTCTAAAAAATATGAGTTTCTTGTAAAAGTGTGAAGTGTGGGATTGGTGAGTCACCAATATACATGATGGTCATGTGATGTTAAAATTTCGCACTTTAACTCACTGCAATGCAGCCCAGATTTTCTATGATTATGTTCAATGGACTGAATCAAAAACGTAATTGGAAACAAAATGTCTGTCTGTCTTGAATTATACAGCATGTAGTGTTATCATATTAGCTTAAGGCTAAACACAAAAGGAGGCCAGGGATGTGGAACACCCAAAGTCGTGGAGCCCTCAAAGGGTTGTGAACTTCAGAGAAGACACATCTTCAATGTATGTTAACCTGATTCATCATGCCCGACTGAATGTACGCTTCACGGAAGACCTCAGTCATTATTCCACCTACATAGTACTTCAGAGAGGACAGCAGCTTAACAAATTTCCCAGGGGACCTCTTGGCAAAGGGAGAGATTGATTTCAGACCTTTTTTATTTAATTACCTCTTTTCAACAGGCCATGTTTTAAAAGTGTAGATTTTTGCTCAGCCCTGAGAGATACACTTATGGCGACGCTCATATAAACGCAGATTAAGACAGGTGTTTGTTTATTCTGTTGCTCTGTCTTATGTGGCTACCTTTGTGAATTTGTAATGGCCTTTTTTTATACAAAAATGTGATGGTATTTGATCTGAAGGAAACAGTGACTAGAAAAGGTGGGTAGCTTTCCCGCATAGCTGCATTTAGTGAAAAAATGTAAGTGTAAGTAAACAAATGTAATTATTTGTAATTATTTGTGTATATTGTATGACATTCTAATTTCTTCATTATATAATGTGTTATTTATTATTATTATTATTATTATTATTATTATTATTACTATTGTTGTTGTTAAATGTGATGCACTCAGCTCTTACTATGTCATTAATTCATTCATCCACCCATTGATCGATTCATTCATTCAGTATTTTAAACTATTTTTAAAAATTGTTAAAACAGTCTGTGATTTAAGGGCTTATTATCTAGGTCATAATGAATGTGCACCACCTGTTACTAAATATTGTGTTTAAACCATGCAGTTACATCTGCACTCACAGTACTGTACACATTGTAAATATACAGATATGCCATCTAATGTGCTACAATATGCCAGAAGCAACAGAAAATTCAAAGCTGCTTGAATCTCTATATGTTTACCTGTGGGTGAAAAGTGGCAAAGATGTCAGTGAAATCCCTTTAGAAGAAAAGGTGTCTATCTCCAAATCACAACTTGGGATGAAAATACCTTTTTTTATTAGACACCCTAACTTTCAATGTCTGTCCCCTTTAGTACGGCTGCCATGATGCAATGACAGTAAAACTGAAAGAAAACTTACCTAAACTGTAAAATTAAGTGCATCTAGCAACGTATGGTACTTGTTTGTACAATTTTCAGCTGACCTTCACTACAGAGCCCAGCTTTTATATAGCAACAGAAAACTGTTTTTTACCTGCTGACTCAACCAGCCACAGTTACTCCTTACACTGCTGCTGGTCCTGATCTTGGTGCTCTTCTACCTAAACTATGGCAGATCCCTCACTGCAGGTCTCCAAGGCAACCGCATTTGTGCCCTCCAGATCATCCAGAACTCTGTAACATGATTGGTCCAAAGCAACTGTTTTCACGCCCCCCCTCCCCCCCATACACTTTTTTATTCTGATCAAAGATAAAACTGTGAGACAGTCTGAATGAGAACAGCTGCCAAATGAATAAATAATAATTACAGCAACATGTCACATGCTGGAATTTTTTGGATTGCATGAAAAATTCAGAACTACAGATCTTCAAATTCTTTTGCTTTTTTAGCAGCTCACTATTTCAGGCTGTGCAGACTAATATCATTCACTACCTGTGAACTTTGGAAGGTTAAATGAGGTGTTTCACAAAACACGTTTTGAATTTGTGCTAAAAATACATTACAGACCTTTTGTAACTAAGCAACAGTGTAGGGATGAAGAAGGTTGTGCTGGTAACTGCTGACATATCCATTCTGACATGAGTTTTAATCCCAGTCTGCCTGTTGTTTGAATGTTTTCTTTATATTCATATGTTTCCTCTAGATGATCCGGTTTTGCTGTGATGAATTTGTGATTCCAAACTGCAAATTATTTGTATATGTGAGTGAAAGAGTGCAAAACTGCCCTGTGATCAATTACTTTCATGCGATAGGATGGATTTATGGACAGATGGATGAACGGACAGACGGGCAGATGGATGGATGGACGGGCGGATGAATGGATTGATGGACAGATGCATGGATGGTCTTTGAGTTCATCCAGTATTTTAAATTACTGTGAATTGTAACATACAATGTAATATAGGTGAGTATGGTTAGCTATTACGATGTGAACATGCACATTACAACAATCTCACTTGTCATCACTACTGCTTGCAGAGTTAGGACAAAGTTTTGTTCTCTTTGACTAATTAAAGAATAACAAGGATGTTAATGTCAAATAATGCTGTGTTTTCCAGCTGCTCGATCCTCATGATACTGCACATAGTTTACTGATCTCACCCTCGACCTCTCACCTTCACCCTCACCCTCACCTAGCCTACAAAAATATTGGATTTAACCAAAACGAAAATTAGACCATATACTGTAATTTTTCTCTTCCCATTGGAATCCCAAAGGGTCCCATTAAATATCTGCAGACTGCAAAATTTTGCTACTCACTTACAAAGCAATAAGTGGGTTCACAACAACATGCCTGTCAGAACGTATTACACCTTGTGCGCCTTGTGGGCCCTTATAATCCCAGGAAGCTAGCATACTCAATTTGCCTTAAATCACAGAGCCATAACAAGTGGTACAGCTAATATTTATATAGCTTCAAAACTTTAAAACAACTAACTTCACTTGATCCATAGCTGTACACCTTTAAGTGTTAAAATGGAAAAAAAAAGTCTTCTTACAGTTTATTGTGAGTAACAAAATTGTGAGAAAGTGGGTACAGGATGAGTTAAAAGAGGATTTGTCCTCTTTCATGTGCTTGCTGATTGAAAAACATTTCAAGGGTATGAGATTTGTATTTTTACAGTTTTTTTTTCTTATTTATAGGAAACCAAATGTTTCATGTTTGCATTTCAGATGCAATGGTCGATGGTAGATGTAGATATATTTTTTGACCTGCATTGTACCCAAATGCAAAAAAAAAAAAAAACTTTTCTGCAGATTTAATCCTTTTCATGATATTATTTTTTAAATACTGTAGCCTATTGATATATGTGTTTCTTCCAGTATTTTAATGTATACTTCTAAATATCAAGCAAATTAAATACTTAACTTTTAATTTAATCTATTACTTATTCATTTAATAGTTTAAACTGTGTTTAAGCAACGAGAAGCAGCAAGGTGTATTCATTGGTTATAAAAGATTGGTTTTGATGTTCAGTGGAGTTCTTAATGGAAGCAAGGAGCAGATTACACGTATTAAAGATCGTGGGGTTGTTCATGCAACAGATATAAAAACAGATCGAAGCCTGATTTGTAGAGAGGTGTTATCAAAAGTCAAGATGTGGAAAAGTGTTAACTTTCTTTTGAAGTACATTTCAAAATGTCATTTTTCTACAAGTACCTATTTAAAGACTGTCGGGAGGATATTGCATTTTAGAACTTAATTAACTAGTAATTTTGAAACATTAACTCAGGAGAACAGATGTCAGGGAGCCATCTGAAACAGATAGGTTGAAACTGAGTTTGATGCTTTTGATCTAAACTGTGCATATTACAGATCTATTGTTTTGTTTTGATCTGTTGTGACTCAGATTTGTTATGCTTGGCATTCAGAAAAATGTCTGAGTCAGTTCACTAGCTAAATCTGCACTGAGGGCCTTGATCTATCTATCTATCTATCTATCTAAAAATAGAAAAAAATAAGATATAAACTGGTTTATCCAAGATATCCATTTGTTTATTTTTTGTTTTTTGTTTATTTTTTATCTCTGGGCATCTCCGAAATCACAAAACTTCTGTCTGTAACTGATGATGTGTATGCTACCATGTTTGTAAGGTGTTGTGCAGGAATTATTATGATGCACTTTCCTCGGTAACATATCAAATAACTTAAGTGATATTGTCATAAACTACTGGTTTGGGTCAGTCTAAAATGTATGCGTTTGGAAGTGTACAATTTGCTCGGAGCTGCATGAACCAAATTGTACAGCATTATGTAACTTTTTACTGCCTTAGGCTGCATTTTCACTGACCACGCAGATGAACATTTTGTAATACAAAACAAAATAGGAAGAACATTTCACAAAATTTTGCCAGCTGTAGGTGTCACTCGGAGTGAGCATAAAGCTGCTATCTCACCCTCCTAGGAATACCTTGGCCATTTTGAGTTTTTTGGTTTCATAGCTACAAATGACCAATGTCACACAAACACCTTGAAGTAAACATCATTACCAAGGGCTAAAAATAGCTATACCTTTTCTAATCTTCTAAAATGTCTTCAGAACTTTTTCCCTAGTGAGCGACACAGTGACACAGCAGGTAGCCTTGGTTCTTCACAGCTCCTAGGTTCCTGCCTATGCTCTAGGCTATGAGGATCTCTGCATTGACGAAATGGTCCCTTATGGTAGTCAGATTTTTTCAGAGTCCTATGTTAATGTATAGTGGTCAGATCACTATCTAACACTTGGTCTCTTCAAGACAGATCTTTCATCGTCCTGCCATCCACCTGTTGGATCAAATTGGACAATTTGGGCATTTCAGGTATTTTGTCTGTTTCATCAGTTAAGAACCTGGAATTAACAACTGACCCAAGTCTCTGCTTCTCCCAACACATAAAAGCCATACTCTGGTCATGAAGACATGTCCACCATAACAACCACAGGATTAGCTTTTATCTCACAGCAGACTCTACAAAGCTTTTGGTCCACGCCAAGGTGATGTGCTCTATTGCATTCCAGCCTCTGCTTTAAGCATCTCCAGCTGATGAAGAATACCACTGCAAGAGTTTTACTTCATCTGCTACAGTGTTCGCCATGTATCTCTCTTCGTTGTCTTTCTTCATTAACTTTCTGTAGCTGTTCTTCCAAGTTTGAGATTTTAATTATGGCCTAAAAGACTATTAGTGAATCTGTTCCTCAATAACTGCATCACCAATGGATGCTTGGTGTCGCCTTGCTCAAGAGCACACAAGTGTAAAAGCCCATTTGTTCTTGGTTGTGGCTCCAGTGTGGGGGAATGAGCTCTGTCTCTGTCACACTCAGAGTTGCTGAATCCCTCTCAACAACTGAAAGGGATTTCAAAACTTTCACACCCACATGTCTCCTGTTCACCAATCTCCACCATAAATTGGCACATTATCTTTTAACAAGTTCTCTGTATCAGTTATATGCAGCTGTTCATATTATGAGCTGTATTAGACTAGCTCAGAGTTTAGACAAGGTCACACATTTGCATCCATCTTTATCTTTCTGTCTATTAGAGAAATTCACCTGTTTTCATAGAGTTGTTGCTTTACAGGAAAACATCTGCTAAATGTGAAATGTATATATAGTGAAATGTAAGTGATGTTTGTGCATTTGGAAATTGGGATATCATTTTGACAGAGTTCACTTTGTTGGGTTTCAGTCTATTGTATCTACTATAAAGTCTATACAGTCTTTAGCAGAACCTAAACATGTACACAGACCTTATTTTGTACCAGCAGTGGCTGCAGGACGTCTGGTAGATGAATTTTTAGGCACTCTCTGGAGACCACAGCAGTTTTACACAGCCCATGTTCCTTGTCATTCAGTGATGCATGTTGAGCTAACGTTAAATTGTGCTAAATCTATATTTTAGTTATCACACAAATCTTTCCTACCTTCATGTCTTGTCAGAGTAAAAAAAAATGAAAATGAAACAAATTTCAGAGACTACATTAACCCTGTGTACATACAAATGTTTGTAGAGTTTCGATTATGTTTTCATTTTGTTTAAGCAGAGATTTGGATGCAGATCACTGTAGCAAACTGAACTGTACCAGGCGAGTCACAATTAATCTTTTAAGCAATAAGTAATTTTGCCACAAAACAGTCTTTTGCAGTTTTTACAATGCCACTGCCCAAACACTACTTGTATCTGAGTCACTGTTCTCAGGGACTCCATTCCCCAAAGAGTAGCTATTACCATCTTGTCCAACCCTTACAGATTGCTTTACTCCAAAAATGAAAAATAACAGTGTAGAAGAACACACACATGTTCGTGTGCATCCAAGCACACTCCATTCATGAGGATCACAGTAATCTTCCATCAGTGCCAGGAACTAACTGAACAGCAGGAGATAATTCTGAATGGTTACTCACCTGATTTTTTCCTACAGGGTTGCCAGGTTTAGTTTGAAAACTGCAAAAAATATATTTTGAGCAAAATGTGTAAATTTGGTATGTTGTCAAATAACCAAAGGTCCCAAAGGTTCCTATAACTCTCCTACTGCTACAAAATTTTTATCCTATAGATGGCTGTGTCATCATTTTTAAATAATTTGATTTTATGCAATATTCATAGTGGATGGCCTCACAAATTATGCATCAGACTTGGCAAAGTAACTTTAGGCAGGAGTTATCAATTAATGACTTTGATGATGATATCGCTCTCGTGCATTTTTTTCTTTTGAAGTTGCATGATCACATATCTCTTCATCTTCTTCTCTTCATCCATCCGTTCATTATAATTAATTGCTGAGTCTGAATCCTGGTCAGTGTTGCAGTGGTCTGGAGCCTATCCTGGAACTAGTGGGCATCAGGCTATGAAACTCCTCCCGGATTTGGAACTACTCCATCGCAGGTGGATCATACACATACTGTCCCACGCTATGGGAAATTTAGAGAAAAATTACATAACATACATATTCAGACTGTAGGAAGAAACCAGAGCACCCACAGGAAACCCACACAGACATGGAGAGCACGTGCAAACTCCACACTGGCTGAGCTGACCCACACCGAACGGCCCAGCAGCAGAACTCACTGTGCCACAGTGCCGCCCTCTCCACCGTTCTTTAAAGAAATTATACATACTTCTGTTATGCCCAGAAACAATTTCATGGCCTCTTTTTATCAGAGACTGATGTGGTCACTATGATAATAAAAGCTAAGATTATGCAAAGGCTGTGTCAGACAGAAGGTTAAAACTCTAAACTCCTGTTTTTGACAAAATAATGATTAATCCAACATTAGATCAAGAAGAGTTCAGTATCATCAGCAAAACTATAGTTTTATTTGTTTTTTTGTTTGTTTAAAGGTTTGAAAAATCAATATGTTGGATGTATCTTTTGAAAATTTTTACTTGGTATATTTTATTCTGCCATTGCCAGTATTGTGCCCAGGTACCTGGGGCTATGATTTCCAGAGGTCAGAATCCCAGGGGTTGATATTTCGAGGTCTCTGCAGTGTCATTTCTTTGAAGATAATCTCTTGAAGGATAAAAATATATGAAGAATATCAAATCTTTTTTTTTTTGTCAAGGATGAAACACGGAGCCATGTGACATTTCCAAAGTGTTGCATAGAAAAACAAAAAAATGTATCAAATGTAATCACAGAATAGGGAAATGAAAACTACATTCAAATGGAAGAACTTGGCTGGTGAATAACTGTCATCACTACCTGGCTGAGTGATGTGCCATGTACAGCCTGAAGGTCTGAAGGCCACAACTTAGTTTATGCTTATTTATAAACCATCTCTTTTTTATCCAGGGCTAAATGTGAAGTACCTTTGCAAATTCTGGCAGGAAAAAAGAGGCAGTACACATTGCAGACAACAAGCTGTAGTGGGTTTCACTGATCGTATATATTTATTAGAGCTAATAATTAGTGCTCACAGTATTGTACAATACTTACTATACAGTCAGCTTTGACGCTTATTTTTGTACCTTGTGAAATATCATGGAAAAATAGCAGTGAAAATAAACATGCTAATAAATATATCACAGCAAAATGTCAGAATGTGAATGCTGCCAGTTGGTACGGTCAGTTACACTGTACCAAATGTATTTTTTATAATTAAACAAGGATGTTAATTAAAATATCATTGCTACTGAATGAGAAGATGAGATATGAAACAAAGCTGATTCAATGGAAAAACTACTATGAGTGAGTTACCATCATCAGAGTCATTAAATAATATTTCCTGGGTCATGTTAATTCAAAAAGCCTAATACACAATGCAATCTAGACAAATTAAATGAAAAAAAAGACAATTTGTTTCCATCAGTGGAAAAAGGATTCAAAACAATTATATTCATTCAAAAAGGATACAATGTACCCGAAAAGTCAACACCATGAATAAGTAAATTTAATATATTTATTGCGCTAATGAAATGCTTATAGGGTTGAACAACATCAACAATCATATATCACTGATCAGCACATATAATATCAACTATATGTTTGTATTATTACTGCAATAATAGGAATGGAATAGGAATAGAAATTACGGACGACAAGGTACTTTTGGATTTACTGTCGTAGTGCAATTAAGAAGCCACTTTAAACAATCACATCTTTATTATAGATGTTTGAAATCTACTTCACTCCTGTGCTTTTTAGAATGATTTTGAAAATTGTTAATTAGAGAAAAAATAGCAGAAAAAAAGCTCAATTTGTAGGGACTCCTGAGGAAACCAAGGTTCCCCGCCTGTCTAAACTACCTAACGTGTATTAAACAAAGTATGATCCAAAACACTGTCTCTACAGTGTGAAAGTCAAACTGCCTCCCATCTGTTTTGAGACTTTTTCCAGTTTCAGGGATCATTCAGAGTCTCCCGTTCAGCCTCTGTGGACCTCCTGCAGCTGTTATCTGGCTTTTCGCGTTTCCTCGAA
Organism: Arapaima gigas; assembly: GCA_900497675.1. Classification (NCBI taxonomy): domain Eukaryota; kingdom Metazoa; phylum Chordata; class Actinopteri; order Osteoglossiformes; family Osteoglossidae; genus Arapaima; species Arapaima gigas. Next base: position 354,811 of record UFQX01000137.1, read on the forward strand.
CCTGATTTTGATGTTTCATGTTAAGGGTTGTTCAGTATTCTTTTCTCTTTGTTCCTGCATGCATTTATAGCATCAGCACCAACTTTCTTTTAATATAACCCAGCATTGTCATCTGCAGGACACTTACTGATTCTGTGATTGTAAAAGGAAATAAACTGTCCCTTGTGCCCTTGTTGCCATCAGCACCCATAAACATTTAACAGTTTATGTCATATGTTCACAAGGAAGGTAAATGAAGATTTTTTTAAAACCTGCCTGTCTGATAGATATTTTGTGTGATCTTTGGTAGAACATGTTGAGGATTGTGGTTATTTTTGGGCCTTAAAAACCTGTATGCAATTCCAGTGTATAAAGTTCCAAGTGATAAACATAGTCTGTGCCTCTGCTGTTAGGAAGATCCAGTGCCAGTGACTGGAGATATAATACATCTTGAACATCATCTGTGATCTGGCATGAACCAGGAGGCCCACAGAGTAGTATGTGCAGTTAGGTTCTGAAGCTATTAAAACCAGCATCAATTAGAACTCATTGCTTAGTGTTGAATCCTTCACACTTTTCTAAGCTGAAGCCTTCTTTCATGTGTTCTGAATAAACCCTGCTCCAAAGTCCCTTGCCTGTCCCCGGTTTCCTGTCTTTAGTGAAAGCCTTTTTGTTACTGGTCACATTGCAAATTTCTGAAAGATCCCTAGTTACTGATGTCCTTTGCTTGACTCTGATTTTGACATTTTTGACAAGTTTTTTGGTCTCTGGTTGCTGTCTGTCTTTCCTGAACCTCTCGGAGCTTTTTCAGCTCTCCTCCTGGGTCTGGTCTCTGTGGTCCTTCAGGGACTTCCTCTGTAACCATCTGCAGCTGAAGACCTGGTGGGAGCCAGGTCCCCAGGGGCTCAATCAAAGGGGGATGTTTACTAACATGGGCAGAAGTGGAGATACCTAGAGGTTGATGATGTTGGCTCTGCACACAACCCCAGAAATAATTTTCTGAAAATGCACAAACCATTTCACAAAAAAATCAGGTCAAAATGTTTTTATTGATTATTACCTGATGTGTTTCTCCAAAGCTACTTGCAATGCTAATATATACAGATTTGCCCATTCAAACAGCTTGATTAAATCTATGTATCTATGTGTCTGTCTGTCTGTTTGTTTGTTTGTTTGTTTGTTTGTTTTTTAAATGTACTTTATTTTGGAAAATTCTGTTAAAAGGTACTACAGGAAAGTTATTTTAAACCTAGGTCTTTTGGATCCAAACATGGCAGCTGTGACCACTATACTGTGATGCAGCTCCTAATTTTTAAAAGAGAAACTGGAAAATGTCACCCATTTTTAGCATGAATTAGTCCAGCACTGTCTCAAAGTATATGCGTTTCTTCGTCTAAACATGAAGAAGCTGAGCAAGACAGACACACCCAAGCCCAGTGAAAGGGCACTGAGTTACCAACACACCAGCCGCATAGCAGAGCACCAGAGGAGAGCAGCAGAAGTGTGTGGCGGAGGTGCCAGCTGTGGTGGAGCAGATTAAAGCAGGCATGACAGCACAGTCTGAGCCAGACAAACTGGTCAACTGGAAACTTTAGTATTCCACCGCCTTCTGCCAGAGAACCTGGAGGGAGTGTGCCATACCGGGAGACCTGTGGAAGCATGTTGAAAATGTCTATTGTTCAAAAAAAAAACCAAAAAAAAAATCCAGGGATCCAATTCACGACAAATTTTCTGCTTTCACAGACTTAACCCATGTTGCATTACAGCTGGTTAACATGAGATTCTATTAATGAGCAAAAAGAATTTTTGGGCAGTCTTAGATTTGTAGTCTAGTGGTTAAATTAAAGTTGGAACTTTACATAACATGTACAATCATTATCGAGTTGGTACAAACTTCCTACTGCGTCTGTAAAGTGCAGAAAAAATCTCACAAGCTGTCCATGTTTTGCTACAAATTAAATATTTGTCATAAAATTAAGAGTCGGGTCATATTTCATCAGTTAGCATCTTACAATTTGCGTGATTAAGAATTTACTCTGATTTTGTTAAGCAGGAGATTCTTTTTGATGATGAACAGTGTTTCCATACTTTTGCTTTGCACCCAGTTGCTGCACTGATGCATAAATTTTACCACATCTTTGAACTGTATTGCAGGTAATGAGTCTGGATTTTCAGGGAATGGTTCACTCATGAATGATTTAAAAGTTACACCATTTGGAAGCTGTATTGGGACTCATGAATGAGTGAATAGGTGTCAGTAATAAGACAACTTTCTTACTTTGCCATAAATTGCATTGGCTAAAGAAACAGTGTTGGTCTTTCTACACCTCAAGAACTAGGTGCCTCAAAGACGGCAGAATTAAAAGATATTCTTACACTGAATTTTGTCTGACATTTGTGAATGTGTGTGTGTGTGTGTGTGTGTGTGTGTGCGCGTGCACACGCTCACGAAAGGTCTTCTGAAAAGGTTTTGCTATAGATATTTGTTCCATTAATTATTATCAACATGAAGTCATCACATTGCACGCGGGAAGGAAGGAGGGTCATAGGTTGGAGTACATTTATGTGTTTTTGATTGTGCCGCAAGAAAAGAGTAAGATGAAATAAATTGCTTTACAAATTCAAAAAGCTGCGAAGGCCAGTAAAAGAAGGGGTAGAGGTGCAACGGCTGAGACACTTAAAACACTTTAAAAAAGAAAAAGAAGAAAAACAGTTCAAGAAACTGAGTCAAAGGGATTAAAGCACATTCAAAACTGAGCTCTGATGTTGGCAAGGTGTTCCTTCTTTTGTTAACATGTTATATTAAGTATGTTAATTATTCTTTTCCTTTTGAGAAAAGAAAATAGTTTGCTATGATGATGAAAGACATGATTTGACCCATTTCCAGGTAGTGGCTCTACCAATTTTTATGCTTTTAATGCTCGCAAATCAATGGATTATACTATTTAAAAATCATTAAAAAATTATTTAAATGGAACATAGAAAGTTCGTCCCAGCAGCTTTTGCCATAGGACTTTAGCAGGCCTACAAAATGACATCCCGTCAATCATAGCAAGTTCATTAAAGTGTGTGCATATACTTTTTGGCAAAGTCATCGCACACAAATGTAGGTTCTCCATAACACTCTGCAGAGAGAGCAAGAGAAAGAGAGAAAATGACAGATTGAGGTTGCTCCAGTAGGGCGCCATTTTGTCATTTTGGAAATTCTAATTTGGTCATCGAATCTGTTGTACCTCAGATTCTTTCAGAAGTTATGGAACACATAGAGTTTCCAGTCATCCAACAAATGAATAAACTAACAAACAAGCAGACAAATAAGTGAATCATTTTTTGAAGCACCACGTGTGGCTGCCGTTTATAGTGTTTATTAAATGTTATGCATATAATTAATGCAGACTAATTAAAAGTACTTATGCAAAATATACTTATACAATGAAACTTTTAAGTGGGGCACATTGAGCATTGACTGCGTATACATAACTGAATTTACACAGAGCACCTCGGACTAGCAAAGAGCAACGCAGACTGCTAAAGTCCTCTGCAGAGACACTGCGGCTTTGCATAACAAAGCGCAATCAGATGGTGCCCTTGTTTTATTCCACAGATAAAGATTTATGCCCCCTGGTCATTTTGCTGAGACACTGTCACAATAGGTAAGGCAGCAGAAGGTGAGAGCTGATGAAGAGCAGCATGAAATGGCGCCGTTAAGAAAGCCATCATTCAAAAAAGTGCTCACCAGTAGTCAGCACTCAATAAATATAACACCTGCAAAGTAATCCATGGGGAGAAGAAACCACTGTCTTCAGCGCAGAGTGGATACGTTCGTGTCAAGATTTCATGACACTACCATCGCTTAAAAGTGACTCTGCTGACCCATTTTGGTCTCACTTTCTAAGTTGCTCCTCAAGCCTTAATGTGAGGAACATCTTATGTTTGCACAAATAGTGATATGAACCAGGTGTGTAACAATGCATGTATAAATTTACTATCTATCTATCTATCTATCTATCTATCTATCTATCTATCTATCTATCTATCTATCTATCTTTTTAATGAACAACAGTTTATGGCCAAGATAATGAATTTTTATTAACAGAAATATAGAATACCATTTGAGAATGCTCACAGGTTACCTGCAGAACATTTTGATAAGGACAAGGATTAAAATAAAGGAAAAGCAGGAGGGAAAAAAATCAATCCATGGCTTAAAATATAAATAACACGTCTAATTTGTTGTGAATGGGGGATCATCGCTCATTAGAGCATTATCTCTCCACAGCGTATAAAGATCCATTCCCAAAATATGCTTTTAGTAGCATTTCCATAAATCTGTCTGCATACAGACGCTCATGGTGCTCCCCAGATTCGGCAGCAATACACTGGCATCATAGCTCCCTGCCTAGCAGAAAATGGTCCTGATCAACGGTAGCTGTCTCTTAACATTTTTTTTTACTTTTTTGCCTATGTCAGACATGTCCTTCTGGTGCATAAGCATCATATTTGACAGTCCGTTCACTGCCGGGCCTTGCCTGTGGTTGTGCCATGGACCGCACTGTCAACATATACGCTGTCAAAGTGATCAAAGTGTGAATCCTCTCTCACAAAATTTTGACTTTGTAGAAGCTCCTACCCACCACTCAGTGTTCTCTGAATTTCTCATTTTCCACTCTCAGAATGAAGTGGATGTTTGCAGTGTTATTTACAGTGTTCATGTATGGGCTTTTCGGCACATTTAAAACTTCTCACTGTACGCAAATGTACAGGAAGGGGGTAAGTATTGTGCAATTCTGAAAATTAAGAACTAGTACAATGATTTGAGGGACTCCTTTGATGACTCAGCTATAAAATAAAATAAAATACTATTCATCCCTCCCTGATCCACAGAAGCAATTTCCATCCCCATATATTAAGGTAACCAGACATTTATTTTTCATATATGCTGGAGTTTCATCTCACTGCTAAGTTTGTCTTTACCACTTTCCAAAAAGTAGGGTTGAGGCAAGCAAAAGCTATTATTTTTCGCATTCTGGCCATGTAAATCTTCAGGTGAACCTTCTGTGCTACTGAAATGTTGCCAGCCATTAATTAGTTCTGGAGGAAGAGTTGTGGGCCTTTAGTTAAAGCAAACTCAGAGTGTGCAAGAATAACGGATGAGAAGCGTGTGATGCTGACTTCTCATTTAATTCTAAAGGAGTGAACAAAAATGCATCTGTAAAAGACCTGTACTTCAGATGCCAGTGGCCGCGTAACTTTTGAACATTTCTGCTTGCTTGCTTCTTTATTTATGCATTTATTTCAAAGAACACTTGTTTTTTTTTTAGGATTTGGTATAAAAACTTCAAAATTCGTTACAGCAAAACCTTTGTTGACCACTGGCAGAGAGCTGACAACCCTCTAGCATTCATGATCTGCTCATTTCTTGGATTTCTTCCACTGTATCTCACCGTCCTTCACATTCAGCTGTTCTTTAAGAAGGGAACTTGGTGTAAATAGCTCACAGCTAATTGAAAAGTAGCTGTGAAATCTTCAGGCCTCTAGCATTTGAGGCCTGGGTGCGCTCACCGCTGCTGTGATTTCTGCCTTTCTGCTGAGTACTGCTCTGCTGAGTGAGGGTGGTGGTGGGCTGGGCAGGGGCTGGGGGCTCAATACACACAAAAAAGAATAAAATATGACTGAGTCTGCAGTTCCATTGAGATGTGAAGGTGATTCAGTGCACGTTGCACAAGCTGATGTTTGAAGGGCAAGAGTGGCACCCACTGGATCTTCACACAAAAGAGCTCTGGACAGGGCTTTGTTCATCTCCTTACTTGGAGCAACTCCCAATCTGGAGAGCCAGAGCATCCTGGTCAGCTGGAAAACAAAGGACACATGCTTATAAAAGAAGGACTTTCATTTTTTGAAGATAAAAGATTTCCTTTGGAAAAAGATAGAACCATAGTTTATCCTTTATGTAACAATCAATCTGGATTTTTTACCTTCTACTGTTATTCTGTAATTTCTTTGTTTTTTTTATTATGCATAGGCTGATATTCAGCAGCTGACTTAGCCTGTAGCTACTAATGCAGTGTTTCATACTTACCCAAATTTTGAACCATTTGCGCTTTTTAGTGCTGTAATTTTTTTTTTTAATTCTTTTTTCATAAAAGTCAAATGATGTTTTGACTGTACATGTCTTTACATCTATTTTGCATAAGCATGCTATAATCTCTCATCATAAGTTTTTTTTTCTCTGACAATGTGTCCATAAAATGTAATAGTTGATATGCCCTGTGTTCTGCATGTATTTATTGCATTATTATTATTATTATTATTATTGCTGTTTATTTTCATTTACAGTCCACCACTGCAGCAGAAGAAAGATTTTAAAATTTAAAAATGTAATGTCTTAGTTTGTTTATGTCAGAAACAGCAATGTTGCATCTTCTCACTAAATATAAGCATAATCTGGAATGAGCATTTTATTTGGTTCAGGATTATGTAGTGCAACTGTTTTTTAAATCAAATAAAAGCTTAAAAATATATATTTCAAAACGGCAACATTTCTGACTAACTGGCAAGCCACAAAAAATGAGTGGGTGCAGTAAATGGTAATTCTGCTTCTCACTTATTCTCCGTAAAATGGGCATGAAAATATCAAAGGCCTGTAGGTGCTTACATTTTCTTTGAGGTGGGCCTGGCAATGAAGTGTGTCCTGTGGTGATAAGAAACTAGTGCTCGAGATCATGAGTCCAGAAAAGAAAAGTCAGGAAGAGCTTTGAGTATTCATTTTTTAACATGAGATATGTGATGTTTGACCCTGAGCTGGTAAAGCCAACTAATGTGAAGCATAGACCAATGATGTGATCTTTTAAAATTTGTGTATATTATTATTGTTTTTAGTACCTTACTCATAATAGACCGTTCAGTTAGTACAGGCAAAATAATTTTGTAAAAGTAAAAAAGGAAGGAAATTTAACATTTCTGAATATATATGCCACTCGGCAATCTTAGAAACCTCCTTGCAAACTACCAACATCTAAGTAAATGCACATAAGCCACTTCTACAGTATCTAGTTTTCTTTCTGTCACTGCAGTCAGACTTTGTCTGTAGGTCACAAATAGTGAATTGCAATGTTTCCTTCACCCTAACCCCTGGGCATCTGTTGTGACTTGAAAATGGAAAGCTGATCATTCTTACCTTGGTCCTAATAGTTTAAGGGACACATTGTAGAAGCAAAAACAAATATATACTCATAAAAAAGTCTCAGTATTAAGTTGAGTGTCCATTCCAGTTGGACAAACTTGTTGTTTTACTTACTTTTTGTCTATGGTAGGTTGATGCTAAGTATGACTGATGATCAAAACCATGATTAGCAAAAATGGATCATGTAGTATTTAGACTGACTTGTCAGATTAACTTTATTTTTTACGCTGAAGCATGTAACTGAGATGTAAACAAGTTGCACTCATGCATGGAAAATATCTGAACTCTGCTTCAGAAGTAGCCACAGAACTTTTCAAAAGAATACATATTTGTTAGGCAAACATAAATACATAGATTATTGGAAACCACAATATTTCTCTACTTTTACATTAATGGCAAATCAGTCTATAAACTTACATTAATATTACAAATGCTACAAATGCTTCAGCTGGGGTTCTCACAAGGAACCTGAAAACTGTGCACAGCTACTCCCAAACTGCCCATTAACCCTGCAATATGGCAGAGGTACTCCCACACAAGCCATGTGGAATCAATATGGAAGTGCTTGCAATCTTCACTGGCTGCCTTTTTAGAGTTTGGCCTGCTCCCCTGTTCTGCTTCAGTCCCGTGCTCTTGCGTGTTGACCTAACCTCCATGTTTCCCCAAGTCTCTAGTCACTGTCCCAGAGTCTCCTGTATGTCTTTGCATTCAAGCCTTTCATTCTTCATAGCACCTGTTTCTTCTTTGTAGCACTTATTCTGTATACACAACTCCTGCACTTCAATTCACAATGAATAATCACAGGGTGACCATGACAGAAGATTCTGTCTTGTATGTGAGTTCAGTGGAATTTGAATTACTTTAGACCAGGACCTCGCAGAACAGAGAGAGCCTCGCATTGCACCACACCCAACTACAGCAACTTTCTGTAAACCTAGCACAGATTCTCAGGCTTCTGAATAGAGAAACCACAGGTTTGTCTGCTGTTCCCTTCCAGCCGGTTTCTCTGATGTAATTCCCACATCTGGAAATGCTCAATCAACAAGACTCATATCTTGCCAGCTCAAAGCATCCAGCACACAAAATTTGTTGGAGTGGGCACCCAGGAAGAAAGAGTGAACCATGTCTATGTTCCAGTAAGGAATTAACTCCAGAGGAGAGACATCATCGAATGTGTGACAGATTGTGTTTTTACTGTGGGTCTGCAAAACTCTTCTGGGATCACTGTCCAGTATGACCTACTTCCTACACACCTAGCACTGAGTAGCATCACTAGTCATGCTTCCCAATTATAGTTACCCATTCAGTTATCATAGTCAGAGGACAGTACTGAAACAAAAGCTTTTGTGCATTCAGATGCTTTGGGTAACTATTAATATTTCTGTTTGTAATTCCTGTTGAACCTTTCAACAAATGTTTATGTATTAACTCCATTGATGGAGGACCCATTGGTTCTGGAGTAGTTAAAATGTGGACTGCATCTATTACACTGCAGGCTGGGCTGGTCCATGCTGAAAGCATTAGGTTTTTGTGATGAAGTTATCTGTGGACCCCATTACATCAGGCTTCCTGTGGTTGGTGCCCCACAGCCCAGTGTTTTCTTGGAGTTCTGGTGTATTAATTTCAAGGGGAAAACAGTGCAGTCATAGATGTCTAATGCCTCCCTGCCTAAAAACTTCCACAGAAAGTCCTAATGCAGATGTTCCACTTCACATTCAGACTGTGTCAAGACCTGGTTGGGGTGTTTAGTAAAGCACAGGTCTCTGAACTTGCCCCACATCACCCCTGGGTTTGGGCTATCTATCTCCTACGTGACATTACTCCCCCCCAGAGGCAGAGATTCCTACAGAACCGAAAGTTATGGAAGCGTATGCTATCAAGGAGTTCGGTCTGGGAATCATTCCTCCATCCACCTCTCCAACATCTGCTGACTGCTTTTTTGTAGAAAAGAAGGATGGTGGCATATGGCCTTGCATTGATTACAGGGGTCTGAATACCATTATGGTAAAGCATTCTCACCCCTTGACTCTGATCTCAGCTGCCCTGGAACAAGTGTGTGGAACCAAAATTTGTACGAAATTGGCTTTCCACAGCACATATAACCTAAGTAGAATTAGAGAGGGAGATGAGTAGAAGACTACTTTTAGCACGTCTCTGGTGTATTATGAGTAATTAGTTATGCTTTTATTTTATCGAATAGACCCTCATGGAGGATTTCTGAATAGCCCAAATGATAAGCCTGTTGGCAAGGAGTGTGTTCCAACTTAAATGTATCCTCAGGTTCTCCAGTGAGCCCATGAGCCCCCAGGGTGAGTAGAACACTGAAACTTGTTTCTAAGAAGTCTTGGTAGTCAACCATGAAGCAAGAAATCAAAGAATTTGCAGTATCTTACACCACTTGTGTGAAATCTAAAGTTTCTAGGGAGTTGCCTGCAAGACTTTTAAAACCCCTGCCAGACTGGTTGAATATTGCCAATGATTTCTTGACCAAACTGCCCAGGTCAGAGGCAAATAATATTATTTTGGTTGTTATAGATTGGTTTTCAAAAGCCTGTCAATTGATCCCACTGAAGGGACTGCCCACTGCTATGGAAACGGCTGAGGCCCTGTTCCAACAAGTTTTTATACTTTATGGTCTTCCAGAGGATAGCGTCTCGGACCCAGGGTCTGCAGTTTACTTCTCTGTCTGTAGAGCCTTTTGTGATTGTCTGGGGTTGTCAGTCAGTCACCCCCATTCCAATGGTCAGGTTGAGCACCTTAATCAGGAGATTGGGTGTTACCTTAGGAGCTTGTTCCCAAAACCAGACAGAGTGGAGTAGGTTCATTTCTTGGGCAAGTATGCCCAGACCTCTTTAGTGCATTCATCAACCACTCTAACACTGTTCCAACGTGTTCTAGGCTATCAACCTCCCGTGTTTTCCTGGACACCCAAGTCCACAGTAACTTCCCAGAAATGGCAAACAGACAGGTGTGATTTTCCACCCAGAACGTCAGGCATCACCTGCCATCTAAGAAACTCAGTCTTAAATGTATTCCTAGAAAAGAATTCACCTGGTCAGGTACCACCTCCAGTTGCTTTCCCATTATCATATCTGCCTAACATTAAATGTTTCCCTGTATAAGACCTGTGGCACTTCTGCCTTACAGAACCATTTCCAGTCATGTCCTCCACCTGCTCTTGATGTAGAAGGCTCCCCTAAATATGCACGTCAAGACACAACTCAACTCAAAATGCAAAAGAGGTTACCTGTATTTTCTAGTATAGTCCTGAAGAACAGCCTTGGGTATCTGCTTATGACATCCTGGATCCAAACCTGATTGAGGAGTTCCCCCAGACACACCAAATTGCCCCTCCACTGTCCTCCATCATAATAAAGGCAAGTGGGTGGAACTGCTTTTGGGGGAGGGAACTGTAACAAACTCCGAGGACGGTTTCTCGCTTGTCTAGCAGGGGTCCTTGCAATGAGCCCAAAAACTGTGTCCCAGCAATACAGCCTGCCTGCCTGCCTAGAGTTTGGTCTTCTCCTGTGTCCCACTTCAGTCCTGTGATCTTGCATGTTGACCCAACCTCCTTGTTCCCCATTTTCCATGTCCCCAAGTCTCCAGTCGTCATGTTCCAAAGTCTCCTGTTTGTCCTTACACTCAAGTTCACCATCCTTCATAGCACCTATTTATTCTTTATAGGACTTAGTCTGTATATCCGACCCCTGCACTTACAATCGATAATCACTAGGTGAGCACGACAACTGCATTGTTAATTAAAAACATAAAACCTGTTTTTTATTATTTGAACAACGTCTGATTTCAAAAAAAGTGATAATACTGTAAACAGCAGGCTCTTTTTCCCCTAGACCAGGTGAATTGTTAAAGAGATGTTCTGTATTCTTCTGCCCACATAAACAGCTCATTAAATGCCCGTAATATTTGCACTGCACAAAAGATCGTGACATTGATCTACACACATTCTGACAGGCCTGTATATCCGTTTTTCCTGTGGAATGATGGATTTAAATGGGCTTGCGGTAGACCATATCCAAAGTCTCCTCTGCTCAAATCCTGTGTGACTCTCACATTATAGAATTACTATATTCTTCCGTAAGAAAGAGAACTCTAGAATAATGTGATATGAATTACATGACATCTCAGGTTATAGAACTGAAGCAGGGTACAATCTGAAGTGGGTATGGTGAGAGTAAAAATAAATAAATAAAGCAATAAATAAAGGGAAAACAGGACATTAATTATTGCCAACATTGCAGTCATAAATCCAAGGATTAATTAAGGAGATATAAAAAAGCAAGGGAATTAGACAACACCCTTCTCCAGAACGGACTGAACTAACAGTTCGCACTGAATGGGGGCTTTTTCTCAGTTGAATTCCTCTAAAGAGAAATGAAATCATATGTAATATACAGCATACCATATATATATGGGTGTTAATTTATTTTTTCTTTGCTGTGAATGTTCTCTACTCCCAGCCAAGGGATTAAATGCATAAAGCAGTGTTTATTTTCCCTTTCAGTTCATCAATCCAGTGCTTGCCAGGGGACCATGATATGAGAATTCAGAGGGTAATCAGCCTTTTAAGACATAATCAATCTGTAGTAGTCATAGTTACATTTACAAATAAATAATTATTTATGGTCGCTGCAGCTGGTCTGTAGGGAGTCACCTTTGTACCGAGATTAGTCACTTTAGGAAAATCACCACTGTCCTTGAAATGTTGCTATTTACTCTGTTTTATTGGCAAAAAATGCTTTAAACAAATAAAATAAATACAAATTCAGACTGAAATGCATTTCAAATGCTAGCCATTCATGCATGTGATTCTATATGCCTTTCTGACTTTATTATCGACTGTAATATGCATTAGGTCTGTAATGACTCACAGCCAATATTATAATTGATCAACATATCAACATATAATTGACCAACATATTTTCAACAATATAGCACAGAGCTACTCTACTGTACTTACCAAAAGTCATTAGTTTGGACAATATTCCGAACAGATGGGTAGCAGTAGCAGCAAAACCCTAATGAAGCAGCTGCGAATGTGGCAAAGATAATGAATAATCAAGTGTAAGACTTTAAGTTTTTAACACTAATAGCAAGGTGTTCTTATTAAGAACCTGTAACTGTACGTTTTTTCAGCAAATTACACTGAATTTGATCTTTGAGGGCTTGTAAAGTTTTTTGCATTCTAAAATAGGTGTTAAGTTATTAGGCAACACATTGCGATGGACTGGTGTCCCATCCAGGGTGAAATCCAGTAGTCTAGCACCCAGTGATTCTGGGCAAAGATCTGGACTGCAGCTGCAGACTGAGCAGAAAAAGCAAGTAACAATAATGGATGGATGGATGTGATTGTGTAGTGTAAATTTTTGATGTTTCATTATTTATCCACATCCTAAATACTGTATTTTTAGGTACCTAACCTGTAATTGAGATTAATTGGGATTTAAATATGATTTTTTTCCACCTGCATGTCAAAAATTTCCTCTTAAAGTTTGACTATGTGAAGATATTTTTAAACCTTCTGATACGAAGCAGATATGCTATTTTTAGAACCCGAGTCAAATGTTGATCAAAAATCACGGCAGTGTATTAATTGCTTAGGAGCAAGCGGAAGAGGGTGAGTGCATCCTTGGCAATGTAGTTGCCCTCACTCCATCTGTTTCTGCACCCTTTCCATATGTATGCTACTTAAATCTGCCATAGCCACACACAGCGCTACTTTTTCTTACCTGTCACTGTGCTCACTTGGAGCCAGATGTGTTCCAGACTCACTGGAAGGTCTTTCATAGACTTACAAGCAAAAAGGTTATGAGAAAAACAACATGCAGGCAAAGGAAAAGAGACCAGATGATTTGCATAAGCAGAATTCAGAATATGCCTTGGGTCATCTTATGTTCCTTTGAAAAAAAATAAATAAAAATTGTGAACTATGACTCTGTCTCCCACATGTCAATAGATCGTACCATAAAAATATGCTTTCTATTTTAAATTCACTTTTGGCAGATTTTTTCACGCAAGGAAACCATTTAAAATTTGCATATTTATATCTGTAAATATTATCCCCATTGGCTCTACTAAAGCACTAAACCTTAACGCTATGAAAATGAAAATAAGTATAAACTTTAAATAGGAGCATATTAACAAATTCTGACATGTTAAGTAAAGTAAAAGAAAAATAATTAGTATGCTATGAAAATATACCAGCTATTTTCTGTTTTGGATTTTATGTTGATTGCGGAAGTACTATATTCCATGCCTGAAGGTTGCCATTTTCTGCGAATGAGAATTAAAAATGTTTTTAAAAATTCATTACTGAAGTTGAAATAAGAATTATGTAATAAATTAGACCAAACTGAATGGGTTTATTCTGAAAGCAGTACTTTGCTAGAGAAATGTTTGATTCCATGGCAAAAACCTCAAAACACGTCAGTTCCACCCAGGTTAACACCTCTCTGTTTGCAGCCTCCCCTGGATGTGATCGGAATCCTCACATGAATCTCCTGATGTGGTGGATCATTACTCTTCACTGCCTACCTTACAGCAGCACAGGCAAATGGAACAATGGTCAAAAAAGCGATAGAGAACCACTCAATGCATACTTGTTTATCCAGCATTTTTGCAAAGCAATACCTGGAACCCAGAACAAGTGCAATGATTATTTATTTGGAACAAAATACCACAGTTCAGTAAACTGAGATTTTAGGTCATTAACAGGAGTTATCCCATGCTAATATCTCACTAGACTGGTGCTGTTTTTTTCTCATTGCACTGAAAACAGAAAGAAGTTTAATTAAACTGGTAAGGTTGACCTGGCAATATGTACAACCTTTGCCGATCCCTTAGGAGAAAGCGGAAATGGATTTTCCATCTACAGGATGAAAGGTATAATTAACAAACCCTACAGGCAGCGCTTAACACTGAGGCTTTTTAATGATAGTGTGTGAATTGTATTCAGAGAGGGGATCAAGTGTAGCACACGCACCTTGCGAAGGCATGACGATGTGGCAATCCATCCAGGGGGGTACCCTGTTCGGCAAACCGAAACGCCTTTCTGCGAAAGGTTTAGACGTAATTCAGTTCCCTCGAACGGCTGCAGCCTGAAATTAATAATTAATGTAAAGAAAAAAGAATTTACTGGACCAGAATGTGAGGATTGTACTTTGTAATCATGATTTTGGCTTTTGTCAAACAATAAACTCATGATGTCGTACTTGGATAGTTATATTATTGGATTTATTCAGCAGAAGATGTACAGTAAAACATTTACTGCACATATGTTGGAAGGGTCAGTTCCTACAGTAGAAAGATTTCTGCAGAAGTCCACTCTGCTCAGTATGCTGGCTGACAAGGTACGAAATCATTTTGTTCCAAGTCTCAGCACTCTGACATGAAATAAAGTGGTTTGACCTTGACTTCTGGAGGCTTTTGTATTTAAGCATTGTCCCTACTATTTTCTTGTTTGAGCCCCGTCCTGCATTGCAATTTAGCCAATTATTCATGCAATCTTTGGGTCAAAGTGAAATAAATCAGGTTTTTCACAATTTGTGTTAAAGTCATATTAAATTTTGATAGTTAAATCCCTGTTCTCATTTCTTTTGCAGGCATATTTGGAAGGCTGCCAAATTACATACAATTTTATTTTTAGTGCAGTTATACAGTTATCTCTATTGCCCATGTGGCCATACCAATACTTTAAAAAATATATTTCAGTGTATATTTCTGGAAGAATTATTTGACAGTTACAATATTCATTACAAGTTCATAGATTTGCTGATGTCGGATCTCTTGCTGCAGTAACTACCCAGTAGTTAATCTAAATTAATCTAGTTAATACGTTGTATAAATTTCACACCATAGTTTGCTTCTTTCTTCAGCCATTTTGTGTTTATCTCACTGACTAGTGTATTGTTCCCTTAGTAATAGCTTGTGCTGTCAAGTCAAGCAAAAGTAAAGGTTGTTTCCTTTTTAGGATCCATCCATCCTTTATCATTAAACACTTTAATCCTGCTCAGAGTGATGGCAGTCCAGACCTTGTCCTGACATCACCGGACACAAGGCTATGAAATTACATGCTGGATGAGACATCGGTGCAATGTAGACTTCAGCATTCAGTACAGGCAAAATATTGCAATTAGTCAATGCTGGTTTCACCACAGTTCTTGACCTTCTCTTTTAGAGTTAGGTTGTTTGCAATGTCCTTTTACATATAATATATAAACGAAGGCTTTGTCTCACTCAGTTTTCCCCCACGGGTGGAAACTTTCCTCACATTCAGACCCCCTACAAGAGGCCTCTGTGTTTGAGGGTACAGTGCAGAATTTTTGCAGTTCCTAGGATTGTGCTCTTCTGGACTGAGACTGATGTTGTCAAACCTGGGATCTGATGGAGCCACTCTTCCAGCTTAGGGGTCATGGCCCCAGGTGTTCCTATCACTAATGAGACTTCCTTGGTTTTCACTTTCCACAGTGTCTCCAGTTCTGTTCTTAATCTCTTATTTCTCTTGCTTCCTTTTTCCTGATACTACTATCATGATTGAAAGTACCAGATTTGTCACCACTGCCGTTTTCTCTTCCTTATCTATTACCACTATATCTAGATGGTTAGCCAGTACCTGTTTATCTGTCTGGATGTGGAAGTCCCACAGGATCTTGGCTCTGTTGTTCTCCACCACTCTCTGTGGTACCTTCCATTTAGACTTGGGAGTGTCCAGGCCATATTCCTTACAGATATTTCTTTATAAGATCCCTGCACCTTGGTTGTGACACTCAGTGTATGCTGTCCCTGCCTGCATCTTGCAGCCCATTACTAGTGTCTCAGTAGCTTCTTTACACTGTCTGTAACTAAAGTCTTGTTTGATATGGTACCTCTGTTTCAACTGACCTTGTGTAGAGGGCTTGTTCTTGTGCTGCCATGATCAGTGCCTCTGAACAATCCTTCAGTCCTGCCTTTTCCAGCCATTGGTAAGATTTCCTTATGTCGGCCACCTCTGCTATCTGTCAATGGTACGTTCCATGGAGGGGCTTATCCTGCTATGGCATCTCCTTCATTTCCTTACTATCCACATCCCCTATCTGCTTCAGACATTCCCCTAGCAACTCATATTTAGCTGACATTGCTTGGATGTACTCATAGATGTTTTGTACTTCTTACAGGACAGTAGTTGTGAAACTTTCCAGGCCCCTTCCCCCTTCCTTCTGGCAGGTAAATAGTCTCTGGGTGATATGAAAAGGGGCATATATACAGAAATCAATTGATTTAGATGTTTTTGCCACAGCACGATTTCATTTTTAATATCACTAGTCAATTTACACACCAATCTGCTCAATACAATGTGCACCAGGCAAAAAAAGGTTAAAAAAAAATCACACAAAATTCCAATACCACAATTTCATTCATGCATGTAAAATGTATACAAAAAATATAAATCACACACTCAGTGGGTGCATGCATGCACGCTCACTGCTCACTCCATTATATGTTCTACATAAAATATATGCACACTTAAGAAAGCAGTGTTATGATAAGGACTGTTGCATCTTTGGGAAGGTGGATGAGATGCTCATGTTGTGTTTTTAAGAGGAGACGTATATATGTAAATATTCTGCTTGTGACTGGTCAGCAGATGATGTCATGCTGTGTTGCTGTCATATGAATTTCAATCGAACATTTAATGTTATGGTTCTTTCCCACAGTTAATAACGTTCTGCATTACCTAACAGAAGATGAGTTTTTCTGCATTTTTCCATCACCAAGTCCCAAGCGTGTTTCTTAAAAAACTTTCTACCTGCTCATGTTTCTCAAGGACACCACATTGGCAACGAACTTGGTTTTGTTTGTTACAAACAAAAGTCAACATTTCATTCACGTCAGATCACCTCATTACACTGCCCAGAATGGTGCCTGAGAGTGCATGCATGTACTGCACCATATTCCTGAGTGCTGCATCTTGTATGTATACATACACTCACCGGCCACTTTATTAGAAAGTCCTCAACACCCTTTTGTTAAGGCAATTATCTAATCAGCCAATCATGTGGGTGCAGTGGTCAGGTCAGTGCAGACACAGGTCAAGAGGTCCAGTGAATGTTCACATCAAACTTCAGAATGGAGAAAAAAAATCTGATAACAGAATTTCTCAATAACAGCATGAAGCCATGAACTCAACCTAACGTGTCAACAGTTCAGGGTGGTGGTGGTAGTGGTGTAACAGTGTGGGAAATGTTTCCCTGGCATGTAATCAGCTTCCTAATACCAACCAAGAATTGTTTGAATGCTACAACCACAAATTGGCCACAATTTCTCCATCTGCTAACAGTTAGTCCCAGCATGATATTGTGCCATGTCACAAAGCACAGGTCATCTCAAGCTGATTCCATGAGCAAGATAGTGAGTCTAGTGTGTACTTCAATGGCCTTCCTAGTCACTACGACTGAATCCAACAGAGCACCTTTGGGATGTGGTACAACGGCAGATTGGCAGCATGAATGTGCAGTTGACAAATCTGCAGCAATTACCTCATGCAATTGTAAATCTCTAAGCAATGTTTCCAGCACCTTGTTGAATCCATGCCATGAAGAATTTAGGCTGTTCTGAGATTGAAGGGGGGGGGGGGGGGGGCTTCCACGTTTT